>VZTY01019750.1:48110-60856 GCA_013400935.1 Turnix velox
TTTCTTTCCTTCCTTCCTTCTTTCCTTCCTTCCTTTTCTTTCCTTCCTTTTCTTTCCTTCCTTTTCTTTCCTTCCCTCTCTCTTTCCCTTTCCCTCTTTCTTTTCTTTCTTTCTGGAGGCAACACTGGAGGAGGGTCTCATACAGCAGAGGGGGAGGATCCTTCCCCTTTCCCCTCTGCCCATACTATGGGGGGCAGAGTGCCTTTCTGGGCTGCCAGCACACACTGACAGAGAAAACTGAACTTCTCATCCACCAACACCTCCAAATCCTTCTCAGGGATGGTCTCAATGAGAAACAAAGCCCTTGATGCTTTCACACCTCCAGGAATGATTTGCCTGGTGGCAGCAGCATCCAACGAGGTGGGAAGGAGCCAGCAGGACCCCACAAAAAGGCTCCTCAACTTTCTTTTCTCAGCCCAAAAAGAGAGCTGAAGCCCCATGATTCCTCCCATCCCAGGCAAGCCAAAGCCCTGCCAAAGTAAATCCTTGGGGCTGCACTTTCCAAGAGCATTCCTCAGCTTATTGCTCACAAATGGGTCCCTCTGGAGAGCTTCCTCCCTCCCCTTCCTCCTCAGCAGAAGGGGCTCTCCTAGCAAATACCCAAACCTGCTGCTTTTACAAAAAAAATAAAAAAAACCCTCCATCAACATTAGGGATGGTTTAATGAGTCTGGCAGGGATCACCCCACTCCAGCTGCTGCCTGGCCAGCCAAGCCAAATAAAACAGGGAATTTCTCTAGCCCAGGAGTGACAGTGGAGGTTTAGGGGGTTTTTTTTGTGCAATAGTAAAACTTCTAATCCCCCCCCAAAGAAGAAAAGAGCTTTGCAAAGAGCTGGCCAAGCTCCTCTGATCCGAAGTGATGCATAAATGGGACTTGACATTAATCTCCTCCTGCCCAGAGGACTAGAATGGGACACTTTACAAGCAGGGAAAAATTCAAACTAGGAAGGATTTTCTGGGGAGAAAAATGGGGAGAAAAACCCAAAAAAGAACCAATGGCAAAAGTAACATCAATCCAGTTAGTGTAGGGGAGGGACTGCATCAAAGGAAATCCATCAAAGCTTTTGGGGTCTTTGCTTTCCACATTATAGCTCTTGATTGCCATGAGATAGAGAGGATCCTTCCCTGGGGGAAGGAGCCCCAAAACATGGCACTTCCCAGCACCCTGGTCATTCCTTTGAGCACTAAGTAGAGCTGCCAGCTTTCCATGGATTAATTAATTTATTCCCACCCAAGAAAATGAGCTTTTTTCAAAGCTGCTCAACTGTAGCAAGGTGACCTGACCCACACAGAGCTCTCCTCACAGATGGGACATGGTCTCCTCTTTGGAGACCCTTCAGGATGACTGGGAGTAGCCATCAGCAGGGAAAACCTCTTGGTGTGCTCTCAAGCAGCCCCAGAACTTAGCTTTATATCTCCCCAGGTGACTTGGCCTGAAGAATTTGGAGGGTTGCTCAGGAGAACTGGGGATTTCACCAAATGTGGGCACCGAAACATATGAAAAATAACCCCAAAGTGAGGACACTTCAATAAATAACCTTCATAAACCCGGAGGATGCTCAGCTTGCAAGGGAGCAAGATAAATTGCAGTCATTTTCAGGAAGCCACCCTGGCTATTTGTTGCTATAGAATGATAGAATGGTTTGGGTTGGA
This sequence comes from Turnix velox, assembly GCA_013400935.1. NCBI lineage: Eukaryota > Metazoa > Chordata > Aves > Charadriiformes > Turnicidae > Turnix > Turnix velox. The sequence goes on from VZTY01019750.1 coordinate 49,764, forward strand.
AGGAACCTTCAAAATCATCTAGTTCCAACCTCCCTGCCATGGACAGGGACACCTCCTACTACACCAGGTTGATCAATACCTCATCCAGCCTGGCCTTAAACGCTTCCAGGAAGGGGGCAACCTGTCCCAGTGTCTCACCACCCTCACAGCAAGGAACTTCCTTCTTCTCTCCAGCCTAAATCTCTCTTCTTCCAATTTGCATCCATTCCTTCTTGTCTGTGTTTATGTCACAGCTGGAGGAACGAGCCCTGAAGGCAAATGCTGGTGCAGAAGGTGTGCACAGCAGTTGCAAATGTATTTTTCCCCTTCTTAGAAGAACCTTTTGACCATATTTCTGCATGAAAAACCTCAGGTGGTAGTGCCAAGAGGGGAGGTGGGATCCCTTTCTACTCTGCTCTGCCTCCCACAGGGATGACATCCTGGTGCCAGCATCCCTCTGTGACTTGGTCAACGGTTGGTACCCAAGGGCACATCAGGGAGCCATCACCCACCTTCCTCCCCATCACCAGCCCCAAGGAGGGGGCTCAGGGAGCTAAATGGCCCCTCTCTTCTCCCTGGGAAGGAGAAGCTCATTAGGGAAAGGCTGTTTTGCTGTTCCTGCTGGAAATCCTCACCCGACAAGGCGTTTGATAATCATACACGGTCTCCTAGCTAGATACTCCCCTGCCCATCTGCTGCCATGGCAAGCTGCCCGCTCTCCAGATGGTCCTCACCACTCACAGGAGGGCAGAGGTGCCAAAAAAAGAAGATGGATTTAGATGACACCGTTAGTGCCACCTCTTCTGCCTCCCCTCCACGGCTACAGCTCCGACAAACAAGAGACAAACCCACTCCATAAAAGCTGGGAATTAGGGATGAGGGAAGACATCATAGGGTCATCTACTCCCTCTCCTCATCAGCACCTGAGCAGCACATTAATCTTCCCAAATGTGAGCATCATTGTGGAATTTAAGGGGACATAAAAAGACCTGCTTCCAGCTACCAGCAGTTGCCAGCAGCACCAGCATGTGCCGGAGACAACCGTGGGGACCATATGGGGTGTCAAAATACATTACACCAAAGTTCAGCCTGGAGGCAAACTCCAGGAGTGGAGGCCTGTGACAGACATAAGAAATGCTCAGGTTGATGGGGAGGATCTAATGGCCATGGTGGAGCAGAACAAGCAAGATGTCCTCCTGGGGACTTGAGTAGACAAGCAGCAGATAGCTCTGTGTGCTTTGGGAGGTCTGGAAAAGAAGGGGCTCAACAGCAAATCAAAGAGCTGGGAATGCAAAAAGCAACATAAATGGCTCTGAGATGATAGGTCATCTCCATGAAACTCCACCTGGAGTTACTGCAGCTCTGGAGCCCTCAGCACAACGACATAGAACTATTGGAGAGGGTCCAGAGGAGACCATGACGATGATGTGAGGGCTGGAGATCATCTCATATGAGAACAGGCTGCAAGAGCTGGGGCTGTTGGAGAAGAGGAGGCTCCAGGAGACCTCCCAGTGCCCAAAGGAGCTTCAGGAAAACTGCGGAGGGGCTGTTTGCCAGGACATGGAGCCACAGGATGAAGAGCAGTGGTTTGAAACTAGAGCAGGGCAGGGTTAGATGAGACATGAGGAAGAAATTCTTCCCCGTGAAGGAGGTGAAACACTGAAGAAGGTTGCTTAGAGGGGTGGTGGAGATTCCATCAAGCCTGGAGACATCCAAGGCCAGGCTTGCTGAGGCTCTGAGCAACCTCATCTAGTACAGGATGTCCTTGTCATTGCAGGGGGTGGCACTTGATGACTTTGGAAGGTCATCTTTCTTTGGAAGAAAGAGAGGAGAAGAACCAACCCTAGACAGACAGGAGACCTTCTTGAAGGAGAAAAAAAGATTCTCAAGGTCTGCAGAAGGACCAGGGAAGGGTTGGTGATCAAGGCTCAGTGTTTTAGGAGCTGGAAGGAAACAAGAAGGCAAAGCTTTTAAAAAAATACTAAATCTGCTCAAAAATCAGAGCTATGGCTGTGTTGACCTGCTGAACTCATTTCTTCCTCCGCAGCAACATCTAGCCCAGAGCAAGAGCTAGGACTTTGCTCCCCATAAAAAAGGCATCTAATGGTGCTAAATGCCTGCAAACAGCTGTGATGAATCACGTTCTCCATGAGCTGGTGGAGAGCTAAACCCAATTTTGGTTGAATTTGATTATTTTCTAGGTGACTGCAACAGCAGTCCATGGCCACAACGAGAAGGTGAGACTCTCTGCTGGTTGTTTCACTCCCTTGGCTGAATTTATTCCAGGCAAAGGGGAGAAACAGCATTGATTTTTATTTATTGTTTTGGGTTTTTTTAGGAAAAAAACACCTTTGGCAATAACTGCAGAAAGGCTCTGGAGAGGAGCCTTTGGTCTTTCATGATGTAATTAGCCAAAAATACTGCAGAAAAACAGCCATGAAGGACACAGTTCTGGGCAGAAGTGTTCTTCACTGTGCCACTGGGTTGATGGGTTTATTTTCTCCACTCCACTTAAGCAAAGAGGAGAAATTCCTTGGTTTGCTCAGCTTAGAAATAATCCTGGAGACTTCACAGTGGTCTCCCAGTGCCTGAAGGGGCTTCAGGAAAGCTGGGGAGGGGCTGTTTGCCAGGGCATGGAGACACAGGATGAGGGGCAAAGGTTTGGAACTAGAGCAGGGCAGGGTTAAATGAGACATAAAGAGGAAGTTCTTCCCCATGAGGGTGGGGAGACACTGGCCCAGGTTGCTCAGAGAAGTGGTGGAGATTCCATCAAGCCTGGAGACATTCAAGGCCAGGTCTACTGAGGCTCTGAGGGACCTGATCTAGTGCAGGATGTCCCTGGCACTGCAGGAGGTTGGACTACATGGCCTAGGAAGGTCTCTTCCAACCCTATGATTCTATGAAATCCCCAATTAAAATGAGCAGCCCAGAATAGGCAGCTCCAAGGTCCCCCCCATGGTTGGGCACCACTTAGTGTGGATGAAGGTGATGGCATCTGGCCCATGAGGAATTTGATGAACCAGGAAAAGCCCAGGAGGTCCCTGCAGTGACCCCACGGTGAGACAGACCCCTGCAGGAGGAGATTAAGACACTTGACTGCCTACAAAACCAGTCCATTAAGGAGGGGGAGAATCTGCCCTGTGATTGTATTCCCTGGCTGGTATCTACTAGAAACTTCACCCCCACCACCGTTAGGAGTAGACACAATTGTTGTTCCTCCAACTGCTAAAATGAGCAGCAGCAGACTGAATACGACATATTTTGCTCATTTTTCTTTGTTTTTTTGGGTGGTTTTTTTCCCCCTCTCCCATAAAGAGAGCTACCTCTGGGGTGCTGAGTGCTCCAGGGCTGCCATGAATGGGATGCTCTTCTCCTGGTCCTTTCTTATTTTTCACGCCGTGTCACTCCTGGAAGTGCCTTGATAGGAGATGTCAGTGGGTGATCATTTACAAAAGGCTGCTCATTTCATGTCTGGGAGAGGAGAAGGGGAAGAGGAACACTCTATTTTATTTTTTTTTTTTCAAGCTTTCATGAGCAATAAAGAGGGTTATCAAACCCAAGTCCACTTTCTGGACGGTTCCTGCAGCACTAGCTGAGAAAGGAATTTAAAAACACAAAGAGGTTTGGAAGTGGAAGGAGACCTTTCCATTTAGCTACATGCCCTCTGGGAATGAGGGTTTAGAGGAAAAATTAGGACCTCAGCAAGATAAATAAGGAGAAGGGAAAATGCATCCTGTGTCTGAGTGTGTAAAGTGAGGGTTACCCAGAAAAAAAAACCAACAACCCAAACAAACAAAAAAAAGAGCCAGCCTCTAATCCATGGATAAGAAAAAGAAGAAGCTTTTAACCCAAAGAATGGAGATGATTAATGCAACATTAGCAAAAAGCAGAGATGTTCAGCCCTAAGCCTGTGCATTGAACCCAGACTTGGGATTTCATTGCTTACACAGCTGGGTCTCTCTGAGGATGCCCAAAGGGAGTCTCAGCATCCAGACCTTGCCAACCCACCCTTGTTTTTGCAGTGGGGACATTTCCCTGCAAATATGGCTTTAAGAGGAATTATTTAGGATAAGGTTTCTTTATTTTCCCTTGGGATCAAAGGCTTGACTTCCCCATGGACAAGCACATCTGTGACTGTGGGGCCAGGTGCAGAAAGATACTGCACTAAGACATAAGGCTGAGAGAGATCTTCTACCCCAACATGGGGTGACCATGGACACTTAGCCAGGGAACATCCACATCGTTTTATTGGTTATTGGTATTTTCTGTTCTGTTAAAACATTGACCCTTATTGCCAGTCCCTTATTCCAGTTGAAGGACCTCATGCTGATGATCTGGGGCTGTAGCTCAGTTGGGAGAGTATCAAACTCCTAATCTGAGGGGCATGGGCTCAATTTCTGTCCAAGTATGAGGCTTGGCAGAGTTGGGCTGATGGTTGGACTCCATGATCTGAAAGGTCCCTTCCAACCTAGATGATTATGATTATGGGTTTTTTGCTGACAGATTTTGAAGGTTTGAAGGTTCCTGTTATTTCTAGAATCCTTCCCAAGGCCTTTCCAATTCCCAGAATGAGGTTTTGCAGCAGTAAAGACTTTTCACAATGGAAATCCACTCCCAACACCTTCAATGTGGGTATACATCACAAGGATTTCCTGATCCAAGGCTGAAGCCAGTGAGATTAATGTCAATGTTGTCCCTTGCTCCTCATCTGTACTTGCACAAGCACATGGGTTAGAGGATGCTCTCAGCCTCTCCATAGTTTCACCAACCTCTTGATGAGAAATCCAAGTCAGCTTCAACCACTCTCTGCAGATGCAAAGGTGTGGGACTGGGCACCATGAACTCCCTATGCAGTGGAGAATTTCCAGATGATGGACAAAACCTTGGGTGGGTTTTGTCTTTTGGAGGTGACACAGAGCACACAGGACACCTGGAAGTGGCATTTCAATTGGCTGCCTGGACAAAATGCTGGCTGTTTCATCATGCCTATAGGATGCTGAAATATAAGGTTCTGCACCTGGGTTGGGGCAACCACAAGCACATGTGCAGGCTGGGTGGAGAGTGGCTTGAGTGCAGCCCTGAAGAGAAGGATTTGGGGGTGTCAGTGGACGAAAAACTCAACATGAGCCACCAGTGTGTGCTTGCAGCCCAGAAGGAAAACCCAATCCCGGGCTACATCTAGAGAAGTGTGACCAGCAGGTCAAGGGAGGGGATTTGCCCCTCTGCTGGGCTCTGGTGAGGCCCCACCTGGAGTTACTGTGTCCAGTTCTGGAGCCCTCAACACAAGAAGGACATTGAGCTGTTGGAGCAGGTCCAGAGGAGGGTCATGAAGATGATGAGAGGGCTGGAGCACCTCCCTTCTGAGGACAGGCTGAAGGAGTTGGGGTTGTTCATCCTGGAGAACAGAAGGCTCAGGGGGGACCTCATAGGAGCTTCTCAATACCCCCTTCAGGGGCTACAGAAAGGCTGGGGTAGGACTTTTTAATAGGGTGCAGGATGGCAGGACTAGGAGTCATGGGTGCAAATTGGAAGAGGGGAGATTTAGGCTGGAGAGAAGAAAGAAGTTCCTTCCTGTGAGGGTGGTGAGACACTGGAAGAGGTTGCCCAGAGAGGCTGTGGATGCCCCCTCAAACCCTGGAGGTGTTTAAGGCCAGGCTGGATGAGGCACTGAGCAACCTGGTATGGTGGGAGGTGTCCCTGCCTTTGGTGGGGGATTGGAACCAGATGATCTTTAAGGTCCCTTCCAACCCAAACCATTCTATGATTCTGTGCTCACCATTTCATCACTCCTGTGTCTACTCCTGACAAACAAGGCAGGACAAAGCAGTGTGTCTGCTTCCAACCTTCTTCTGCAAGAGCTATTTTGTCTTTTGCCAGACATTCTGGGTTTTATTCCTGGGCTTTTCTCCTCCTGCTGCTGAGACTGGGGCAGAGAAATCAAGGAGAGGAGCATGAAATGAACTCATGGAGCTTAAAAGAGCTTGATTGATAGGAAGCAAAGCATTTCCCCTTGAATTCACAAAGCAGAGCCAGCCTTTCTAAATCAACGCTCCTCTTCATGAAAACAAGTCATTATTCCTTCATTGAAGCCAGAGCCAAAGTCTGGCTTTAAATTACTAAAGTTAGAAAAAATGCAAATGTTGTATTAGTCCGGAGGAAAGCTGCTGCGTTTCATTAGCTCAGCCTCTTTGTACATGCAGGGTGGATTTTTCCCTCTTTATTCCTGAAAGTGAAGGTTCACCTTGGCGTCTTCCTACAGCAGAAAGTGGAGACAGGAGAGGACAAGGATCATGCCCTGGGGCTGCTGCACTCATAGAAATATTATAGAATGGTTTGGGTTGGAAGGAACCTTAAAGATCATCGAGTTCCAACCCCCCTGCCATGGGCAGGGACACCTCCCACCAGACCAGGTTGTCAATGCCTCGTCCAGCTTGGCCCTCCAAGGATTGAGGGGATTGAGGGGGCATCCACAACCTCTCTGGGCAACCTTTTCCAGCATCTCACCACCCTCACAGCAAACAACCTCTGGACCTGCTCCAACAGCTCAATGTCCTTCTTCTGTTGAGGGCTCCAAACTGGACAGAGTAACTCTAGGTAGAGCTTCATCAGAGCCTAGCAGAGGGACAAAATCCCCTCCTTTGTCCTTCTGGCCACACTCCTCTTTATGAAGTCGAGGACTGTGTTGGCTTTTGGGCTGCAAGCACTCACTGCTGGCTCATGTTGATTTTTTCATCCACTGACCCCCCCAAATCCTTCTCTTCAAGGCTGCACTCAAGCCACTCTCCATCCAGCTTGTGTCTGTGCTTGGGGTTGCCCCAACCCAAGTGCAAGACCTTGTTGAACATCATGAGGTTAGCATCACCCACCTCTCAAGCCTTTCAACGTCCCTCTGTATGGCATCCCTTCCTTCTGACATGTGAGCTGCACCCCACAGCTTGGTGTCATCCCAGGGTGAGGACTTCAAGTAGCAGCACTGCCTGCATGAGCTTCCCAGGGCTTTTCCAACTCTCCTGAGCCCTTTATTTGCTATAGGCTGGGAGGGGGAATGTCTGCTTGGGGTGTCCTTTGGGAGCTTTCCAGTTGATGCCACCCCCGTTGGCCACCACATGGGTAGCAGCTTGTCGCAGGGTTGGCTGAGCTCAGTGGTGAAATAAAGCCAGATGGCAGCCAGTTCCTCCTTCAGGACTCATGAGTCACAGCTCATTCAGTGGGATGTTTGAGATAAGACACTCTGCTTTCCAATTTCTCATTTAGCCTGGAAGCACTTTGCTTATGCAAACACCCCCCCAGAGCAGCCTCCTACAGAATTGCTGCTGAGATTTCCTCCTCCGCCAGCCACGGGGAAATGGAGATGATTTGTTGGCAGAGCAACATCCAGCTCCCTGGGGAAGAGGAGAAAGCTAACACTGAGCTCACAGGCATGTCCTCAGGGTCAATTACTGCATGATCATCAGATGCCTCCAGCCTTTGGAGCTGAGCAGAGCATGTCCATGTGTAATGAGAGCATCCACGCCTCAGTCACAGAATGTGTTGAGTGGGAAGGGACCCTCAAAAGACAACAAGTCCACCCCCTGCAGTTGCAGGGGCATCCTGCACATCATCAGGTTGCTCAGAGCCTCACCAAGCCTGGTCTTGGATGTCTCCAGGTTTGATGGGGTCTCCACCACCTCTCTGGGCAACCCGGGGCAGTGTCTCACCACAATGATGTCTCTTTCTTATGTCTCATCTAACCCTGCCCTGCTCTAATCCTGCCCTGCTCTAATCATAGAATAGTTTGGGTTGGAAGGGACCTTAAAGATCCAACCCACCCTCCATAGGCAGTGACACCTTCTGGGTACCCCTAGATCCACTGGATCATCTTATGTTCATCCAGCCCACAAACAGTGGTTTGAAACTAGAGCAGGGCAGGGTTAGATGCGACATGAGGAAGAATGCCCATGAGAGTGGTGAGACACTGGTCCAAGTTGCCCAGGGAGGTGGTGGAGGCTCCATCTATCCCTGGAGACATTCAAAATCAGGTTTGCTGAGGCTCTGAGCAACCTCATCTTGTGCAGGATGTCCCTGTCACTGCAGGGGGTTGGACTTAATGGCCTTTGATGGTCCCTTCTAACTCTATGATTCTATGAAATATGGTTTCCTTGACCTCATCAGGAGCAAAGAAGCAAAACCAGAAGGGTAAAAACCTTTCCCTTATTCTAGCCCTGAAAGACACAAAATCAGCTGCATTTCCCCTGTGGCTGCTCCCTCCCTGCCTTCCTCAACAAGAAAGGGAGAGGATCCTTCCTTCCCCTTCCCCCACCAGCTGCTGCCATCACCCCAACGAGGCCCCAATTAAAGTGTTTATCATCAGCCTTCCTAAGTATTTGTGGCTCAGCCATCCTGCTGCTCCTGTGCCCCAGGGGACCTCCCTGAGATTGAATTCATTTTCCTGGAGCAGCCGTAGTTGGGGGGGGGATGCTGGGTTAGGAGATGCTTTATTGCACATCAGCAAATTGCTTTCATTATTGTTATTGCAGCACCTGAGGGGGGAAAAGGGATGTAAAATAGAGCTCTGTGCTGAAATGCATTGTCTCGGGAAGTGCTGTCCCAAAAACTGAAGCTCATCCACACCAACCCACTGCCCAAGCCTGGTCCTGACCTGCTTGTTTGTTCCCATGCAGAGGAAAAGGATGCCACCCAGAGGGACCCTGACAGGCTTGAGAGGTGGGTGATGCCAACCTTATGAAGTTCAACAAGGCAAAGTGCAAGGTCCTGCATCTGGGTTGGGGCAACCCCAAGCACAGATACAGGCTGGGTGGAGAGTGGCGTGAGTGCAGCTCTGAAGAGAAGGATTTGGGGGTGTCAGTGGAGGAGAAATTCACCATGAGCCAGCAGTGTGTGCTTGCAGCCCAGAAGGAAAACCCAATCCTGGGCTGCATCAAGAGAGGTGTGGCCAGCAGGTCAAGGGAGGGGATTTTTCAGCGTTTATATGGGTCCTCGTTTGGAGCAGGTTGGCAGGACTAGGAGTCATGGGTGCAAATTGGAAGAGGGAAGATTTAGACTGGAGAGAAGAAGGAAGTTCTTTGGTGTGAGGGTGGTGAGACACTGGAAGTGATTGCCCAGAGAGGTTGTGGATGCCCCCTCAATCCCTGGAGGTGTTCAAGGCCAGGCTGGATGAGGCACTGAGCAACATGGTCTGGTAGGAGGTGTCCCTGCCCATAGCAGTGGGGTTGGAACTAGATGATCTTTAAGATCCCTTTCAACCCAAACCACTCTATGATTCTCTAAGAGTGATTAAAAAGCAGGATGCAGAGCTCTCAGATTAATAAAAGACAGAATACACTGCTGCACAGGAGGAAATTATGATCTTCTGAATCGCCATGGCAGGGATGTAAAAGCCACATCTCTCTCCACAGGGAATAAATCCACAGCCAGAGATAAAGGTCGAGCTGTTGGAAGCATCAGCAGAATAAAAAGGCTTCTTGCTGCTAAGTTTTATTTAAAGAAAGGGGGGGAATCCCAAGAAGAGCAGTCACCAGCCACCTTCAAGCAGCTCCCAGGGCTGTTTGTTGTTTTACCTGTTGTTTACACGAGGTTTGTGGTGTTTCAGACCCAACAACAGCTCCTGCCATCTGTTTCTAAGCCTTCCCTTCAGAGCCAAGTTCACATTTCTAATGATGGGATGCTGTCCAACAAAGGAAGCTAAAGAATGAGCTTGGCTGCTCCTGGGAGAGATAAAAACATAAGGGAAAAAGCCTTCATTCTGAAGCTTGGAATAATTAAAAATCCAAAAGAGACCCACCATCATTCCCCAATTTAAAAGTCAAAATGCTCCATCTATGAGGGAGCAGCTGTAACTCATCCCAGTTTTAAAGGGATGTGCTCCACCTAACATCTCTTGTCTTTTTATTTCCCCACCCCTTCCCTGATTTTCTTTTAAGATGGGAAATTTAGGGTGAGGTGACAGGAAACTTTAGTTGGAGCCCCCCTTCAGAAAGCAAATCCCTCCACACCAGCACCTTTGTGCCCCTGAACTGGTGGGAAAAGGGCAGAATTCCTCTTTTATGTGCTTGATGGAATCATGGGACACCAAAGCACAGGAAAAAAGACCTTAGATGATAAGATTTTAATCACATTTGGGATAAATCAGGAGCAGGTGAGGGCTGCTCTCAACTTGATCTTGGTGATGTTGTTTCTGAATGAAGCCATCACTTGAGAATCCCTTTAGTGATTTTGGTGGGTTTAGAAGAAAAAGGACAACCCCAGGGGAAAAAAAAATCGGAAAAAAATTAAATACATGTGGGAAACATGAAAGAACCACCCTGAAAAAAACCCCATGTTCTCTAGGATTACCTTCATTGAACAGAGACACCAACCACACGTGTCCAAAAACAAAGGCCAGATTTGATCAGAGCTTTTTTTTATCTAAGATCTTCAAGGTTACTCCAACCATCACAAGCCATGTAATTAACAGAAAAAATATGACTGATTTCCCTGCATATTGTTTCACTGGCATTTAATTTCCCAGGTGAAATGGTAAATTCCCTCCAATTTCCCAAATCCACCAGCAGCATTTAGCAAGAGAAGATGAAAGAAGTTTGGCCACTGAGCACAGAAGCCAACGTTTTTGTAAAATGACTTCATTGCAAAACGTTTCTCTTCAGGAGACACTTTGAAGGGGATTTGTTTTCGGAATGTGTCAAGGATTTGATTTCCCAAAAAAAAAATACATCCCATTTCTTGCATTTTTGGCACTCAAAATGATGAGTCACTTGTCAGATCCCAGGAGGCCCACGCTGCCAAACGCCCCAGGAAAAAAAGTGCCTGAGAGTGTTTGCAAAAGGGAAGGAGAAAAAGCAGAGGAGGTGGCCAAGATTTAAAAGGAGAGCATCCTTTTTTGGGGGGCCCTGATTCCCCAGGCACAGGCAGATGGGGATTTCAGTGATGTGTTTTGGGGGTTTCCATCTTCTCTGGTCCTCAGCTCATGCTCTGCCCCTGATACATGTGCTGATCTAAGACCACCAACAACTAACTTTTCTTTCTTTCTTTCTTTCTTTCTTTCTTTCTTTCTTTCTTTCTTTCTTTCTTTCTTTCTTTCTTTCTTTCTTTCTTTCTTTCTTTCTTTCTTTCTTTCT
>VZTY01019750.1:62857-82872 GCA_013400935.1 Turnix velox
TGCCTGAGGAATTTTGATGTTCCTCCTCCGCCAAAGGAAACCTTGGGGTCTGCACCAACATTTCCCCCCTCCCTCCCCACCTCAGGACTACTGTAACACCAGTAATTCCTTACTAAAAGGATGATAAAGGGTTAGGTTTGAGGGGTTTTTATTTTTAATGTTTCCCTTGCCTCTTAATGTTGCTGGAGGAATTTTGAAGCTCCTCCTGTGCCAAAGGAAACCTTGGGGTCTGCACCAGCATCTCCCTCCTCTTTCCCCACCTCAGGACTACAGTAATTCCTTGCTAAAAGGATGATAAAGGGTTATGTTTGTTTGTTTGTTTTTTTAAATCTTTCCCAATGTTTCCCCTTCCTCTTAACAAAGACAGGGCTATATATTCCCATAAATCTCTTGGCCCATGTTGTATCATCTTGGCTCTTGACAATGGCTGGGAGAAAATAAGTGACCTCCATGGGGCCAGGATGATAGGGCTGGTATTTATCAAGAGCAAGTCCTCTGAGCCTTATTTTCATTTTTATACTGTGGTCCAGCTGGGGTATAAATCATAGAGATATCAGGAGCCTTCATCCATCCTGATGGATCTTCATGCCTCTGTCATCATGAGGAAGGACATCCGCATGGGGAGATGTGTGTCTATCTGTCTTCTTCTGCCCAGCCAACCAGCCATTTGTGTCCCTCCCCCCCTCTCTGATGGGAGCAGGAGGGATATTTGGCAAAAAAAGGGCTTTGCTCAGGGCAATAAATTACTTCTCCAGACCATTCATATTGTCCAGTCATCATTTTCAGTCTTTTATCTCTGTGTCTTTAAGCAACAAGGGAATTTCAGGGCTCTTTTTTTTTTTTTCCACACTGTTCTTCAAACAAGACAAACTATTTTTAGTGACTGAGCTTTACAGGAGGGAGCAGAGTGAAAACGAGCTGGGTTTCCCAATGGTGGTTTTAATGCTCAGCAACACTCATCCCCTACTTTCCTCCCCCCCCAAAATGAGAATCTGCAGCCCCTCAAAGCAACAATGCTTCTCCAGCCTCTATTCCATCAAACCAAACATGTTCATCTCCTTTAGGTGGTGAAAAAAGGTATGGGAGATGCTTCTCCAGCCTCTGTTCCATCAAACCCAGCATGTTCATCTCCTTTAGGTGGAGAAAAAAGGTGGTTTTTTTTTTTTTATTATATTGTGAAAATCCTATGAGGATCAGGAGTTGACCTCTGCCCTTTGGAGGGACAAAGAGCTGGAGATGCTGCTGCACAGGAGGGGTGTGGAGCCCCTCCAAGGCCAGCTCATTGATTTCTGAAGGCACAGACAGAGGAGAAGGCCCCACGAGGCAGCATCTGCCTTTAATTGCCTTGTTCCCTCTCTCATCTCTTTCCCTGTTTTCCCTCCGCAGCCTCCTCCTTTGCCTTGCCTCCCCCTCCCCCCTATCTCCTTCACCTTGCACCCCCTCTTCCTTTTCATCCCCTTTTCAAACGCCCCAAAGGGTCTGGACTTTGATTTTTTCCACCCTGTCTCTCACTTCCCTGAGTGCAGTTCCCCCCAGGAATGGGGTTGGAGTCTCCTTTTTCATTCCCTCCTGGGCTGAGTTAAAAGAAAAGGGGGTTTGAAACCCACAGCACACACACCCCTCTCTGATCCTCACATCCCCACCCCCTCACAGAACCAGAATCAAAACATGGCAGGAATTTGGCTCAGGAGAGAGAACCTGAGAGGAAGATCTCCAGGATTATTCTTATTTTTATTCTTATTCTTTTATTCATATTGTTCCTGTTCTTATTCTTACTACTTCTTGTACTTATTATTATTGTTCTTATTGTTCTTATTCTTTTATTCTTATTCTTCTTGTTCTTATTCTTATCCTTATTCTTATCCTTATCCTTATTGTGCTTTTTCTTGTTCTTATTCTTCTTATTCTTTCTCATTCTTACTATTTCTTCTTCTTCTTTTGGTTGTTGTTATTATTATTATTATTATTATTGTTACTATTGTCATTATTGTTAGTATTATTGTTGTTATTATTTTTTAATGAAGATTTTGGAGAAGGTTTGCTTTGAAACAACACCTGGCAGACAAAGACATTCCACCCTGCCAAGTCATTTCCAGCTCCCTGTGATAAGGAAGCATCACATTAAGGGAGAAAGTAGAGAAAATGATGAGGATTATTTACTGCATCCCTGCCAAGATGAGTGAAACCAACCCATCCTTTCCCAGTCATGACCCCCCCTCCCCCATTCCTGCTGTCCCTGCTGCCAGTGCTCCCAGTTTAACCCTGTGAGGTGCTGGGAGACAATCAATAGAGCATCATTCCCAGCCCTTTTCCAGCCACAGGGAATTTTCTCTTGGTTTTAATGTGTCTAACAATGAGAGTTTCTCAGCACAGGCAGCCCCATTCCTGTGGTCCACAAACATAGACACTCTCCGTGCTGTTTACACTCTCTGCTCAGGGATGTTTTCCTGATTAACCACCAGTGGTTTATGGGAATTCCTCTTTGCCCACAGGCACAGCTGGGGAGAGCAAACAGCAAAGAGTGGAAGGGGAGGGGGAGATCTTTTGGCTGTAGGATGTGTTTTGGCTGTAGGATGCTTCGGCTCTAGGATGCACAGTTGGATGTGAAGCAGCTCCTCTCCACCTCTTGCAGCATCTTCATCAACACCGATGACAAAATCATGTTTAATAGGATCTAGGATGGCAGGACTAGGAGTAATGGATGCAAATTGGAAGAGGGGAGATTTAGGCTGGAGAGAAGAAAGAAGTTTCTCCTGCAAGTTTTTCCTGCAAGGGTGGTGAGGCCCTGGAAGAGGTTGCCCAGAGAGGCTGTGGATGCCCCCTCAATTCCTGGAGGTGTTAAAGGGCAGGCTGGATGAGGCACTGAGCAACCTGGTGTTGTGGGAGGTGTCCCTGCCCATGGCAGGGGGGTTGGAACTAGGTGATCTTTAAGGTTCCTTCCAACTCAAACCATTCTATGATTCTGTGACCCCCCAGGCCAAGCTGATCATCCTCCTTCCCTGGGGTCAAACAGAGGGGTTTTAAGGAAGCTCCTGCTTTCATCCCCATGGGCATTGACTCAGGGGCAAAGGCTGGGAGAGAAGTGACAAAGACATTTGTACCCAAATTAGTGTTGAAGCCCTGTGTGTTTCTCATCCCTGGTGCATCTATTTTCATGTAAAAAATATAATATTTATCATGTAATGGCACTTTCTGGCTCTGGTCACTCCCACAACCATCCCAAGAGCAGGGAGGTGGGAGATGGTGGGGTCAGAGGTTTGGGGGAAGATGATGGGAGTGTGAGTTTTGGAGGAAGATGTTGGGGATGTGAAGTTTGGGTGAAGATGATGGAGGTGCAAGATTTAGGGAAGATGATGGGAGTGTGAGGTTTGGGGGATGCTGATGGAGATGTGAGGTTTGGGGGAAGATGATGGGATGTGAGGTTTGGGGGGAGATGATGGGATTGTGAGGTTTGGGGGAGGACAAAGGTGTGTGTAAGTTTTGAGGGAGGACAATGGAATGTGAGATTTGGGGGATGCTCTCCTGAAATTCAGCTCCACCAAGACAGAGGCTGGCATTGAAATGACCACAAATGAAGCTGTATGAAAAGAAGAGCTGGACTTTTTTGATCATTGTCTAATTTTCTTACTCCAAGGTGATGGGTACTGAATAAAAATGAGAAGTTAAGGGTTGCTGGGGACTCACAGCCTCATTTCTCCTACTCTAATTAAGGTGATGTTTGCTTGCACTTAAACACACACCCCTCGGGGGGAAGATGTTACCGTGTATTTTTAGTCTTGAAGGGAAAATTACTTAATCTGTGGTGGTTTTTTTAATGCAGGGCCCTTAAATACCTCATTTTCTGTGCAGAAGTACCTGCTGCTGCTGAACACTTCAATGCAGGGAGGAAATTCCTGGTAATTAGTGCTTTGACTCAGGGAGACACATTATCCAGCTGGATACCAAGGTACACTCTTCCAGGAATTTATGGGAACAATGGAAGTAGTGGTGAAAGAGCATAGAATCATAGAATGGTTTGGGTTGAAAGGACCCTCTTTGGGCAACCTGGGTGAATCTCCCCACTCTCATGAGGAAGAACTTGCTCCTCATGTCTCACCTAACCCTGCCCTGCTCTAGTTTCAAACCACTGCCCCTCACCTGTGGCTCCATGCCCTGGCAAACAGCCCCTCCCCAGCTTTTCTGGAGCTCCATCAGGCACTGGGAGGACACTGGGAGGTCTCCCCAAAGCCATTTCTTCTCCAACAGCCCCAGCTCTCTCCATCTGTCCTCCCAGGAGAGTGATTACCTCCTTCCTTCAGTCCTATGTCCCCCACCATGGTGACACTGGCTCCCTACAAATGGCTCTCTGCCCCAGGTGGGACCAAACTCAGGTCTCATCATGGATGGGGAATCCTGCTCCTGTCCAGCTTTCAGAGCTGCTGGAGGTGTCTGGGGCTGTTTTCCCCCTCACTTAGCCAGAAGACACACATGGAAGTAACTAGGTGTCTGATCACATTATGCTCTCCTACCATCCTGCTTGTTATTCCAGCTGGGTTTGCAAATCTCATCCCTGGTGCAGGGGCCTCGAAGCTCAGTCTTGTAAAATTAGATTTTATGAGCTCAAGTCTCATCTCACTTTATTCCCCATCATTGCCAGGCACTGCTCCAGGAGGGCAGGGACATCTTCAAGGTTCCCACATTGTCCAGACTTCTTCATCCTTGTGGTCCTCCTGCTGGCAGCCTCCTTCTTCCCACAGCATCCTCCTACCATGGAGGATGGTAGATACCATGGATCTGGTGAGATACTATCCCAGAGCGGTGATGGAGGACCTATCAATCCTGGAGACATCCAAGGCCAGGCTTGCAGAGGCTCTGAGCAACCTCATCTAGTGCAGGATCATAGAATGGATTGGAAGGGACCTTAAAGATCATCTAGTTCCAACCCCCCTGCCATGGGCAGAGACAACTCTGATTAGGACCAGGTTGCTCAGTGCCTCATCCAGCCTGGCCTTAAACACCTCCAGGGATTGAGGGGTCATCCACAGCCTCTCTGGGCAACCTCTTCCAGTGTCTCACCACACCATCAGACCAACAGATTTCCCTGCTGAGCTTGAGAAATTCCTTTAATCTCAAAGCTTTCCAAGGTGTGAGCATGGAATAGATACTTTTCTGCCCTGCTTTGTGCAGGACAACCTGCAGCCCTCAAGGACAGAAGAAATTTGTGGTCATCAGCAAATACACATCATTAATTTGGCCATATAAATCTTGGAAAAATTATCATCTCTCCCTCCCCCAAGCCCCTCAGTCACACACACACAAAAAATTGCCTCAGAAAAGACAAGCATTAAAAAAATTATCATCAAACCTTTCTGAACATCCACCGCCCATCACCCATCCCCTTCTTGTCCACCCAGGAAGGAGCTGGCCATGAAGAAGATATGGATTAAAACGTGATAACAATCAGCATGTGACCTATTCCAGATGACAAGGTCAATACTCTCCTAATCCATCACCACACATCTCCCAACCCAGGGGTTGAGATAGCAGCAGAAGGGGATTTGTGCATTCATCAGCAAAGGGCTGTTCCTACCCACCTCTGCAGCCATCTGGGTCTAATCTAGAGCAAGGGGCCCCATCTCCTTCCCTCCTCACCATCCCTGCATCCTTTCACTGTTTGCTGTTTTTTTTTTCCAAAGCACTAGAAATTCTCAGGTTTTTTCCTCTGGGGCCCAGTGAAGATGATGAGCTGTGAAAGAGCTGTGCTCAGGCAGGACTATGTAAGCATTGGGCTAATGGTTACGTGCCCATGGACATTAAATGTTCACCCCAGCAGAGCTCAGGAATTTAGTCCCCCCACCACATCTAGACTTGCTCAGACATTGACTACCAAACTTCGTGATGAGGCATCAGAGAGAAGGATTTGGGTCCTGGCTCTATTTCCTCCCTATCAGGCTTCTAGAGGAGGGCTGTGAATCTCCTTCATTCCTGCTGGAGCCATTTGGGCAAGGCTGATGAAGGCACTGAGAAATTTTCATGCTGCCACAGGTCATTGGTACTTTTATTCATAGAATCATGGAGTGTATTGGGTAGGAAGGGAGATTTAAAAGACATCTAGTCCAACCTCCTGCAGTGAGCAGGGACATCCTGTTTAATAGGCTATGTGACGACAGGACTAGGAGGAATGGATGCAAATTGGAAGAGAGGAGGTTTAGGCTGGAGAGAAGGAAGATGTTCGTTGCTGTAAGGGTGGTGAAACACTGGAACAGATTGCCCAGAGAAGTTGTGGTTGCCCCCTCAATCCCTGGAGATGTTTAAGGCCAGGCTGGATGAGGCACTGAGCAACCTGGTGTGGTGGGAGGTGTCCCAGTGGGGTTGGAACTGGGTGATTTTTAAGGTTCCTTCCAACCCAAACCATTGTATGATTCCATGAGGCTTATGGCTGATGAAAAGCTGGTATATTCAGTAAGTCCAAATCCTTGGAATGATGACAAACTCCCCTCCAACACAGCATTTGTTCTTTCTAGGGCATCATTTGGGTTGTTTTTGGGTTTGATGTGAGATCAGGATCTAGTATCATTAGCTTGAATCATCACTGTGACGGTGGCTCAGTGCCTGGTGTGGGCTGGGAAAGATAAACACCCAGAAAAAGAGGATGTTTCCCCAAAAAACATCCAGCTAAAGCTGCACTGTCACTGCTACAGTGATTGGAAGACCAATTCAAGCCAGAAAGCAACAGTCCTCCTGGGTCCTGAGCAATGTTCTTTGTTGAGCACACACATGGCATCAACCTACCTCAACAAGAGGTACCTCCAGGGAGCCTGTGGTGGAAAGCTGAGCAGAAACCTGGGATATCCCCAAGTGCTCTCACATTAATCACCTTTTACTCAACTTGATGAAGCCTTTGCATTTTTCTCCCCCTTATTTTCTCCTCTTGATTAGCCCACATCCCACCACAGCTCCTGTCTCCTGTTGCCATCTGTGAGCAATCTACACTCCTGGCCTCAGCATTAATTTGGGTCATTTTTTGAAAACAGAGCAATCATATACTCGTGGTAAGAAGCTCACTCTGAACAAGGAGAGCTTAAAATGCCTCCATGTGTGTCTGCCAACACCAGCTGAGTGTCACCAGACCACAGCCCCTGATCCTTCTTAAACCTTGGATGAAAAATCTTCTGCCTCACGCTCCCCACAAACCACAAGCCCTTTACCATCACCCAAGTTATGCCAAATTTTTGACTATTTGGGGCTTTTTTGTCCTCCTCCAATGTATGGGAACAGTTAATTTCATTAAAAAATTAAATGTCAATGATGTTTTCTATGGAACAGTATTAATTTTTTTTAAATACATATTTTTCTTCCAGAAGTTCCCTTTTGGGAAGGAAAACAGCACTTTTGAAGCTTTTCTAAACATATAGTTCTTGAGTAAGTTCAAAAATCTCTGGCTTTGTTTCAAATGCAATGAAAATAGTTTGTGAAACTATTCAGTATTCACTGTAAAAGAGGAATTCCAGCCTTCTAGATCCACAAGGACCTTAGTAACACTTGGGACAATCCATCCCAGAGACACCAAGTCGCTGTTTTATCAATTTAGTGGCAAAATAGGGACATTTTTTTAGGATTTTTCTCAGCCTACCAACCCAGGGGTTTACTATGAACATGCAAAATGCCCCATCAAATACAAACTCCCTCTTTGGGCAGGATCTTGGACCTTAAGACCCCTGTGTCCCTGGGAAATAATGCAGGAGAAAGTTTCTTCTGATCATATTACTCTCTACAGGGTTGTGGAGAGGTGAGAGTTGGTCTCTCCTCAGGAGCAAGTGATAAGACAAGAGGAAATAACCTCAATTTGTGCCAGGGGAGGGTTAGAATGAATATTAGGAAAAACTTTGATACTGAAGAGGTCATCAAGCATTGGAAGAGGCTGCTCAGGGCAGGGGTTGAGACCCCATCACTGGAGGGATCTAAGAACCTGGCAGACACAGAGCTTAGAGACTCGGGTTTAGGATGGTCTTGTCCGTGTTGGGTTGATGGTTGGACTCGATGATCTGAAAGGTTCCTTCCAACCTTGGTGCTTCTATGATTCTGTGTGGCCTGGAGAATCAAATGTTGGGCTGGATTTTGTTGCAGGATCATTTCTGCAGTGAGGTTTCAACCTCCATGTTCATGATTGATTTCATAATAATAATCATCTAGGTTGGAAGGGACCTTTCAGATCATAGAGTCCAACCATCAACTCAACTCTCCCAAGTCTCATACCTGGACAGGAACTTGAACCCTTGACCTTCAGATTAGGAGTCTCTCCCAATGAGATTAGATGCTCTCCCAATTGAGCTACACATTCGTCTTCATTCTCTTTACTCATGGAACAACACCTAAGGAAGATCTCACTCAACAAGGATTCACTGTAAGTTGTACAACCAACTTCTGGCTCTCCTGCTGAAGAAATTCAGGTATCTCAGAGACACAAAGATGTTTGACACACATCCATATGTGCCACATGCTGCCTGCACTAATGTAATTAACTTAATTTGACAAACTACATGGAGCTACAAGGCAGCGATACTTCCCAGCCCATCCACTCTCTGCAGTGATTCTCCTCAAACCATCAACGTGACAGAAGAACCGAGTCTAATTAACACTTTCTTAATACCTCAACAAACAGCAAACCTGCTGTTGGGAAAAACAGTTTCACACTTCCTTATCAAATTAGGGCCAAATCACTCCTAATGAGCTAAAATCAATTAGTGGGACACGGGAAGGAGTGTATTTATGCTGTCAGCCAGAGCTATTTGCATAACAGTTTGCAAAGGGCAGGGAAGATGCTGCAACATCGTCGTGGTGCTGCTAATGAGGAGCTGCTGTGGGAAGGTGGGAATCAGAGAGAAAACAGCTTTATCCAGCAACAGGAACATCATAGAAGATGGACCAGGATTTTGTTCTCCCCAAAAAATCCCCAAAAGCCCAGTTAAAGGGGGTCCAATGGTGCATCTTTAGGAGGAAACAACACCACTGGTGGTAATGACGAACTTTCTGGAACCACGTGCAGCCAGGAAGGTGGACCTGGTTCTTCCCCCATCTGCTCAGAGATCCAAAAGTCACTTCACAGAATCACAGGATGTATTGAGTTTGAAGACTGTTGGCTTGGTGTTCTGTAAAAGTCAATAGAAATAAATAAGGGGGAGGAGAAGTCACGTCAAACCCAGTTTTATCTTCCAGGATCTGTATGATCATTGAGAAAACTGGTCTGATGGGAGGTGTCCCTGCCCATGCCAGAGGGGTTGGATCTAGATGATCTTTTAGCTCCCTTCCAACCCAAATCATTCTATTATTCTATGGAATGGACCTTCCAAGGCCATTTAGTGCCACCCCCTGCAGTGACAGGGACATCCTGCACTAGATGAGGTTGCTCAGAGCCTCCAGCAAGCCTGGTCTTGGATGTCTCCAGGCATTGATGGGACCTCCACCACTTCTCTGGGCAGCTTGGGCTGGTGTCTCACCACCCTCATGGGGAAGAACTTCTTGTTCATATCTCATCTAACCCTGCCCTGTCTAGTTTCAAACCATTGCCCCTCCACAGAGACACTTCAATGTCTCTGGAAAAAAAAAAAACATCTGAAAGTGGCCCCCAGCCAGATAAAAACATGGTTATGAAAACCATCCTTAGTTTCCTGCTGTTGTTAAAACCTTTAATGGAATTAGAGGACTGGTTCATGAACAAATGGAAGGGAGATAGACAGCAATTGATTTTAATCATATTTATTTTTTCCTTTTTATATATAGGTTCTCAAAACATCTCTTTGCAGTTCCGGCACATAGAAATGGATTCTTGACCTTGGAGTTAATTGCTTCAGAACTGAGCTGGTGACTAATGCCCACGTGCTCTTGTGTCTCTGCCTCTCCCTGTCTCAATGCCATTACAGTTCTGAACGTGGAAATAAATATGGAAGGGGAAGAATGACACAATGTGGACTGAAATAACTGCAGCTGAGAGCCTGGCTCGGGCTCCTCTAGCAAATTATGTCATCTTCTCCCTGAATTTTGGCTCTCCTACAGACAATGGTTGGAGGGATAAATAACTCAGATTCCTGCATCTTCCTCCCCATCACAAAAAAGGGTGCAGGAGTGAAAAATGAATCCATAAAAACAAATCACAGAATCAAAGAAGGTCAGAGATTGGAAGAGACCTCAAGAGATCATTTAGTCTCATCCTCCTGCTGGAGCAGGAACACCCAAATCAGGTCACACAGGAAGGTGTCCAGGTGGGGTTTGAATGTCTCCAGAGAAGAAGACCCCACACCTTCTCTGGGCAGCCTGGGACACTCCTCTCTCACCCACACCCTGACAAAGTTTCTTCTCCTATTTCTGTGGAACCTCCTGTGTTCCAGCTTGCACATACTGCCCCTTGTCCTATCATTGGAGGTCACCAAGAAGACACTGGATCCATCTTCCTCACATCCACCCTTTATATATTTATAGACATTAATGGGGACACCCCTCAGTCTCCTCTTCTCCAAGCTGAAGAGACCCAGCTCCCTCAGCCTTTCCTCAGAAGGAAGATGCTCCAATCCCTTCATCATCTCTGTGCTGGACCCTCTCCAGCAGTTCCCTGACCCTTGTCCTATCACTGGATATGAGAAAGCACAGAGAAGGACCAGGAGGAGAATGCGGGGGTGGCATGCCTGCATGAGAAGAGAAAGGGACATGGGTGGAAATCAGGAAGAATTTCTTCACCCAAGAGTTTCCAAGCACCAGAACAGGCTGCACAGGTGGAAATATTTAAAGGATGGGTAGATGTGATGCTGAGGAACATTGACCTGGGTGTGTAGCTCAGCTGGGAGAGCACCAGACTCCTAATCTGAGGGCCAAGTGTTCAAGTCCCTGTCCAGGTATGCAGCTTGTAAGAGTTGGGCTGATGGTTGGACTTGATGATCTGAATGTCCCTTCCCACCTAGAGGACTATATTTGGACTTAATGATCATCAATGATGGTTGGACTCAATGATCTGAAAGGTCCCTTTCAACCTAGATGACTATATTTAGTGATGGATTTGGCAGTGTTGGACTTGATAATCATCCATGATGGTTGGACTCGATGATCTTAAAGGTCCCTTCCAACCTAGAGGATTCTATTATTCTCTCTTTTGGGACTAAACATTTCATTCTATTTTCTGTAGTTTTCTCAGACTTCATTTTTACCACCATAGGGTTTCCATGAGCGTGGCTGCTGCCATGAGTGTAAAACCCAAACATTCCCAGCGTGCTGGGACTGCAGCCCAACCACTTAACATAGCTCTTCACGCATTCCCCAGCATCCCACATCACCTCCCACCACCCCACCAGCAACTTCAGCTGCCCCATGGGATGGCAGATCCTCTTGGCCAGCAGGATAACACATCCATCATGCAGGGAGCACACAAGTAATGGGTTACATGGGATGGAGCCCTGGCTTCCACCCAACAAACTGTGAATTAAAACAGAAAAAAAACCCTCAAACTCATAATATTTGAACTTCCATAGATTCTTCCGGGGTCTAAGGCATGAAGGATGGATTTATTTCTTATCTTTGCTTTTTATCTGCCAGACATGGAGAAAGCACTTACTAATGCAACCAATGCACTCAGAAAAGTTTCAAGGAGGATTTCTGGGGGAAATATAGACTCTGTCATTGTTATATTAATGATGATCATCACCAGAAGTTTTTGGACAATGAGAAGTGTGTCTGTGGCTGGGATTCTTGCTCAGTTCCAGAAAGCCCACACTAGGGAAGGTGGACATCCTATTCCATGATACATCTGGATACTCTTGGACAAGTGCAGAAAATCCCCCCCCAAATCATCACAGACTGAATTTCCAGATGGAGAAGGTGATGTCATTTGTCCAAGAAAACAAAAATCAATGGTGGTTTATCATAGAATTTTATGCAAAATAAATAGAGCTCAGTGGAAACGGATCTTTCCTCCCACATCACTCCCTCCCCTGTTGAAAGCTGTTTTCTGAGTAGAAAAAAAATAACATGTTCTCATCTCAGACGTGGACCTGCTGTGTAATTTTTACATTACCAGCAGAACCTTTGAAAGGTGATCGGAAATAAGGGTTGCCATGAAATCTCCCAGAAAGGATGGGAGGCTGCAAGGTCAGTGAGTAAATGAGATGTGAGCAGATAAGCAGCTAATGAAGCAAGGAAATATTAGTGAAAAAGGGAAGAAAATAAATTCCCCCAGGACTGAAACCAGAGAGCAGGGAGGAAAATACAGGTGTGAGGTGCAATGGTTGGAAACAAGGGCAGGGCAGGGTTAGGTGAGACATGAGGTACAAGTTCCTCCCCATGAGGGTGGTGAGACATTGGCCCAGGTTGCCCAGAGAGGTGGTGGAACCCCCATCAAGACTGAAGACATCCAAGGCCAGGCTTGCTGAGGTTCTCAGCCACCTGATCTAGTGCAGGATGTCCCTGTCACTGCAGCGGTGGCACTAGATGGACTTTAAGGGTCCTTCCAACTCAATATGTTCTATGAATAGATGATACTGGAAGAGGCTGGCCAGAGAGGTTGTGGATGCCCCGTCAATCCATGGAGGTGTTTAAGGCCAGGCTGGATGAGGCACTGAGCAACATGGTCTGGTAGGAGGTGTCCCTGCCCATGGCAGAGGGGTTGGAACTAGATGATCTTGAAGGTCCCTTCCAACCCAAACCATTCTATGATTCTATGAGGTTGGCCCCCAGGGCCATGCTAATCTCCTGGGGCATCCAGGAGAATCCCACCAGCTACTTCTCAGCAGCTTTTAGACACTCTCAAAACTATTTCACTTTATATATAAGAAAAAATTGAGGGGGAAGCTCCTCAGCTTGTGCAAATGAGCTCCCGGTAACCCAACAGGGCTGGACCTGCTTGAGAGTAAAGAGCTGGAGAAGACAGTGGTAATGACACCAAGCAGCTCCTGTGGCAGGGCCATTTGCTGCCACATTTATCAGTGCAGGGAAGCAGGTTGTGCAGCTGTAGGAGCAGTCATTCTTCCAATGAGTAATTTATGGAGGCACATTGAAATATATCTCGTGTAATTTCTCACCTACACTTGCCTGAGGGGAGCAGAGCAGCCTGCCTTACTGGGAGCTGCCACCCAGACACCACGCAGTGGGCTGTGAAGAGCAGGTTTAGAGTTTTTTTAGATTTTTTCAGCCTTTTAAATAGATCTACAAAGCAGTGCCAACACCCCCACAGAACAAAATCACTTCTGCATCACATCTATATGGGTCCTGGGGATACAGGAGTCCCTCTGGGAGAGATCTGAGCTGCTGCTGTTGCTCAAAAGTGGTTTGCTAAACCTTGACAATCATAGAAACAGAATGATTTGGGTTGGAAGGGACCATAAAGATCATCTAGTTCCAACCCCCCTGCCATGGGCAGGGACACCTCCCACTACATCAGGTAGCTCAGTGCCTCATCCAGCCTGGCCTTAAACACCTCCAGGGATTGGGGAGAAAGTAGGATGGGAGAAAGTGGTTGAAGATTTAGGGCGTATTTCTCATCACTCTGATTGGATTGGTAATAAATTCAATTAATTATCCCCAAGTCTAGTCTGTTTTTTCCTGTGATGGTAATGAGGGAGTGATGTCCTTGTCCTTATCTTGACCCCGGAGCCTCTCATTATATTCTCTCTCCTCCATCCAGCCAAAGAGAGGGGTGAGAGAGTAGCTTTGGGAGGCACCAGGTTTCCATCCAGGGGTCAACTCACCACCACAATGCACAAAAGTCAAATCTGGTCATCAAATTTTTGAACCTCTGATTTATCTCCTGGCGAGGCTGGGATGTACAACAGCAGCTGTGGCCACAGCAGGAGGAGGGGACAGAAAACCCATAAAGTGCCCAGAAATTAATCTGATGTGACTGGTCTCAGCCCTGGAGGGGGAAGGAGGAGGGAAAGCAAACACCCTTGAAACTCTACACCCCAGTCATCTCAGTTATGGGGGGGGAGGGTTGCTTTTCATGCCAGCTCAGAAGGACAAAAAAGGCAGCAGAAATGCCACATCCAGAAGCAGGAGGGCATGGAGAACCCAAGTCTGACCCAAATCACCACAGTTATCAGTCTATGAATTAAATACTACCCAGTAAAATCTACTTGCCACCACGACAGCCCCAAAAAGGTGTTATGTGGTTTTTATGTGGTCCTGCACCTGGGTTGGGGGAACCCCAAGCACACAGATACAGGCTGGGAGGAGAGTGGCTTGAGTGCAGCCCTGAAGAGAAGGATTTGGGGGTGTCAGTGGATGAAAAACTCACCATGAGCCAGCAGTGTGTGCTTGCAGCCAAGAAGCCAACCCAGTCCTGGGCTGCATCAAGAGAAGTGTGGCCAGCAGGTCAAGGGAGGGGATTTTGCCCCTCTACTGGGCTCTGGTGAGGCCCCACCTGGAGTTACTGTGTCCAGTTCTGGAGCCCTCAACAGAAGAAGGACATTGAGCTGTTGGAGCAGGTCCAGAGGAAGCCATGAAAAGGATGAGAGGGCTGGAGCACCTCTCTTCTGAAGACAGGAGGGTTGGGGTTGAGAGTTGGGGTTGTTTAGCCTGGTGAGGAGAAGGCTCAGGGGAGNGAGCAACCTAGTCTAGGGGGAGGTGTCCCTGCCCATGGCAGGGAAGTAGGAACTAGGAGATCTTTAAGGTCCCTTCCAACCCAAACCATTCTATGATTCTATAATGAAATCAACAGAATGGAGCAAAATATTTCCTTTGAGGAGCTTTCTGCTTTCTCCAGCCTCTCTGGAAACACAGCAACACAAAGCTCCTTGAAGATGTGGAGTTCTCACATGTCATGTGAGAGCTACCACAAAGACAAATATATCTTTAGTGCAATTTAAATGGCAATCAGGGAGCTATTTCTTCTGATTAATACAGGGAAAGTTGGCGGCCCCAGCAGGGGACTGATGAGGCTAATCCATCAATGTCCTCCACAGTGGTACCTACCTAAACCTGATTGCTCCAAGCCAGTGGAAGAGCATAATGAGGAGGAAAGGGCAGTGATCAGAGCTGAGGCTCCTCAGCCCTTCTGCTGCAGTCATTTGGATGTTTGCACCTCAGCAGACACTACGTGGGATGTTTGGATCAGCTCTGAGGGGGGGCATTTCTTAATGGAGTGAGGAGCAGCAGAGGAGAATAAGGACAGACTGGGAGAGATGGGGCTGTTGGAGAAGAGAAGGCTGTGGGGAGACTTCCCAGTGGCCTCCCAGTGCCTTAAGGGGCTCCAGGAAAGCTGGGGAGGGGCTGTTTGCCCAGGGCATGGAGGCACAGGACAAGGGGCAGTGGTTTGAAACTAAAGCAGGGCTGGGTTAGATGAGACATGAGGATGAAGTCCTTCCCCACGAGGAGGGTGAGACATTGGCCCAGGTTGCCCAGAGAGGTGGTGGAAACCCATCAATGCCTGGAGACATCCAAGGCCAGGATTAGTGAGGCTCTGAGCAACCTCATCTAGTGCAGGATGTCCCTGTCACTGCAGGGGGTTGGACTGGGTGGCTTTAGGAGGTTCCTTCCAACTCTGATTCAGTGGCTCTACTGCTACATCAGTGGGAGACCAGGAACAGTCTAAAAACAGGAGAGATTGAATTTAGGATGTTTGTGTGTCTCTGGTAATGGCTCTCAGTGTGAGCAGAGAAGGACCTAAAGAACCTGAACACACAAAGAGCTCTTAGATGATCTTGTCCTTTCCATGCAGGCACCTACCATGGCCAAGTAACCACAATTAAATGCATAAACAGCCACCTTGGCTGTCCTTTAATGAGAGAATTTGTACCCTCAGCATGGAGCAGAAGAGAGAGTTTGAGGGGTCACTTGTCCCAGGAGGCTCTTGCTGAAGCTCTGCAGTTCGCTGCCTCGGCAGCCAGCTGTCACAAGAAGAGGTAAAACACCAGCTGATGGCCAGATCTACATCTTCTTCTTCATCTTCTGAAGCCAGTCTCATCTCCACCTGGGTTCCTCAGCGCTGGTAAAGGTTTAACACCCCAAGGTGGGCAGGCGAGGCACCTGCAGAGCATCACCCTGTGCTCCCCCACTGCATCTGCACTGAGAAATGAGAAATTTCATGGCTTATTGAACACTGCAAATAGTGGCAGCAGATAAGACACAGGCACATATTATTTAATTTTCCCTTCCCAGTTGTTACAGACTGAGAAATTTCCTTTGTGCCACAGCCAAGGAAGTTACACTTGCTGTCTTCCTCCTGAGACACAACTCAATGTGATTCCATCTCATTTTTTTTCATCTGGAAACAAAATATTCCTAGATTTAGCCATCCATCCTACTCACGAAGAGGTCACAAGTGCCCCAGTGGGTACCAGTACCAAGTTCAGTTCCCATTTCAAGCTGATTTTCCGGTGAAACTTTGCAGCTTGACTCAACTTCAAGGCAACCCCAAGCACAGACACAGGCTGGATGGGGAGTGGCTTGAGTGCAGCCCTGAAGAGAAGGATTTGGGGGTGAAAGTGGATGAAAAACTCACCATGAGCCAGCAGTGTGTGCTTGCAGCCCAGAAGCCAACCCAATTCTGGGCTGCATCAAGCGAAGTGTAGCCAACAGGTCAAGGGAGGTGAAGAAGAAGTTGGCTGAAGAAGTTGGGTTTGTTGAGCCTGGAGAAGAGAAGGCTCAGGGGAGACCTCAGACTGGCTTCTCAATACCCCCTTCAGGGGGTTATAGAAAGGCTGGTGTAGGACTTTTTCATAGGGTGCAGGATGGCAGGACTAGGAGTCATGGATGCAAATTGGAAGAGGGGAGGTTTAGGCTGGAGAGAACAATGAACTTTTTTGCTGTGAGGGTGGTGAGACACTAGAAGATGTNAGTTTGCAATAAATCTATGGACATCGCCCCATTTCCACCTCCCCTCACTGTTTTGCACCTGTTTGGTCTCAGGGACTACTGCCAAACATCCCACCAGAAGCCTTGGGTTGGAGCAGAGTCCTCTGCGTCCTGGGTGAGTAGCACCCAGCCCCAGATGGGGCATAAACCCAGTGC
Organism: Turnix velox; assembly: GCA_013400935.1. Classification (NCBI taxonomy): domain Eukaryota; kingdom Metazoa; phylum Chordata; class Aves; order Charadriiformes; family Turnicidae; genus Turnix; species Turnix velox. The sequence goes on from VZTY01019750.1 coordinate 79,823, forward strand.
TGGTGGGACACTGGCTGCAGAAGATCTCTCACCATCTGCTCCTTTGCTGGCACAGAGCATTTCAAAGGGAATCTCAAATTTGTAATGACCTGCATATTTCAATGCCGGCACATTTCTAATTAGTTTGGGCTAATTTGCTTTCAGATCTTCTTCTCTGCTCTAAAGCTCAGCCTGCTCTGCCAAGACAAATGATATTTTTTTTCTGATACCTTTCCTCCCCTCGGATTGCAAACCAGCCTCCAGCAGGCTGCAACTCTGCCACCTTAAGATAGCTTTGGGAAACTGCAGGCTCCTGCTACCAAAACCAGACCTAAAACCCTGGTGTGCTCTCCTACATCCTTCAGCCACCCCCCCTCACCACCACCTCCTCTACCCTTCATCCTCCACCCTCTACTGTCCACTCTTCATCATCCCCTCTCTATCCTCCACCTTTCACCATCCATCCTTCATCCTTCAAATTCCACCCCCCATCCCTCAGTCTGCAGACTCCATCCTCCATATTTCACTATGCATCCTCCAGAATCCATCCTCCACTGTCCACCCTCCATCCTTCATCTTCCATCCTCTGTCCTCCATCCTAAAAATCCCTGTATCCTCCATCTTTCATCTGTCAGATTCCAACCTCCATCCTTCATCTTGCAGTCCCCATCCTCCCCTGTCCACCCTACATCCTTCATCTTCCATCCTCAGTCCTCCAACCTACAAATCCCTGCATCCTCCATCCTTCAGATTCCATCCTCCATCCCTCAGCTTGCAGTCTCCATCCTCCATATTTCACTATGCATCCCCCAGAATCCATCCTGCACTGTCCATCTCCATCCTTCATCTTCCATCCTACAAATGCCTGCATCCTCTATCCTTCATCCTCCACCTTCAGCTTTCCCAGAGTTCAGAACAAGCTATGTATGGGGTCACCTGCTTCACATATATGAAGCCACACACCCCTGACCTGTTCCCTGATGCTGGTGTGGGCTTGCTAGACTTGTCCTTCTACTGCTGCAGTGGAACCAACCCCAAAAAACCTCAATCAGAAGAGTTTTGGTTACTGCTGGAGGACTAAATACACTCAAATACACCCAACCCCAGCCCCCCACTTGCTTTTCCCCTCCTTGTTGCATAACCATCCATCCCTGCACCAGGAGTAACAGGAAAGGAAGGAAATCAATCTTTCCCCCCCCAAAAAAAACCTGATCATGTGTTCTCCAGGCAGTTCACCTCCTCAGCTGGCAGAGTCCACAGAGTCTGAAATGTAAGAAACAGCTCTAATAGCTCCGTGGCCCATAAATATGATCCCACAGAGCCACAATTAAGTGTAGGGCCCATCAGAAAGTATTTAGTGCTCGAGACAGGTTTTCCTTCTCAGCCCTGGTTAGATAAAGAGATACTGGTGGGAAAAATCCAGGGAGGCCGTCAGTGGGGTTCAGCAAAAGGGCTAACGAGGCAGCAAACAATGTTCCTTTTAGGCTCTCGGCTTCGGGAGTCCCAAATTCCCAACATTGGAGCTCACACATTTTAAATTACTTCCCATTTCCCACCCCTGAAGTCTGGTTACATCTTGGAGAGCAGCCAAGAGGTAGCTTAAGGCTGGGGTAAGGAATCCAGGCTGGAACAGGACACCTCCTGACTGCCCATGGGTTATCACTGGGGCTTCAAAACTTACCCCTGAGCTAAAAGGGGGACACACTCAGCTTTTCCAACAACCAAACCCAGCCTTTATTCATCCCCAGTGGTGCTAAAGGCACACACAGCTAGACAGTCCCATCCCAGCCAAAAAGTGTGGTGGTGTGTATCCTTCAGATCAAGCCACATTCCATAGAATCACAGAATCATAGAATAGTTTGGGTTAGAAGGGATCTTAAAGACCATCTAGTTCCAACCCCCCTGCCATAGGCAGGGACACCTCCCACTACATCAGGTTGTTCAGTGCCTCATCCAGCCTGGCCTTAAACACCTCCAGGGATTGAGGGGGCATCCACAACTCCTCTGGGCAACCTCTCCCTCACACCAAAGAACTTCTTTCTTATATCTAGCTTGAATTTCCCCTCTTCTACTTTACATCCATTATTTGTAGTCCTTCCATCACATATCTTACTCAAAAGTCCTACCCCAGCCTTTCTGTAGCCCCCTTCCTTCAGGTACTAAGAAGCTCCTCTGAGGTCCCCCAGAGCCTTCTCCTCACCAGGCTGAAAAACCCCAACTCCTTCAGCCTGACCTCAGAAGGGAGGTGCTCCAGCCCTCTCATCATCTTCGTGGCCTCCTCTGGACCTGCTCAAATAGCTCAATGTCCTTCTTCAGTTGAGGACTCCAGAACTGGACACAGTAACTCCAGGTGGGGTCTCACCAGAGCCCAGCAGAGGGGCAAAATCCTCTCCCTTGACCTGCTGGCCACACTCCTGCTGATGCAACCCAGGATCTGGTTGGCCTTCTTGGCTGCAAGCACACACTGGTGGTTCATGTTGAGTTTTTCATCCACTGACACTCCCAATTCCTTCTCTTCAGGGCTGCACTCAAGCCCCTCTCCAAGTAAGGGATGACTGATGCCCAAATACAGCTGGGCTCTTTGTAAGTCCCTCTCACTGCACGGGAAAATTTAATCCAAGTCCTGGGTTGCTGTATTTTTTTCTGTGATGGTCATCTGCTCGTTTCCAAAGTGTGGACAAAGAACTGGATCTGTATTTCTCCCATCCGTTTCTCCCATCCCAAACCTCCAGTTTGCCCTGTCTGCCTGAAAGTGGCAATGATCCTCCCTTTAAACACCACCTTTTGGTTTTCCAGTGGGGCTTCCAATGCTCTTTGACACCTCCTCTCCCCTTTGAAATAAAACCCCAGGATGGATCGTAGCTATTTCCCAGGTTTAATCACTAAATGCATCATGAATTATTTTATTCCCTTGGAAATCCTGGTTTGAGTGGTGTGTGGCCAACCCCAGGGAGCATGTTTGGGAGCATCCACCCCCTGAGGAGGATCCAGCAGGGTGTGAAATGAGCACCTTTTGTCTGGCAGAGCCACGGGAGGGGGTTGGGGTGGGGTGGGAAGGGGGGAGTTGATGT
>VZTY01019750.1:91479-118177 GCA_013400935.1 Turnix velox
CCCCTTCCTTCAGATGCATTATAGGCCATATTTATCAATTTTGAAGACTTCTCTTCTCCAGGCTCAACAACGCCAACTCCTTCAGCCTGTCCTCAGAAGGGAGGTGATCCAGTCCTCTCATCATCCTTGTGGCCTCCTCTGGACCTGCTCCAACAGCTCAATGTCCTTCTTCAGTTGAGGGCTCCAGAACTGGACACAGTAACTCCAGGTGGGCTCTCACCAGAGACCAGTAGAGGGGCAAAATCCCCTCCTTTGACTTGCTGGACACATTTCTCTTGATGCAGCTCAGGACTGAGTTGGCTTCTGGGCTGCAAGCACACACTGCTGGCTCATGGTAAGTTTTTCATCCACTGACACCCCCAAATCCTTCTCTTCAGGGCTGCTCTCAAGCCACTCTCCACCCAGCCTGTGTCTGTGCTGGTGGTTCCTCCTCTGGAGCCACCCTTGCAAAGCTGCTGTGATAGATGCACATCACTCCCTGATTCAGAGCATCTCTAAAGGGAGTGTAAGAACCCTATAAAGCAGTGGGTATTGGCAGAGCGTAATCATTAGGATGATTTTACTCCCTAATGAGATGTTGTGGAGTAGAGCTCCATTCAGAGCCCTTTAAATAACGTTAACATTGAACGTAATAACCTTACAGGGAAATAAAATCCCTCTCTCAGTCTGTTCCTCTCTCTGAAAGGGAATCAATTTTCTTTGCCTGATAGCTTTCCCCAGCACTTAGCACACATGGGGGGAGTTGGGCATTGTTAGGGTTGCCCACGAATTCCCCATGAAGGTCAGTTCTTAAAGAGGATAAGGAAGAAAGAAAAGGGGTGGGGGGAAAAGAAAGAAGAGAAAAAAAGAAAGAAAGAAAAAAAAGGAAAGAAAAAAGAGAAAGAAGAAAATAAGAAAGGAAAAAAAAAAGGAAAGAAAAAAAAGAAAATAAATACAAAGAAAGAGGTCTTGTGACCCCTGTCCTGAAGGGAAGAGTGGATCCCTACATAATCTCCAGTCCTGTAGATCCCATGGGAAGGACCCATCACTGCTGCTTTGGTGGGGAGAGGGTCTGCAATCCTGGCAGTGTTGCAGTTGTGGTTGGACAGCAAGACCCTCTTAGCCCTGCTATGGTAAGGCAGGACTTCATTATATGCATGAGGAGTCTGTGTCTCCCTTAAAATAACAATAAAGAGCCAAATCATAGCCTGGACCAGAGTAATTTGGGCTCTGATTCTCTCTGCTTTAGCTGTGACATCCTTGGCCCGTGGTCCAAGCTGGCTGCTGCATCTAGCTCATTGCTTTTATTATTGCCTTTCAGACAAAGCAGTGTGGAAAAAACCCAAATCTTAAAATGGTATTATAGAATCATAGAATTGTTTGAGTATAAGGGAACCTTAAAGAGTATCTTTGTCCAACCCCCCTGCTCTGTGCAAGGACACCTCCCGTCAGCCTGGGTGGCTCCAACCCCCATCCAACCTGGCCTTGAACCCCTCCAGGGTTGGGGCAACCAAGGCCAGGGGCTCACCCCCCTCTAATATTGGAAGAGCTTTCCTGGCTAAGCCTAAGAGAAGCTGTTTGAGCCCATGTTACTTATTCCCTTCTATAAATGTGTTTAGTTCCATGAATGTGAAGGTGCTGGGGCTGCAGGTGTGCTGCTGGGTGATAAGTGCTGTTCATGTGCCCAGTAACACCCTGTGGAAATAAATGACCACATTTAAGGTTATTTTAAACTCCTGACAGGCCCCATATGGAAAGGAAAGAGCCAGCACAAATAGATTAAGCACAGAACCTATGTTTAATGCAAGAAACACCCTAAGAGGCATCACAGGAAAATGCTAAATCCCACATGTTTGAGCTGAACTTTGGGGGGTTTGCAGATGGAAGCACTGACAATAATTCCACAGGGATGGTCTTCCTCCTTTTCTTTCATAGAATCATAGACTCATAGAATGGTTGGAGTTGGAAGGGACCTTCAAGATCATCCAGTTCCAGCCTTCCTGCCATGGGTAGGGACACCTCCCACTAGAGAGAGGTGGTGGAGTTCCCATCCCTGGAGACATCCAAAGCCAAGTTTGCTGAGGCTCTGAGCAAGCAGTGGACAAGGGTGGACAAGATGGTCTTGGAAATTCCCTTCCAACTCTTTAATTCTAACAAGCAAAAAGCAAGATACTGTGAAAAGATGCTTTGAGAAAACATTGTGTTCTTCATGAAACATGACCAAAAGCACACGCAGGAAGATGTCTCCTTGTGGGGAAGGTGTGAAGGAGTATTTACTTTTAATTTGGCAAATCATTGGAGGGAAAAGTTATCTCTCTTTATGTCTAAAGTTATGCATGGTGCTGGTAGGTTGAAAAGGCTCCTCAGAATGACCTTAAATACATTTTCATGGCCAATAGAGTCATAATCTCATGAAGGGAAAGATTAACAGGTGACTTGGCCTCGATATCTCCTGTATCTATGAGACGGCGCTCGGCAGTCTGAGGGGAGAGTGCTCTGGTGCCTGGCAAACAGCATTAGCAGGAGTTACTTGAGATGGAAATCAAAATTCAGACTGATATGACCTAAATTAGACAGATTCATTTCTGACCTTAAGTGCACTTAATGAAGGGAGGGATTTGCCCACCATAGAATCACAGAATAGTTCCAGCCTGGCCTTAAACACCTCCAGGGATTGAGGGGGCATCCACAACCTCTCTGGGCAACCTCTTCCAGAGTCTCACCACCCTCACAGCAAAGAATTTCTTTCTTCTCTCCAGCCTAAATCGCTCCTCTTCCGATTTACATCCATTATTTCTATTCCTTCCACCACATATCCTATTAAAAATTCCTACCCCAGCCTCTCTGTAGCCCTTTTCAGGTATTGAGAAGCTACTCTGAGGTCCCCCCTGAGCTTTCTCTTCACCAAGCTGAACAACCCCAAGTCCTTCTGCCTGGAACCATCCCAGTGCACCCCATGCAGCATGAACCAAGCAATAAGTCTGGGTCTGCCTTCCCAAGGGCTTGTCCCAGGGTCCTCTTCTGTCTCTTCCGTAGGCATGAAAGAATGGGCTTCCCAAGTTTTTCCCAACTGATGGGATTCTAGTCAAAGCAAGCACACCTGTATTAGCAGTGAGCAGGAGAAACATCTCTGCATAGACATTAGGGTTAGTGGAAGTAGAGTTCTGCATTGCATTCCAGGCTCCTTTCTAGAGATGTTTTGCAGCCCTCACAAGGAACAACTTGAGAGCACCATGACCCTACAGCAGCCTGGGCAAGTCTTCCCCTCCAATGATGTGCAGCAGAAGGGGATTCCCCACCTCCAGACCCAAAACCCTGCAATTTCCCTCCACCATGAACTTTGTATCATAGAATCATAAAATCATGGAGTTGCATGGGCCATTCCAAGGACATGAAGTCCCACCCCCTAGCAGTGACAGGGACATCCTGCACTAGATCAGGTTGGTCAGCAAGCCTGGCCTTGGATGTCTCCAGGGATGGGAGCTCCACCACCTCTCTGGGCACCCTGGACCAGTGTCTCACCACCTTCACAGGGAAGAATTTCTTTCTAATGTCCCACCTAACCCTGCCCTGTTCTAGTTTCAAACCATTTCCACTTGTTCTATCACTACATGCTTTGACAAACAGCCCTCCCCCCATTTTTCCTGCAGCCCCCTCTTTCCTTCTCTCAGTTTAAACTGAAGAGGTGGGTGACCATTGAGGACCTGTCCTACTCTCTCTAAAACACCTTCCCCTTGGTTGCTCTGGCTTTCCCTGAAGTTTCTTCCCTACTGAAGAAGCTGTCATGAGCATAAGGCTGGGAAGAACAACTCCTGCTGGGTATCTGTTTCCATAGAAACATCAAAATTAAGAGAGAGAAGACTTGTATCATCACCCAGTCCGTCCACCTGCCAGCGCAGTCCCGCAGTTTCAAGACTCACTCACACCTGACAAAACACCCCTCCAAGGTAAATTTACAGATTTGCTGCCAACACTGCCTTCAGACCTCTCCTGGAGTTCCACATCACCATGATGGACTCAGGAAGGGAACATTTGAGGTGACTAAGGGTGCAGTGAGAGGCAGGAGACACCCTCACACCCAGCTCTTGCCTGGGGAGAGCTCACACTGACAAGACACATCAAAATCACCCTGAGTGAGGGAGATGTTTGGACAGGGTTAGGCAGGTTTGCAGCACCCAGATGGAACACACATAACTCCTCCAAGAATATGGATACCTTTATTCTCTTCTTTTTTTTCCCCCCTCTTCTTTTTTGGAGCAAATGAATATGGGCCAGGAGCCAGACCACGTCAAGAGGAACGCTCACATAAGGGAGGCAACCACAGCCCTTTGTCTGAGCAAACCATCATTTTTTCCCTGTTTCTGCTGGTTTTTTGAGCTGGAGCAAAGAGAAAAAGCAGGTTATGGCTTGACACTGAGGTCCTCCTGGTAAGGACATGGTGGATACTCCATGGAGGGCAGGGAAGGAGGAATTTCATCTTCTCCTCTGCTGCCCATAAGAGAGCTTGGAAGTAAAAACACATGTAGCAAGAAATCCCCTCAGCATTAATGAAAACTGGATGCTGCTCCTGGTTGCTTTCTAAATTTGATATATAACAGGAACACTGCAAAAATGTGCAAAGGAATGTTCTTTCCTCCCTCCCCCCTTCCTCCACTAAACGACCACAAGCTTTTTTTCCCTGGTAGTTTTGCAGCAAAGCCCTCTCTGCTCCATAAAAACACAATAAAGATCACAGTGAGAAACCTGAGAAGAGATTGACAGAGTAAAACAGGAACAAAAGTATAAAACTGAAAGCATCAAGACTAAGCTCTTAAGTCTCCTCTGCCTAATCTTCCCAATGATCTTCTCTGCTGCTCCGTTTTATTACCTCTCCGAAGGGTTTTAGCTTTAATATCTATTGGAATTACCTGGCAAAGGGCACAGTTTAAACATTTGGGCCTCCTGACTCTTTCAAGAGGGGTTTCCTCCTCTTCAATCCTTCCTTCCCTGACAGCAGGTCGTGAAGTAGGCAAGGCAAAAGGTCAGTGATGTGGACAAAGGCAGCAGTTCCTTCCACCTGAGCTGCCTGAAGTCAGGGCACCAACACACGTCAGTGGGTTTTATTGCTGCCAAGGGTTGCTGGGCTCAGTTTAAACACTGGCAAATGCTTAAACGACTCAGCATCCCTGTGTAACCAAGCAGGAGAGTGTGTGGGCACAACTGGAAGGGAGATCAGCCCTCTCTAGGAGCTCACACTGGGCCAACCAGGATGGAAACAAAGTTCTTCTCCTTATCAGTACCTGAAGGGGGCTACAGAAAGGCAGGGGGAGGACTTTATAATAAGGTATGTGATGGGAGGACTAGAAATAAGGGATGTAAATTGGAAGGGGGTAGATTCAGGCTAGATATAAGAAAGAAGTTCTTTACAGTGAGGGTGGTGAAACACTGGAACAGGCTGCCCAGAGAGGTTGTGGGTGCCCCCTCTCTGAAGGTGCTTAAGGCCAGGCTGGATGAGGTGCTGAGCAGCCTGATCTAGTGGGAGGTGTCCCTGCCCATGGCAGGGGGGTTGGAACTCTTTAAGGTACCTTCCAACCCAAACTATTCTATGACTCTGTGATTCTACCTGCACCCTGTGGTCTTTATGGGAGTGATGGGTCTATCCACAACCAGCTCTGCCCTGGGATCTCCACTCCCATAGCTCTTGGTCAAGCTCATTAGGGGCACCAACGATGGTAGAAGAAATGATGGATGCGTGGTGTTTCATCTGTGTTTGGGGATGGTTCCTGCAACCATTTCCCAAAGTAAACAGCAGCATTCAAACCAGATCCAGACCCTTAAAGACCAGGCAGCTTGAGTGAAATCCTCAGCATCACCAGGATAGACGTTCAGGAGGNCAGGATAGACATTCAGGAGGTGCTCCAGGGAGCCTGGCCTTCATTTCCTCTGCCTCCTCACTGATGGAGTGACCATCCTGCCCAGCACGAGCCACAGACAGACTTCCCCTACATGATGTGGAAGGCCACTGGGACAAGCAAAGGACGTGCTACAAGAGAGATGAGCACACACTGCAGCCACCCTGCCTGTGACCTCTCAAAGTACATCACTTCGTCAGCTCCATAATGTCCTCCCCTTAGAAGAAATTATTTCCTTTCTCTCCACAAGTCACTTTCCTCCTCAAAAGCCCTCAAAGGAATGTCACAGACATATCAAATACGTGCAGCCACTGCTGGACACAGGGACAGAGCAGCACGACCCAGCAGCTGGAGGCAGCTTGCCAAAAAGCCTTTTCCAGGAGAAAAATAGTGAACACAGCAGAAAAGGATAAAAATTTGAAAGAGATACAGCCCTTTTGAAGATTTGCCACACCATCCTGATTTACCCAACAAAATATTTGATCCCAAAGCTCTCTTCCCTCTAACTGACTTTCTCTAATATTTGTTTGTTTGAAGAAGAATGGATGGGTGAAGGCTGGAAAGTGGGTGAAGGAGTCTCCCTCCTCCTCCCTCTCTAGCTCTACATCACTGTATGGGTTGATTAGAACAGGCTGTGAGCAGCTGAGTTGGGTTCTCTCCTCAGGGATGCTACAGATGAGTTTCAACATGATGAAATGATGATCTTACCATGACCTAATGGGACTTTGTTATTCCTCTGTGGAGAAGCCTTCAGTGAGCTGTGAGCTCATGTGTTTCATCACCATAGTTGGTGATGAGCAATTCAAGGAAGAATAAAGATACAAGTTAAGAGTGTTCAAGTGCATTGAGATATGCTTGATGATGCCACTTGTCAGACACTTCAGCCACTGATTTGTGTTTGCTGTCAAAATTAAGTTAGAAAGGCAGCACAAAATGTTGGGTCTACTTTATGAAGCTTAAATAAACCTAAATGTTCGAGAAAATGGTGTGCATGTTGCTGCACCTCTGGTCTTACATAGCTCATCCACACATTTACTCAGGTTGGAGAGGGCTCTGAGCAACCTGGTCTAGTAGATGTCCCTCTCCAAGACAGGTGTTGAACAAAGTGACCTTTCAAGGTCCCTTCCAACTCAAACCATCCCAAGAATCAATGACAAGGAATCAAAGAATCACAGAATATCAGGGATTTGAAGGACTTCTAAAGATCATCTAGTCCAATCCCCCTGCCACAGCAGGACCAGGTCACACAGACCAGGTCACACAGGAAGGTGTCCAGGAGGGTTTTGAATGTTTCCAGAGAAGGAGACAAGGAGCAGGAATAATGGTGCAAAGCACCACAGCTTGTCCCCACTAGATCCATATCTTCTGATCCATATTAATCCACAAGAGGAAAATGGGATCAGCAGACCATTTACACCAGTGATTTTCTATTTTTAAAGCTACTGCTGAATAAAAACACATTAAGAAAGCTTTTAGCTATACTTTGCAGGTTTAAGTTTGAAATGCAGCACGTGAAGCATCACAGGAACAAGGCATTTCATTCAATTTTTGTTTCCCTTTGATCATCTTGGGTGTCTCGTCTGTTCTCCTTATGATTTTTGAAGGGGGTGTCTGATGTTTTCTTCTGATGTTCACCTAAGAAAGTGAAGAGTCTTTATTTCACATCACCCAGGGAGAGGAGCAGGTTGACACATGCAAAACGTAGCTGTCACTCACTTCAAGATGAGAAAAGGAGCCCTGTCAGTGGCAAAACTGGTTAAAGAGATTATTAAAGCCACGTTCTGGAAATCAAGACTATTTCATATCCTTTCTAAAGCATAAATAAGTGCTGGGCCGTGGAATTTAGCCAAAAATGCATTAGCAAAACATGCAAAAGGAGTCTGGTGACAGAAATATGCAGCAGCACCCGAGTGGATTTGTCAGCAGAGGCATTTTGCTCTCAACAGTAAAGATGCTCTCCCAGTTAATGGGTTGAGCTCTGGATAAATTGAAAGACAAAATGCAATAACCTCTGTGGTTATCAGTTCATCTTGTCTCTACCCAAGGCTGCTCCATGCTGACAGTTTCACCCCTGAAGTACCAGAGTGATGCTGGTGAGCCTGGGCAGAGACCCCACACGTGGATTCTGTCTCACTGAGTGACTCATTGTAAGAAATATTTGGGGAATTACTGATAAACAAAGTATCTCAACATCTGTCTTTTTATTCTAGTTCTCACTAATGCTATCAGGGCTTTTATTTCCTCATCAGACTCCTAACCTAAGGGTCAAGGGTTCAATTCCCTGTCCAGGTACCTTGTTGGAGGTGGGTTGATGGTTGGACTTGATCTGAAGGGTTCCTTCCAACCTGGGACATTCTTTATTATTGGGCTCTTTGTGTGGGGTGATAAAAATCATAGAATGGGTTGGGTTGGGAGGGATCTTAAAGATCATCTAGCTCCAAACCCCCTGCCATGGGCAGGGACACCTCCTACTACACCTGGTTGTTCAATGCCTCATCCAGCCCAAAGGGGACCAAAGGCTGGGGTAGGGTCCAGGATGAGAGGACTAGGAATAATGGATGTAAATTGGAAGAGGGGAGATTCAGGCTGGAGATAAGAAAGAATTTCTTCACTGTGAGGGTGGTGAGACACTGGAAGAGGCTGCCCAGAAAGGTTGTGGATGCCCCCTCAATCCCTGGAGGTGTTTAAGGCCAGGCTGGGTGAGGCATTGAGCATCCTGGTCTGGTGAGAGGTGTCCCTGCCTATGATGATCTTTAAGGGTCCTCACTGTAAGGAATCCCAATTAAATTTTGCAAGACAGTCTTCTAGATTGATCCTTGAAACTCTGCTCACCTCCATTTCCCAGAACCAAGTCACAGAGGACAAAAGAGGGCAGGATTTTAAGCATCCCTGCAACAGCATGGCAGCAGCATCCTTCATGGTGACCCGTTCCCTCAAGCTTTCAGCCATGAGGTTGGTTAAACTCTGTAAATTTTTACAGAAGGGGCCTCCAACTGTCCCAGCTTACACATCAGAAGGGATTCTTTATCACAACATCCATCACCCATCCCACCTCTCCTCAAAGTTGGGGAGTTTTGTGAGATCTGGCTTTAGGCAGGGCCAGATGCCGGGCTCTTTCATTCCCTGCCAGACAGGAACAGAGTCCCATAACTCACAGGCAACACACGATGCCATAAACCTTTTTGCGAGGCAAACTTCATAACCACGGGGGTCAAAAAGTGCAACCCCATATATTTAAAAAACAATAAATGAGGAATTTAGTGGTGTAAGTAGCCCATTAGGCATGGCACTGTGCTTAAGCAGGAATATGTTGGCTTCTCGGGGGGTTTTTTTCAAAGAGAATGCGTTCCAGATGGAGAAAATAAAGATCTACCAAAATAGAAATGCCCCATAAAAAACCTGATTTTGATACACTTCTCATGGCAACCTGCCTCCTGACCTGCCACCCAGCACATCTGGCACGCAGCACTGGAGCCAAGCCCCTGGAAGACCACATTTCAGAGCAGATGTGTGGCTGAGGACCACCATGGCCAAGAGCCAGGACTCAGAGCACATCCAGGGCTGAGCCCACCATCTTTCCCACCAGGAGGTCAAGAGGGAGAGCACCATCCCTTCCTCTTAGAATCACAGAGTTGGAAGGGACTATCAAGGGCTATCTAGCCCAACTCCTTGCAGTAAGCATGGACATCCTGCTCAAGAGGAGGTTTCTCAGAGCCTCAGCAAGCCTGGCCTTGGATGTCTCCAGTGATGGAACCTCCACCACATCTCTGGGAACCCAGGCCAGTGTCTTGCCACCTTCATGGGAAAGAACTTCTTCCTTCTTGCAGTTCTTTCTATCCAAGATCTGTGACAGAGGGACCCCAGTCAAGCAAAACCACAGAGCTTTAGCATAGCCCTGATGCAAAATGGTCTCTTTCCAAGAACAAGATCAATGTGGAACAAAATCAGGTCACACTAGGGTTAGTCCAGGCTAACCCTGGCTTCCAGCCTTTGGTGGCAGTCTCTGCACTGGACATTTGGTACCCAATTCCCTATTTCCCCTCACAAAGAGGCAGATTTAAAGCAGAAACAGCACCTCCCTCTTCTAATCATAAATAAATCTCAGAACAACCTGCAAACACTGTTTGTTCCACCTTCTATGGGCTGGAAATGTTGGATGCGGAAGCATCTCAGGGGTGCTGGTGGAGGTCCTATCAAGGGAGAAAGATGAGAAACCCTGCACTGCCTCTGAGCTGAACAACTCTTGCTGCCACCCCAGGGAAAGAAAAGAAAAAAAAAAAGCCTGTTTAATCCCTATCAAGCAAATTGTAAAGCTTTTAAAGCTCTTCAACTGATCGTTAAAAGCTACATTAAGAACTGAGATGAATTAACATCTGCCTCATGGTCTGAGATCCATGTGGGCAACCATACATCAGGGCTTCTGCTTGAAGGACATCACCAGGGCTCGAAACAGCATGTCCCAGTTCAATTCTCTCTGTGGTAGAAATGTAAACTGGTCGTTTAAAGATCCAGGGAAAGCTATAGAATCATAAATGGTTTGGGCTGGAAAGGACCTTAAAGATCATCTAGTTCCAAACCCCCTGCCATGGGCTGGGACACCTCCCACTGCACCAGGATGCTCAATGCCTCATCCAGCCTGGCCTTAAACACCTCCAGGGATTGAGGGGGNCCTCTGGACTTGCTCCAACAGCTCCATGTCCTTCTTCCAACAGCTCATTGTCCTTCAATTTATAGAGGATAAGGGTAAGAAGGACAGAAAGCAATTATGCTTGTGAAGGATTTCCAGGAAAGCTCTCAAAGCTCCAGCAGAGTTAGTCCCATCCTGCTATGGGTGGAAGGACTAGGAGAAATGGATGCAAATCGGAAGAGGAGAGATTAGGCTGGAGAGAAGAAATTATTTAATGCGAGTGTGGTGAGATACTGGAAGAGGTTGCCCAGAGAGGTTGTGGATGCCCCCTCAATCCCTGGAGGTGTTTAAGACCAGGCTGGATGAGGCATTGAGCAACCTGGTCTACTGATTCTATGATATTTGGGAAATACTCGCTTCCCTTCAGCAGTTCGTTGGGGATCTGTGTTTAGATGGGAAGAGGGAGCTGAACCAGCACCAGAGCAGCACCCTCAGATAAAGGAGGAAATCCCTTCCAGGTCGACAGACACAGAGCTGGGAGGGATGTCTTCCCAAAAAGCAAACAAAGCAGGCAAAGACTTATCTCCCGCAGCCCCAGTGACGACTAAAAAGCCTCTTTCCCCCTGGCAGGGAACAAATCTCCCAGCTCAGTATCTGGAGATGCCAGAAGAAAGAGACTGTTCATATAAACACATCCATTTCCAGGGGGAAGTTTATTCTTCCTACAGCCAGAGGATGTTTACTTTGCCAGAAAAGAGAGCACGTTAAAAACCTTTCTCCCCCTCCACTTCATCACCCTCCCGCTGGCACTTAGGAGCAGACATTCCTCATTTCAAACAAGGTTTTGAGGGTCAGGAGAAGGGGGAAGCCGCAGTTGGATTGGCAAGAAAAAATAAATACAGGGAATAAGATGAATAAAATGAATAAACAAAGAGTTACAGCTTAGAAACTAGAGTCTCCTCAACCAGGGCAGTGACAAAGGCAGATGATGTGATGGCTGAAGCCTGTCAATGCAAAGAGCTTGAAGGAAGACCCATGGACCTCCTAAATATCAAAGGGATGCCAAACTGAGGACCCACCTCGGTCTTTCAAAGTGTTTTTGAAGCAGGAGGAACGTGACTGCGTGGTGTGAGAGCTGTCTGGGTGTCAGTGTGCTCAGCCCCTTTGCTTCGAGCAGGTTTGAGGGATCAAAAAATCAATCTCCACGACCTTAACTCTGGTTTAACAAAGTCCTAATGAAGCTTAATGGGCACCATTAGGTAAATTGTGAGTGCTCACAACTATCCATCACTGCACAGAAATGGAGATAGAATCATAGAATGGTTTGGGTGGGCAGGGACACCTCCCACTAAACCAGGTTACTCAATGCCTCATCCAGCCTGGCCTTAAACACCTCCAGGGATTGAGGGGGCATCCACAACCTCTCTGGGAAACCTCTTCCAGGGTCTCACCACCCTCACAGCAAAGAACTTCTTTCTTCTCTCCAGCCTACATCTCCCCTCTTCCAATTTGCATCCATCCCTCCTATTCCTGCCACCACATACCCTATTAAAAAGTCCTACCCCTAGCCTTTCTGTAGCCCCGTTCACATACTGAGCTGTACCCTCCTCTCACCAAAGAGAACACTTTAATTGACAAAAGTATGTTTGCATTAATTAATCTGGCAGTTCATTAACTTTACGTGGCAGAAACTCACAGAAACTTGGGAGCTCTGCCCATGGAATCACCTCCATCCAGCAAAGTTTAGAGTTATGCTCTAGGGATGTTGTCTTAGTCGGGTTGATTGTTGGACCACATGATCCAAAAAGGTCTCTTCCATCCAAGATGATTTTATGGTTTTAAGTTTCTACTTTTAAAGAAAAATTTTTAAAAATTTAAATAATTACGGTTTTGCAACCAAACTTCATCTCACACCCCAGTAAAAGGGCCAAAGAGAAAAGATGGAGAAGGCCTTTCCACAATCAACTGAGAAGGGGAAAACACACGCCTTCAGCTGACTGATAAAAGGTTTTATATTTATATTTGAGGAAATGGCACATTGCCCTCGGAGGTAGTTTTGTTGGCAAAAGTCGTATTTATACTCTTCAGCTTTCTGGGCCCAGCGGCCTTTTTGCTGCCTGTGAAGCTCCTCCTGCATTTCCTTCAATAAAAACACCTTTTCGTTTTTTAAATTTTACACTAAATTACAGTCCCCGGCCTCAGAAAGGCCCTTCCGGGGTCTTGCGGGGATGGGAGGCGGGGGTGGAGGGGAGCGTATACCGAGGGCTCGGCGGCCATGACTTGACTGACTCCTGGCGAACCCGAGGGGTACTGCACCGCCGGTAAGGGACGGGCCGATACCGACACCACAACCCCGAGGGTACGAGGAGAAAGTCCCATTTCTATTGCGACGATGCCGGCACGGCCGCCCGCTCGCCGCTCGCCATGAGGAGCCGCCGCGGCCCGGCCGCTCGCCACAGGAGTCTCCCCGCCGACTCAATCAGTCGAGCGCAGAGCGGCTCGCTCCGCTTCCACTCTCTGCCCGCTCCCATCGACGTGTCGGCGCATTCTCTCTCTGGGCTTGGCGACCGTCACGCGGGGTGTGTCGTCCCGCTGAGGGGAGGGCGGCGAGCGCCATTTTGCAGGAAGAGGTGAGAGGGGCCGGAGGGGCGGCGGCTTTTTTTTTCCTCCTACTGTTTTCTTCTTCCTTCTGTTTCCTTCTCCTGTCTATTTCTTTCCTCCGTCCCGTCACCAGCAGCTTCGGCCGCGGGCGGCCGGGCCTGTAACGAGAGGGCAGGTGGGGGGAGAGGAGGTGAGACCGCTGCGGGGCCTTGAGTTGAGGGAGTACCCCCGGTCCGGCCGCTGCCTCGGAGAATTTCTCTTCCTCTCTTCCAGAGACCTGTCGGCGAAAGGGATCCTATCTTCTGCAATGGCCAATGTGAGTATCTCCGGGTCAAGTCCGGATCCGGTTGATTTTGGGTTCGTTTATATTATTAATCTAATGAGTCAAGGTGTTCACCAGCCTGCTTTCAGGCCGAGGAATAAAAAGCACTTTATTGCTATAGTCTCGCCACGGAGACACAATTTATTGATCTCAGTGGTATTTTTCCGCTTGGGTGTGTAAATATTTGTGTATGTAAACACTGTCTAATTAACACTAACATCGCCGCGTTAAGTGATCCTCATTCTAAGGGAAAATATTCTTTTATATTAATTACCTGTTAGTTATAATTGTTTGCATCTGTTTTATCTGCAACTTAAAAGTGCACAAACTTATTTCAGTAGTGCTTTTACATAATAGAGAAAAAACATTCAGGTGGAATCAAAACTTTTGTTGGTGATACAGAAACTTTTTAAACCTAGAACTAAGCAGCTGAAGGCCTTAATCGTAAATAAGCAATTTAAGTCATAAAATTAAACCTGCCTTTATACATTTGAGTCTTCATAATATTGAGAAAACTTAGAAGACATTAAATGTTGAACGTAGAGGAGGTTATATATAAAACTGATGTCGTCTGGCTCAGGGCCTGATAAACTTAGTGGAGTTTTTATCTTAAAACACAGAAATAACAGTGTTTATTTTGCTTTTGTGAAGTAAAATGCTGAAATAACATGTTTAGTGGAAAACACATGCATAAACTTTTGTGCAATCTAGAAATGGCACTTTAAAGAACATTAATTTTAAAATAACTTATGCAGTCCTTAATTTTTTTTCTTTGGACTGCACTTCCAACTTTGTGTTTTGAGGGTGAGAGTTAGTTATTTTTCTGCTGTGTCTGTTTTAATGCATCATGAAAGTTGTCACTCTGTTTTTAAAGTATAAGAAAATAGATTAGATGTTTCAGCTTAATAAAAAAAAGAAACAAAACAAACAGCAGTAACTCCAGCTCATATTGCTAAGTAAGATAATCATTTGGCCTTGGAGTTGGTCTTCATGGGAGGAGCTGTCTCTTCAGAGCCCTGGATTTCAGACCATTTGTGTGCTCAGAGAAGGAGCATTGCATCATTTTCTCCTTGCTGTGTGGCTGAATCAACTTCAGCAGCTAAAAGTTAGGCTTGACAGTAAAACTCTTGGATGGGAAGCATATTTTATGCTCTATTCCAAGGCCATGGAATTCATAAAGGCTTTATGGTTTGTGGGCATTTCTGGATGAAAACTAAAAGATGCATCTCTGGTTATAATCTCTTCTGTCTCCCTCCACTCTTTTAAGAAGCAGGAGCTGGCTAACATTCAGGCTGACCTTCAAGACAGACATCTTGAATATTAGAGTTTACATAAATAAACAATATTTCTTGGTGTTTCTGATAATTCATTCCAAGTCAAAAGTGTGACAGTGATGAAAACAAGTGTGAAAATACTTGTGGAAACCATTCTCATCCTTAACAGTTTATATTGGGGTTTTCATGGTGCTGTTTGAATTTCTTAGGGTTCTTTCCACACATGAGAAGACTTTTCAATGAGTGTTTTTTGAAGCTTTTCCTTTACTTAGAATACTATATTTAATAAAATAGAAAAGTAGTAATAAAATACTCTTCAAAGTTGATTTTACAGAAAAGCAACATAATTAAAAATGTAATTATTGCAGGAGGATTGCTCTGGTTCTCCACAGAACTGTATTAAAGTACTGTTTTTGCCAGCAGTTTTAATTATTTGTTTTTTGTCTTCTCAGGTGCTCTGTAACAGAGCAAGATTGGTCACCTACCTCCCAGGGTTTTATTCCTTAGTCAAAAGAGTTGTAAATCCCAAGGCTTTTTCTACAGCAGGTTCCTCTGGCTCAGATGAGCCTCATGTTGCTGCTACACCTCCTGATTTATGTAAGAAAAAGTAAATTCTTTTTCTTTGAATTCATGTGCTGTAGAACTTTGCACCCTGTATAAATTTGGGGATTCTGAAGTGTGCTTTGGATGTCAGAGCCCTTACTTGTTATATGTAATCGTGACCAAATACAGGAATTTATGTGGGAGAGGGTCTTCTTTCTTTTAGTTTTATTCTTCTTTCTTTTTAGGTGTGATGTCTAAAGTGAGGCCTTGACTTTTGCAGGTCCCAGAACTGTGTGGCCAGATGAAGTAATGGGTCCATTTGGTCCTCAGGACCAGAGGTTCCAGTTGCCTGGTAATATTGGTTTTGACTGTCACCTGAATGGTACTGCTTCTCAGAAGAAAAACCAAGCTTCCAGAAGCCTGCCTGATATATTAGCAGAGCCTTCAGCAAGTGAAAGGCATGAATTTGTAATTGCACAATATATAAATGAATTTCAGGTAAGAACAAGCTTCATCTGTGTGAAACTAGTATTTCCTAAGAGAAGCATAACTAATCTCTCCTCCTCCTGGAAAAAGGTGGAGTTGATTTTCTAGATGGTTTTGAAAGATGAACTTCACCTGGTGTTGAGCAAAATACTGCATAGAACCCAGCTGTAGTGTGTTTTTCTTTTGGGAGAAAGAAGTACTTCAGGGTGGGGTTTTTTTTTTTGACTAAACAGTATCAGGTGGAATAGTGACTTAATTATAGGGGTATGGGGAAAAAAAACCCCCTCAGTTTTAAAATTTGCTGTTGACAAAGCCTGTCCTCTCCTTTTCTCAAGTGGAATTGGTAGTTTCTTCAGTATTTCATTGATCTGAGCTTCCAGGGTTTGGACAATATTTATATCTACCTGCTTAGTTCTGCCATCATTGAATTCACACAGGACAAGTTGCTGAATACACCCCAAACCTCACAGTGACACTGTATTTTGGTGACAGCAGAGCTTGCAACGAGTCAGATACATAATTAACAAGTAGTTTGATAATTGCTAGTGCCATGGCAGCATTTCAGCAAGTGTTTCGTGCTGTGAGCTGCTGACTCTGCCCTCCAGGCTCTCTCTGGGTTTGTGACATGCTCAGATTTTGGAAGGGAGCAAGCAAATTTCCATTATTAAATCCTGCATAGTGGTTTTTTGTAAACATGTCTTTGTGTTCCAAAATATTTAGGGAATGTGAGCTTCTGGTGAACTCTCCAGGTTCCATTTTCAGCTTGTGTGGATCATACTTTCTGTTAAAAGCCCTCCAGAAACTTCTAGTCTTTTGTTTGCTTAGTGCAAACCAAGCACACCAAATACCTATACTACAGGTGCCCTATTCATAGCATAATATGATTGAGTTTGGGTGGTTGTTGTTTTTTTTGTTTTTTTTAGAAACTAGAACTAAAAAGCAATGAAGAATAAAAATGGTGTTACTTGAAAGTTGTTCTGCTCAGCTACAGCAGTTAAGGCTAAAAATAGTCCTGGCCAGAGAATTGTTGTTTAACTGGAAATATTCACAGTCAGAGTTAGAAACTTTATTTTAAAGTGATGGAAACAAGCAGGGAAATAGTTGTGGAAAGAATTCTCATCCTTAACATAGTTTATGTTGGGGTTTTCATGGTACTATTTGAACTTCTTAGGGTTCTTTCCACATGTGCATATATCTCTAATCTGCCAAAATTGTTGATTTATTGAATGCTTGAGACCATAATTTCAGATTTTTCTCAAAAATGGCTGTATTATTTAAGGCTTAAAGATAATACAATAATAAATAAGGCTTAAAATTCCTGTGTAGTTTTGAGCGATGTATCATATTTCTGTGTGTCCCCTTCTTATTTGAAAAACACATTTTAAATCTTGCTGCAAATGATCTTCCTGCAAAACTGCCCAGGTGTATCAGTCACAAAAAGCTAGTCTGGTGTATGAGGTTATTCCCATTGTATGTTAAAGAATGGGAAATTTAAGTTTTCTTATTTTCCTAGGGTGCTGATGTTCCTCAGAAGCAGCAGATAAATAGTGCTGAAACCTACTTTGAAAATGCAAAGGTGGAGTGTGCAGTACAAGCTTGTCCCGAGCTCTTAAGGAAAGGTATGTTTGAGGGGTTTTTTTTGAGGGCTAAGAAATGCTGACTTTTAAAAATGTACAATTATGTAAGTAGAGGCTGTGATGTAACTTTCTATCACATGTTCTGTGGCATTAAGTGTAATCCCAGGGTAAACATTTTACAAAAAAATCCATGCTATGAAGCACAAACTGAAACTTTGCTGTTGCAAATGCTTTGTCAGTGACATTTAAATTGAAGATCTGCTTGGGTGGGAATTAATTTTTGCCTTCTTTAGTATCAGCTAAATGCTGGAGCAAATTCATTATCAATTTGTGATAAAATCTTTTGGTACTGATTTTTCAGCAAATTATTGAATTGCTGAAAGCATTGCTGCTTTAATTTATTCTAGGAGGAAATGATTGAAATAAAATTGTAATAAAGCCACCTCATTTTGGAAAGTGGTAAGAAGAGACTGAAATCAGGGTGAAATCAGTCTGGATGCTGGAGAGATCAGACTTTTCAGTGTAAGAAAGAGCAAAATAAACATGTACCTTGGATTTATAAGGAAAGAAATCTCTAAGTTGGGTTCAGCGATTTATTGAAAACTGAAAAATCACAAGTAAAATATAAGAGAGAATTGTAAATGCCAGTCCCACTTTTGTTTTTAGATTTTGAGTCGATGTTTCCAGAAGTGAACACCAGCCATTTGACCATACTCACTGTCACCCAGAAGACTAAAAATGACATGACTGTGTGGAGTCAGGAAGTGGAGGATGAGAGAGAAATGCTGTTAGAAAATGTAAGTAGCTGGGAGAACAATCTCAACCCTGTATTTTTGGGCCATTTTTAGCTCTGGTGTTAATATATTCTGTTACTTTTTAGAGCATTTTTGAGCTAATTCTGTCTAGTGATAAAATAGAACTTCTTTGTAGCTTTTTGACTCCTCTTCATGATTCATAGAACTGTTAAGCTCATTATAGTGGGGTGAGTCAGGAAACTTCTTTACACCTTATTTAAACTTTACAGTGCATTTTGTAGGATTTCTCTCTTTTTCTCTGACATAACTAAGGTTCTAGTGCAGAGTCTGTCCATGAGTGTGTCCTTACTTTTAAGAAGTGTTTGCTCTGGGTTTTACATTCTGATGATGGGTTTGGTTACTGCTTTCAGCTTGGATGTCACTGAGATTGATTACATCTTAACCATCCTCATGAACTTTGTCTTACTGCTCTGTTGCCACTAGAGGTCTCTGGCAATCACTTTTTTTCACATTCTTCAGCTATTTTTTGTGTGTATTCCAGCAGGTGTCAGTGCTCACCGCTGTTAGCATCTTTTTAGCACTTCAAAATACAACCTTTCCCTGTGTTATTTGTTAAAAACAAAAATCGCTCTGTGAGATTTTAATCCCAGCAGTGAGGATCATATTAATTTAAAAATAGTCTGGTAGTGTCCCTTTTGATACTTTACACAGGCCAAAGTTTGCAGTTTAAAGCAGTGCAAGGGTTACCACACGCAGCAGCAGCAGACTGAAGGATCAGCATAGAGGTTACACCCAAATTAAAATTCCCTTCATTTTAGTGGGTTCTTCTCTTTGAATTATTTCTGGTCTGTTGCTCTTTGGCCTTGTAATCTGGTCTAATTATATGTTAATTGGCATCTTTCTTCCTTGTGCACTTCCCTGTCAAGTCTAATATAGTCATGGGAGGGGTGTTAGGATGTTGGATGTAACCTCCCGGCCTAAAGGTTACTAACAGCAAATTCAGGGGAAAACGGTCTGTTTGTTTGCTTCAGGGATGGTTAGAAGTAACCTTAAAAATACTAATTTAATGTGAGAGGCTTGTGCTAAAGGAATGAAGTTGTTTACAGCCAAGTCCAAGTATTTACAGCAGTGTTTATTAACCTCACTTGGATTGATTGCTGAGAGGCTGTTGCAGCACTGTATCCCAAGATGGATTGGATCAGAAACATTATGCCATGCAATCTTCAGATGTCTTGATTACATTAGAGACTTAGTTTGCAGTTGGAGCTTAGTTAATCATCAAAGCCATCACATATCAAAATACAGAGCAGATTAGAGGATAAACTACCCATGTTTTGTACCATGAAGGTATTGAAGCAACGTA
Organism: Turnix velox; assembly: GCA_013400935.1. Lineage (NCBI taxonomy): Eukaryota > Metazoa > Chordata > Aves > Charadriiformes > Turnicidae > Turnix > Turnix velox. The sequence goes on from VZTY01019750.1 coordinate 110,898, forward strand.
ACTTAATAGCATTTCTATAAACTTGAAACCTTGAGCTCCTAAGGGCACTACAGCATTCATTTATTGTGAAGTCAAATATACTTTTTAATTAGATTATGGGATTTCTTTCACATTTTGAGGAAGCTCTGTGAATTCATTTATGCTTTACTCCAGACTAGTATATTCAGGTGTTTAAATCTTTATACTGGAATGTGTTTTTCTCAAAGTACATGAGCTGTTTCAGATCTGACATATCCTGACTTTGGGGTGGGTTTTTCAAGTGACCTTTCCAGATTTCTTCAGAAGTTTTCTGTGGGGTTCTGCTGCCCCTCATAACATGGGTTGAAAGCTGCTGGTCTAGGTGATTAAAAGTGCATAACTGAGGTCTCCTGTTCCTGATGATTTATCTGTAGAAAAAGAATGTGCTGTGTAACCTACAGGTTGTGTAATTATTTTGTGGTGGCGAGATGGAGGAACACAACTTTAAATCCAAGATTTTTTCTAATCTGACAAACAGATGTTCTTTAAAATCCTTTGTAGCATGGAAAAAAAACTACTTAATATTGTACTATTGGCTAAGACCTTAGAGCAAAACTGTTTTTCATATATATATATATAAATAATGCTACATTTAGTGTCAAATTTGTGGAGTTTAGGTGAGATCTGTAAAGTCGTGGAAATAACACAGAAATGCCTGCAGTAATGGTTGACTCCTTAAAGTGGATAACAGGTATGATTGCAATCTGCATGAATAATCAAAGCAACTACTTTATTCCTTGTCCAAGCTGATAATCCATTACAGACTGGCCCAGGGAGCACTTCTAAATCTCATGTGATTGGAGCAGCCATTCATTCTAATCCCATTAATATTTTTACTGCAAGTATGCTGTACTTCTCATTTGTTAGTAGAGGCCAAAAGCAAATCCGTGCTTCATTTTGGACTGGTTTTGTGTGTGTTATGATGTGTATATAACACATTTCCTGTGTGATATCCTTTATTTTCTCTGAAGTTTGTTAATGGAGCCAAAGAAATCTGCTATGCCATTTCTTCTGAAGGCTACTGGGCTGACTTCATTGATCCATCCTCAGGACTGGCAGTAAGTGATGTGCTGTGTCTAAATTATTAGTGATATTTACATTCTTTATGGCTTAAATCCACCTTTTTCATACTGTCCCAAAGCTATTACTGTAGGAAAATTCCTTTGATAAATGAAGATAGGAGAGCAACCCATAGTTCCCACACTGTCAGCTGTCATTGCAAGTTGGCACTTTGGTGGTGTTCACCAATTCAGCTGAATTTTGGATAATTTGAGCAATTTTGTGCCCAAAATCTCTTGGTTGCTTCTCAGTATGGCTGATTATATCCTCCCAAGGTAGCCTGGTAGTCCCAACTCTTATTTATCTAGATGAAGAGTTTGAAAAGGTCTCTCTGTGCTCATTAATGATCTTTTTACACAGAAAAAAATAGTAGCTTGTTCCTCTTGAACAGCATCGTCATTCATTATCAGATGGCACCAGTTCTGTGGAGGAGCTGGCAGTTTGTTACCTTGACATCTCCAAAACTCAGTTTTCGAACTTGCAAGAGGAATTTGAGAAGGGATCAGCACACATTTGTTTTTGTCTAAGAAATTAACTGTTAAAACCACATAGTTGCTAAACATAATCACAACAGAGCTCAGTTTAGTAGGGTCTGATAGTAATTTATTGTTGATAGAAGCAACTATATTTAACAGAAGGTGTTTATAAGATCAACAGGCAGTTGAAGGTGTTTATAGTAATTGAAAAATTCCCAGAAGTGCCATGCATTTTAGGAACAAATTGATGAAAGCAGGGTTTCTAGTTCCTCAGGAGATCAGAAGCTTCGTCTTGAGATAAAGACTGAAATACCTGTTTACAATTTACACATGACTTTGTTCTGCAAATCCTCTTTCTTTACAGGGGGCTTATTGAGAAGGTGTATCTTCTATTTTTACTATTTCACAGATGGGTTCTATACTTAATGCCTGTAGAAATAGTGGAAGCTTTCCAAAGTGTGAGATTCTATGTATATCTCATTAATTAGACATTAAAACATGCTGATACTGTTAGTGGCAAAGGGAACTCTTTAAATACTGAATATCAGTATAACCAGAGGTGCTCTTCTTACTTTCCTGTGTAGATTTTATTCATAAAAGTGCATGAAATCTCTTCCATTTGATGTAAATTTTAATTCTGGGTATAGGTTTGGTTTTAACTTTTAATTCTAGGTATAGGTTTGGTTTTAACTTTTAATTCTGGTTATAGGTTTGGTTTTAAATGCATTTGTTCTGACATTTGAAATGCTCTTGGAAATGTTCAGGTGAAAGAAAAATCTCTTTTTTTCCCCTCTTCCCTCTAGTTTTTTGGGCCTTACACAAACAACACTCTGTTTGAAACAGACGAGCGCTACCGCCACTTGGGGTTTTCCATCGATGACCTGGGCTGCTGCAAAGTCATTCGTCACAACCTCTGGGGCACTCACGTGGTTGTAGGGAGCATTTTCACCAACGCTGAGCCTGACAGCCCCATCATGAGGAAACTCAGTGGCAACTGAACTTCTCACCACCTTTGGATTCTTCTCCATGATGATTCTCTCTAAGCATTGTCAGCCAATGCCACACTTCCGAGTATTCTTAGGTAATAAAGTAGCCCTTATTTATTTTAGTCTTTTGAGTATGTTCACCACATGTGACTTAAAATATAAATGCACAGAATCACAGCATTCTGACAGATACCTTGATGTGCCACATGATTTTTTTTTTTGAAGCTGTGAGTTTCCTTCATCTTGAATGAGTTTAAACGTATCCTCCATATCCTTTAAGATTGTCTGCAAATAACCATTTTATCTTGCAGTGTCTAACAAGTCTGCTCTTGGGATTAAAAATCCCAATGCCCCCACACTTTCTGAGGATTTTTGCCACTTTGTGAAATAAGAAAGTGGCCCAAATGAGGGGGAAAAAAAAAAAAAAAAAGGAATAACTAATAAAATTGCTCTCCCAGAATACAGAGCTTAATATGAGCTGTGGAAATGAATTTTTGACTGATTTCTCATTCATTCACTGTTGAAAAATGAGGATGATGAGATGATCCTTCAGTGGTACTCTGCCTCCAAACTGTGCTTCAGCAAGGGAGTGTTCACTTGATTGCTCCATCTAGAGACTAGGTAAAATGTCTTAAATTATTCTAGGATCAGTCATCTCAATGTTCTTTTTGTCTCTACATTGCTTGGGGTTTTATTTTCTCAGTGTTAGTTAACTCTATTTAATTAGTTTATGTAAGTAAATGTAATTTAAAGTCACTTTTGTAACTTTCTTAGGTCATTAACTACACGGAGGGGGAAGGAAATAGGACAATGCTTGGATATCATCATTGTTTTCATGTACTGGGTACAATTTAAATTTGTCTCTGGAATTTTGAAATGCCTGTATGGAGAGCAATTATGATCAATTACTGCAATTATGATGAATTATAAAAATATTTCAACAGGAAGGTTTCAGTGAGCTCATCAGTCTTTTATAAAAACAATTGGGGCACTTGAAGTCACTGCTGGAAGAACAGTGAAGAAAATTCAAGGCACCCAAAAATCTGGAGCTCTGCAGAGACCAAGTCATGATTTTAATCTCATTGCAGTCATTAATCAGGGCTGTTAGTTAATTACCACTGCAGTAGCTCTGACAGTGTGAATCCTTCAGCCTCAACTAGAAGCTCAGTGCAGTTCATGTCCGGAGAATGGTAGCACAAGGTGATGATGTGTCTTTAGATCTATAAGAATTCTAATAATTGAGTCTTTTTCCAGTATGGACTAAAAACTATGGGTTTGAAACTCGTTCTGGGTTTGTGTTCTGTTCCCTACTCAGGGTTTAAACCAAAGGCTTTAATGGGTTTAGAACCAGCTCCTTTACCAAGTGCCTGTCCCTGTCCGTGTTAGTGATTGCTGTGAGCTCCTTGTTCTGCTGGAAGAGAGGACTCTGATGACTTCTTCTGTTGCAAGTGGGGGCTCAGAGTGTTGTCTCCTCTCTGTTAACCCACTCTTGCTCCCTGCCATCCTTCTCCTCACCTTTCCCTCTGGGCCATGCACATCCCCAGGGTGAAACCTGTGGCTGCTGGGGCAGGATTTACTCATCACTTTGTGGAATTTATCTTGTATTTCCAGAGCCTGAGTTTGTGACCTCCTCTGCTGTCTGAGGAAGCTGTATTACTTCAAACTCTTATTGACCATTCTTTTGTGTGTCTAATTCTCATCAAGAGGATTAAAAAAAATCCTGATAAGGTGCCCCATGTCTTGTTTGTTTGCAAAATACAGTTATTTTGCAGAACACAAATGAGCTCATTGGATGAAAAATGGCTGGCTGGGCTGTTGTCCTCTGGGGGAGAACTTTGTTGCATAAACATTAGAAAAAATAAATCCTGTGAGTTGCTCACATATATTTTTAACTACTCTGAAGACTCTCTGCTATCTTTTCTTTAGGTGACTCTGCTATACTTGCCTTCCTGTGATGTATGAGGGGTGGAAGATCTAAATTCAGATGCTAATTTTTTAATTTAAGACTCAGATGTTGGGGTTTTTTGGCATTCATAGGCCTTGAAAAAGGGCTTGTATGTTGGTTTTTCAAGTGGCTTCAATCTGAGCCTAAAAAAAATGGGTGTTATGCTGTGATTTCAGAGCCTTAAAGGCTTAGTGCCAGAGTGTTTGTAGGGGAAAATGATTTCTTGGTGTTTTGCTAAACAGAATTTTCTCCTCCATTTTGATTCCCAGAAGAACCAAGAGCTGCTCCAGTTCCCTCACAGCTGAAGAGCTTTTTTCTGTGCCTTGAGGAAGCTGTTCCTGTGAAATAAAAGTAGTTGGACGCGTGGTGATTAAATCAACTTCTGATCATAAAAAGCAAAACATCTTTCACTGTCACCCAGTGAATTGTCAGGAAGGAACACTCAGGTTGCTCAGCTTTGCCAGCGGAGGAAACTTAATTGCAGATGAAAGGTATTAATGCTCAACTTTTCCTAATTTTAATTGCAATTAGAAGTGGGGGAAAGAAACATCAGAGTAGCTGTAGTTTTCACTTTGTTATTAAAAAAACATTAGCCTTTCAGCCCTGAAGACCTCAACTACACCAGGACTAATTGCTGCTTCTGATGTGATTTTTTTTTTGTTAAAAACCCTCAACTTTTGGATGTGGGGTGGTCAGTTGATTTAAATTATTTAATTAAAGCCCGCAGCCCTGCTCTGATTTCCACCAAATGAAGGTACAGCTCATCAAAATATGATAGTGAATGAGGGTTGAATGTTGCTTTCTGTGTTTTCCGCTTGCTGGGCCATGCTCCTCAGAGCCTTTTGTGCCCTTAAAAGCCCCATGTGGGCTGGCACTCGCTGATGGCACTTTCTCCATGGAGCTGGAAGTTCTCCAGGAGCTACATGCCCATGAGCACACACTCCCAGCAGCTGCCTGATGATGACAGCATCTGGGATCAGCTGCAAGGACAAGTTATGAGTTGGCTTTTTCATAGGCTCCTGCTCCTTCATAATTCCCTTTGTTTCCACGGCTCTGACAGCCTCTTTGTCAGGAGCAGCTTCATGTTGCAGGTGATGGTCTATGGTTCTCAGGCTCCTTTTAGAGATGCCAAGTTTATTTTTTTGGGGTGTGTGGGTTTTCACGATTTAACTTTGGGATACAGCAATCAGTCACGAGGCAATGGTTTGAATCTAGAGCAAGGCAGGGTTAGATGAGACATGAGGAAGTTGTTCTTCACTATGAGGGTGGTGAGACACTGCCTGGCTTTCACAGAATGAATGTATGAACAGAATCAGAGACTGAAAAAAATCAGGCTTGAATGTAGAAATGCTTTAGGAAGAAGGCTTTTCACAAATATTTTTGCAATAGAGATCAGTAAATCTGTTTTTTCCAGGCTTTAGGGTTTTTTTTCAGCATACAAAACCCTTTGGGAGGTGGATTTTTGCCACCTTGACACCACTTTAAGTTTTTCCTGTACCTTCAGCACTGTGTTGGGTTTCTTTGCCTTCCTTATAGATGAGCTCCTTCATCATGACAGTATCCTGCTTTTATTAAGTCTAAGACTGAAATGTATAAACATTTGCTGTCTAAAAACCTGTTGAAACCTTAGAAGAAAAGGGATAGAGAACCCAAGACCCTTGACATACATGTGAGGTGAAAAAGATAAAACACTTCCAAATACATAATGTCAATGTAAAGGAATTATGTTATTCCATTATTGTGGGCAGTGGATGGCTGAGGCTTGGATAAGGAGGAATTGAAGTGGATTTTGGGATGCATTCAAGGATCCTACTCAAAAAGTGGAAATCAAACCCTTTCCCAGAGCAGGAGAGGGGAAAAGATCAGGGTGTCAAAAACCCCAATAGCATCCTCCTCACTCTAACTGTAAAAGCCCAGTTTGCAACAAAGAAATAACCACAAGAGCTCCACAGGAAGAAACAGTGGGAAAGAATCATTAGCTACAATGGGAGTTAAGCCAAAATTATCTAAAAAAAAACCCAACAAACCAGCTCTTTTTATTGGATTGTTGTTTTTTGCTTTTTTTGAGAGGAAGGAAGAGACTAAGAGCTGACAGCAGTGTCCCAGCAGTGAGGTTGGCACTGCAGTGAAGAGCAGAAGCTGGTCATGGTCCATTGCTAGCAGACAATTCACACCCTCTGATTACTTAAAACATTTATTTATACAAAATATACAGTATTTACAATAGGGTTTAAAAAAAAAAATATTTAAAAGGAAAATTTGCATATGTAAATTTGGTGCAGCTGAATGCTTGTGTGCTACTACAACCCCCCAGCAGCACCAAACTCAGAGAGCTGTGATTTTTTTCCCCAGTTCTTACTGGTACCCAGTATGGATACTGGGATATGGGGGACTTACGGGGACCCCTCCCAAGGCATTTACTAAGGATTTGGGGTCCAGCTTGAGCCACCTCCATCAGCCTTCAGCAGGAAACTCACCATAAAAAGCACTTCATTGCACAAGATGAGTTACCTTGGAGCACAGCTGTCCAAAAAATAAACTAAGAACATATTTTTTTTTTTTAAAAAAAAAACAACAAGAGAACTTTGTTTTAACTTTCAACCAAGTCCATGCACACCCTGCTTTCATCACTGACCTTGTAAAACAATGCTGATTCTTTTTCAATAGTGATGCAAAACATTTTCTATATTATATATATATTTTATTTTTATATTTTAATGATAAATTATATATTACACTTGCCAAACAACCAGGTTTTGTTGTTTTTTTTAACCTAGCAATAGCTGTGCTAAGGAA
>VZTY01019750.1:119795-130554 GCA_013400935.1 Turnix velox
CATGGGTTCTGAGAACATTTTGCATGGGTTCTGAGAACACACTATGGGTTCTGAGAACATTTTGTGTGAGTTCTGAGAACATTGTTCATGAGTTCCTTCAGCAAACAGCAGAGAAACCCCCATGATGGTTCTACCTCCTTCAAGTGCATCTTCATCCTAGGCTCAATAAGAAAAAAATAAGGAAGAAGGGAAAAAAAAAAAAAACCCTAAGAGTTTATTTTCCAGGCTTGGGCAAGGCTGGATGCAGGTGCAGATGTCCTCAACCATCTGGTCCCACCACCCGTGGCAGCGTCACCCAGTGGTGGGACCACAGCCCCAGCCAGAGGCAGGCTGTAGTCAGGAGAACAGGCTGAGGCAGCCGCTGGGTCTTGTTGAGTGGAGAGAGGGTGGAGAAGACAGCCTCCGAGGCGTTGCGGGGCAGGGGCAGGTTGCAGATGCTCCCTTCGCAGCAGGAGGTGCAGATCTGGAACAAAAGCAGGTAAAAACATGTTCATTTAGGGGGAAAAAAACCAAACAAACCCATGGGGTGATGGGACAGGCAGATAACCGGGCATTTGCAAAGGAGCACAGCAGCCACTCTCTTCCTTCAACACTTTCCCCACTTTCTTCCTTACTTTAGTCTGTTTTCCCTTTCTTTTTCTTTTTCCCCCTCTTTTTTGCATTCTTCACCCTTCCTTTTTGCCTTGATTCCCCTTCTTTTTCCTTTTTTCGCCTTCCTTCATTTTCCCTGGATTCCCCTTTTTCCCCGGATTCCCCTTTTTCCCCTTTCATTTTCCCTTGATTGCCCCTTTCCCCCCTTATTTCCTTTGCCCTTGATTCCCCTTCTTTTCCCCCCCTCCTTTTCCCCCTTTCCTTCATTTTCCCTTGATTCCCCTTCTTTTTCCTCCCTTCCCCTTCTTTTTTCAAGAAAGAAAGGAAGGGATAAAGAGAGAAATGAAAGGGAGAGAGAGAAAAAAGAAAGGGAGAGAGAAAAAAGAAAGCATGAGAGAGAAAAAAAGAGAGAAAAGAAAGCATGAGAGAGAAGGGAAAATGAAGAGAGGAGGAAAAAAAAATGGGGGGGAGGGAGGGAAAGAAAAGGGAGGGGAAAGAGATGGGGAAAAAGAAGAAGGGAAATAAAGAAGGGAGGAGCAGGGATGGGTTCTCTGCCCCGAGCTGCCGCTGCAGAGAATTATTTCAAGAGATTTTAAAGAGATTACTCTTTTGTTAGGAGAGAAGTTGTCCCTTTGTTTCTGTAACAAATGGAAATGAGCTGGAGCTCGTTAAGAAGAGAAACCTGATTTTTGACGATGTCGATTCACCCACTGAACCGGTCAGACTTCTGGCAGAGGTTGGAAGAATTCTGCCCAGATTTTATATTTTTTAAAAAAACCCACAAAATTTTATTGCAGACCTTGTATTCTTCATGCTTCACGTATGTGCAGCCTGTAGACAGACAGTCCTCTAAAGGCACACAGCGCTTGGTGACCGACACGCTCTCTCCTGTAGCTTTCATCATGTGCTGGCTGAAGCAGTACCTTGTGCCTAAAAAGTTGGGAAAAAATATTTATCTCTATCAAATCTCAATTTTTGTGATAGTCTTAACAACTAGGAACTACCTGTTGATGGCTGAAACCAGACTTTGTGTGGCTTTCATTTTTTTTTCCCCCTCACTTCATGAAAAAACAGTCATTCTGAAGATTTACCTAAAACACTGCACACTGGAGATGCCTTTCCCTGCATCCCCACAGCTCCTGCACAGACCAGAAGAAGATTCCCTTCACCTTCTCAGATTTATCATCTAAAAAATAACACCAAAATAGCAGCAGAAGGGTTGGGATGACCCCCAGCTGGGCAAACAGTGACCATCACTCTCCTCCAACCTCATCCCTTTCATCATTGTTGATGTTGTGCTGATTTAAACTCACAGGAAAATAAATTCTGGGACAGAAAAGTAGCTCTGAGACAGGCTGACATGCAGCTGGCTCCTTCCTGCAGGGCAGGTGCTGATCTTTCTCTTTCCAAGATAAATATTTTTCAGAGGAGGCCTGTGATGTCCCAACAACAGCACATAGACATTGTGGATAGGTGCAGGACAAGCCCACGGAAAGCAGCAGGGGACGGCTGAGCCTGGCAGCATCACTCTGTCACATCAGCATTCCTCCATCCTTGCAGCATCTTTCTGTCCCTGGAGCATTCTTCCATCCTTGCAGCGTCTTTCTGTCCCTGGAGCATTCTTCTGTCCTGGCAGCATCCCTTCATCCTGATAGCATCCCTCTGTCCTGGCAGCATCCCTTCATCCTGACAGCATCCCTCCATTCTTGCAGCATCTTTCTGTCCCTGTAGAATTCCTCTGTCCTGGCAGCATCCCTCTGTCCCTGTAGCATTCTTCTGTTCCAAAAGCATCCTTCCTTCCCTGAGAGCATCCCTCCATCCTAACCTTATCCCTCCTTCCTGGCAGCATCCTTTCATCCTGACAGCATCCCTCTGTCCCTGCAGCATTCTTCTGTCCCAACAGCATCCTTCTGTCCCAAAAGCATCACTCTACCCCAAGAGCATCTCTGTCCCTGCAGCATCCTTCTGTCCCAAAAGCATCCCTCCTTCCTGACAGCATCCTTTTCTCCCTGCAGCATCCCTCTTTCCTGACAGCATCCCTCCATCCTAACCTTATCCCTCCTTCCCTGACAGCATCCCTGTGTCCCAACACCATCCTTCCAGCCTTGGTGGGCCCAGCTGCCATATCTGCTGCCCCCTGCCCACCCGTGATTCCTACACTGAGGACACAGTCCCCACCCAACCCACATCCAGGTGGACACCTTCATTCTCACAAACCCTAACAAAAGTAAGGGGAGGGGGGTGAAGATCTCACTGGATCTGAGATTTGGTGCCTTTGAAAGCCCTCTCTAAGTTGTTCCAAAGTCCACGCTCTGATGGCAGCTACAAGCCCAAAATCTCTTGATGGCAGCCTAACCCTAACCCTAAACCCTAACCCTAACCCTAAGCCATACCTAGGGAGGGAAGTGAACAGAGAGAAGCAGCCCACTCTCCCCAGGAAGAGAAATACAACCCTTAAATAAACCTCAGGCAGCCTGGTTTCATTTCAGCTGAGCTTGGGGAGGGAAAGAGATGAAAATCCTAAACTTCCTCCATCACCGAAAGACAGGAAAGCTTAAAGGATTACTGGTATCACTTACACATCTCTCTGTGAGGAGGCTGGCAAGTGGCAGCCACCAGCACCCCAGCAATAAAGGGTGCTCAGTGTTGTCACCAGGGAGGGCTTGGCAGCGGGTGAGGGTTAAATGAAAGGCCGGGTGTGGCCATTACCTCGGGGACAATAGACATCCGGAGCCCAGCGGTTGCACTCGTAATTATCTGCTGCTCTTTCACAGGTGAAGCACTTAAATCCACGTGGGTACGGCGTGGCTGCAAGGAGGAGGCAACACTGGGTTAAAAGGAGACCATCAATCCATCTGCACCTCGATTTTGGGAGGCACACACCAGCTTTTGTCCTCTTCAGATGTGGCTTTCTGCAAGCAGAGCTCACAGAGTCACTGAAGGTCAGGGATTGGAAGGGACCTGGAGAGATCAAGTCCCATCCCTCTGCTGGAGCAGGAACACCCAGCTCAGGTCACACAGGAAGGAATCCAGGTGAGATTTGAATGTCTCCAGAGAAGGAGACTCCACACCCTGTGCCACTGTTCTCACCCTGACAAAGTTTCTTCTCATGTTTCTGTGGAACCTCCTGTGTTCCAGCTTGCACTCCCTGCCCCTTGACCTATCATTGGAAGTCACTGAGAAGAGCCTGGCTCCATCCTCCTGACACTCACCCTGTACATATCTATCAGCTTCAACCCATCAAGTCATAGAATCACAGGATGGTTTGGGTTGGAAGTGACCTTAAAGATTATCTAGTTTCAACCTCTCTGCCATGGGCAGGGACACCTCCCACTACACCAGGCTGCTCAGTGCCTCATCCAGCCTGGCCTTAAACACCTCCAGACCTCAGAGTAGCTTCTCAGTACCTGAAGAGGGCTACAAAAAGGCTGTACTGACTCGAGAAGGAGTTCCTGGGAGCCAGGAGATCCTGTTCTCCCCATATCAGCCCTCCATCCACTTCACCAGCACTGATAATGGAGTATCAGGTGGATTTAAATACTTCTGGATTGTGTCCCACCCAGGAGCTGAGGCAAATTGATGTCCCCAAAGGGAAGAAAAAAATCCATTTGCCAAACCTCTAGATTTTAACAGTAGGCTCTGTCCTCATTCATGCTGAGATGAACTGAGAGGTCCCTTCTAACCATGATTCTATCTTGCTCTAAGTGCTCTCCTGGCAGGGCTTCTGTAGCACATTCAATACATCCTTGAGATGCTGCCACCTTCTCAGAAGACAAATGGGTCACTTTTATCTCCATGGGGTGAGGTGAGCTGAACCTCCACAGCCCCATGGGCCATGTGTCACCGTCCCCCCCTTCTCCATCTCCCAGCCCAAGGCCAGACCCTACCAGGTGGGAGAGATGAAGCAGGAGGTATTTGCTGCTTGTTTCCCCAGGTTCCTCTGGGTAAGAACCAGCAAAAGTCCCCCTCAGAGCATCTCTGGTGGGGCTGGTGCTGCCCTCAAGGAACATCTTGAGGTAGGACAACACAGCAGTGTGAATAAATCCATCCTGTATCACCAGCATAAATTTCACCTTGATTGCACAGAATATAAATTTTTTTCAAACAAATTTGAAAAAATGGAGAGCTTTCATTGGGAGCAGATGGCTCTGGCCTTGCAGAATTAAACGATAAAGTGAACAGACCACTGTTCACTGGAAGGGCAGCCCATGAAAGATCTGAAGATCTTTGCAGGGAGTTGATTCAGGGATTTATCTGAAATCAGTTCAGGAGTGGTTGGTGCCTGATGGTTCCACTTGGCCCTTGCTCAGAGATATTGATGTGCTTGGTCTTAGTGTGTTTAAGGCCAGGCTGGAAGGGGCACTGAGCAACCTGATCTAGTGGGAGGTGTCCCTGCCCATGGCAGGGGGGTTGGAACTAGATGATCTTTAAGGTCCCTTCCAACCCAAACCATTCCATGATTATCAAGTAGATGACAGCAAACACAACACCACTCAACAACTGTCTTTCTGTGACTCTTCCTCTCCTTGAACCCTTGTTGGGAAGAATCAGGTTTTACAGCAGGAGCATGGGGAATTCTTCTCTAATCTTGTCTCAGCTCAAGCCCCTCATCACCCCCTTGGCCCCCACACAGGGTGACTTACTGGATGGGTGGAGGTAGACAATGTCTTTGACAGTGAAGTCACGGCTGTGGGTGGCCAGCGGGCAGGTGGCCAACAGGCAGAGCAGCAGCAGCAGCCAGGCCATCGCCTGGCCAAGACCTCCTCATGCAGCAGCCAAAAAACTGCACCTGGGGAGGGCAGAGAACAAGGGTGAGCAGAGAGAATCATAGAAGGACCTTCAGAGGCCATCTAGGGCCACCTCGTGCAGTGACAGAGACATCCTGCACTAGTTGAGATTGCTCAGAACCTCAGCAACCCTGGTCTTGGATGTCTCCAGGCATTGATGGGGCCATCACCTCTCTGGGCAACCTGGGCCAGTGTTTCTCCACCCCCATGAAGAAGAACTTCCTCATGTCTCATCAAACCCTGCCCTGCTCTAGTTTCAAACCACTGACCCTCATCCTATCACTCCATGCTCTGACAAACAGTCCCTCCCCTGGGTTTTCCTACAGGACCAACTCCAAGATGCTGCTCCAAACCTCCATTAAGGCTGTGCAAGGTGACTTTGGCCACCTCTCTCTATGAAAGAAATGATGAAGAAATTTTCTTGAGGCAGGATATCTTGTTCAGATGACATGATTTGCTGAATTTTGGGATCCAGAGATGGGCTGTTTCAGACATTCAGAACTCAGCCTCAAATCTAGACCTAACCATTTGAGGGAAAGTCACTGCCATTTGGGCTTAACCCAGACCAAAGCCATCAACTTATCTCCATGCCCTCAGAAACAGGATGTCCCCATGGCTCCAAGAAGCCTGGCAGTTGGCATTTAGTAATTTATTGGGGTTTTTTTTTCAGTTATTTTTCTCAGAAGGATGTTCCAGAGGTGAGGATGTCACCTTCCACCTCCAAATGTTTCTCTTGCAGCAGAGACTCCCCCCCCTTTCATGGCTCACAGAGAGACCAGCAACATGATGGCCATCAGGGGGGTTTGAGTTATCCTTGGCTCTTATTTTAAAACACCCCTTTTTTATTAAATCTCTGTGAAATCCACAAAATAAAAAAGGATGAGGGAAAGAGATAACAAGCAGGCTGGTGCTGCAGGTTTTGTTGTTCTAACCTTAGGAAGAGGGAAATGCCAATTTCCATTAGGTTTAGGCCACAAAATGTTGCCCAGGGGAAAATAAAATCCTAATGAAGAAAGAAAGTGAAACAAACCCCTCCCAGTCATGGGGAAGATGAAAGAAAGGTGACCAGTGGCTCTCTGTGGGATCCTCCACTGACACCCTCAAATCCATCTCTTCAGGGCTGCACTCTCCACCCAGCCTGTGTCTGTGATTGGTTGGCCCAGCATATCTAGGCAAAAACTAGATATTCCTAAATAAATCAAGCACCTCCTGTCAGAAACCCAAATACTCAACATTTCACAAACATCTGGAGAACTTCCACACAGGTACACACAGCTCTGTCTTCCACAGGGGTCAAAATATGTGTCCAAACACACTACAGCCATTGGAGAAAACATCTCTTGAGGTTTAAGGCAACACTGAGATTTCCCAGAGAGTGAAACATCCTATTTTGAGCCAAAAAAAAATCCAAACAAAACAAAAACCCCCAAATTACTTTGATTAAAATCAGCTATATTCAATAATTAACCACTCAGCATTCATTTTCTGCTTTTTACACAGAATCATGGAATAGTTTGGATTGGAAGGGACCTTAAAAATCATCTAGTTCTAATCCCTATAAAAACCAAATAGTTTTACCTAGGGTGGAAGGGATTTTTCAGATCTAAATTACCATTTTTAAAGGAAGGGGATGGATATATATAGAATAAATGTATCATCTTAAAACCTGCAGATATTTAACAAAAAACTTTTGAGTTTTGTTTTCAGTTCACTTCCCCCCTTCCAAATTGTCCAAAATGATGTTTTTCTACACACATGGCTTCCCTTCCTGAGATCTGGAAGCCTTGAGAAGCTTCATCAAAGGCAGGAAGAATTCATTTTCTTCTCAAGCCCCTTTTTTCAGTCGGTGCCTTTCAACCAACCCTCGCCTAAAAATGATGCCCAATGCACCCTCAGCCTAAAAGCAAACTCCCAGTTTGATACTGGGAGGGAAGTGGCCCCATGGTATTTAGATCATGCTGTCTGTTTATGAAAGCTCTGAGGCTCTGACACACAAATCCCAGTTAACTCAAGCTTTCCAGGGCTTCAGCAGCACCTTCCAGACAGAAAGGCATCTCCCTGGCCCCGGGATTACTTCTCCCTGCCCTTTGCCCCGACACGGCGCTGTGGAAATTAACCAGTAAATCCCCTACACGCCAGCCCCATTGCCCCTTTGTCAGCTCTCATTAGGGCTCCCACGTCTCCTCCTCATCGTCACCTTCTCTGGGGACAATGGAAGGTCCCCCCGCCCATCCTTCAAAGGAAGGGATGAGGAGCTCTGGAGCAGCAACATCAAACCTACTCTCCTGGGGGAGACACGTTGTCAGAGGGGACAGTGATTTGTGAGGATGTATTTGTCCCTCCTGGTCCTCTCACAGGCTCAGTAGATGCCTGCTAGTTGGGTCTTCAGTGACTCACCTTCAGCTGGGCTCACCCTACAGTAGATCTTACCCTATGGCTTACTTGAAGACAAACTTTTCTTATCTCTTCACTCGCAAGAGCTTTCATCTCTCACAATCACAGGATGGTTTTGGGTTGAAAGAAACAGAAAAAACACTCTCTGGGAGAAATATCACTCTCTGGGAAATCTCAGTGTTGCTTGAAATCTCAACAGATGTTTTCTCCAATGGCTGTGGTGTATTTGGACATATATTTCAACCCCTGTGGAAGACAGAGTTGTGTGTACCTCTGGGGAAGTCCTCCAGATATTGGAGAAATGTTAAATAGAAACATAAAAACATAAAAGACCATCTATTTCCACCCCCTGAACTGTGCAGGGACACTTCCCACCAGCCCAGGTTGCTCCACAACCCTGTCTAACCTGGTCTTGAACCTTTCCAGGTGATGGGACAGCCACAACTTCTCTGGGCAACCTGTGCTAGGGGGGTCTCCTTCACATCAAAGAATTTCTCCCTCAAATCTCACCTAAATCTCCCTTTTTTTCAGTGGCAAATCCTTCCCCCTCTTCCTATCACTCCACATCCATGTGAAAAGTCTTTCTCCATCTTTCTTCTAGGTTCTTTCAGGCACAAGAAGACCACCATGAGGTCTACCAGGAGCCACCTCTTCTCCACACTGGCACAAAGGGCTTCCCTACCTGTCCTCTATTACAGCAGGAAGAGCAATTAAACAACAAAACACAATTAACTCACAAATTACTCCCAGCAAACATGGAGGATCTAATCTCCTTGCTTCTAATTACACAGCCCTGAGTTCATCGAGCTAAAAGCCCCTTGGTCCTGGGGAAGTGAAGGGGGGTACAATATGTTCCCTCTTTCCTTGGATGTGATTTAATCTTTCCCAAGATGTGGCTTCAGGATTATTTTTGGGGAAGCAACTTCATCCTGGATATATATCACATTGTGTATATATATATAAAAAAATATATAATTTCCAGTCTTTATTACTTACATTTTCAGCCCAACTTATAACAGCTTAACTTTTTTAGTGTCCTGAATAAACCCTTCCCCTTTTAATAAGATGTAAAAAAATGCCACTTCTATTTGTGCTTCCCCCCTCAGGGGACAGTTTGACTTCAGACAGACACCGAGGGGAGATGAAACAGATGAATTCCACCCCATTATTTCAGTTATTTAGTATTTGGCATGAATCACAGGGAAAAGAAAATATTAATTAAAAAAAAAATTGCATGAAAAAATGAAATTTACACTAATTGAGTGTTGAACTGAGAAGGAAAAATCTTTTTAAAATCAAAAATTATTAATTCTCACTGTATTATTTGAGACTGAGCATCTCTGAGTGACCAGCACGATGGACACAGATCACCCAGTAAATAATTTCAAGACCTATCCTTTAGCTTTTTACATGGTATTCCCAAGCCCTGGGCTCCAGGGGATGTTCCAGGTTGGATTTGGGATATCTGGGAGCCAGCACTCACCCTCACACTGTCCCATGGGCTGACCCCAATGTGTGGGGAGCCCCCAGACAGCCCGGCTCCACTCGGGTGGAGGGTGAGGAAACCAAGCGTGAGGGCAGCAAAAAATCCCTGCTAATAATAAGAAAAAAACCCACTATTTGTCAAGTTCCAGCTTCTCCATGGAAAGGAGAAGGAAGGGGGGGACAAATTGTTAAAAAACCCTATTTAAGTTCACTGAAATGACTCCTCCCTCCAAGGCAGGGGATGCTGTTAGTGTGGACCTTGAAAGTCTTGTAGAAAAAGGAGGAATGAGGTCTCAGAGCCTCTGGGGAAGGGTGTTTGGGGACAGTGAGGCTGCCCAGAGCTGGTGGCCACACCACAACATGAGCAGGGTGGTGGGCTCCTAAGGAAAGGTGAAACCAGGTCCTGATCCCATGGGTTAAGTTAAATTTGTGTAGGGAAACAAACTGGGATCATCTTGGAGCACACCTTTCCTACTTCCATTTAACCCCAAAAGCAAGAGCATCCCTCAGCTGAAGTTAAAGTGAGTTATTAATCCCAAGTTAAAACAAAGGGATGTATTCATGATACCACCATTTGCAAGGAAAACGGGGGGGGGAAACAAAATTGCTGAAACCAAATCAAATGCAGCCAAAGAGCCAGAGATGCCAAGGAGAGAAGTGGAATCAAAGAAGATGAAGAGACAGCAGGAAAATCATCCAATTGTGACCAAGATGGGATAATTTTCAGTAAAACAGTTTTCTGGTCTGTTTTTCCAAGCTGGAAGATAAATATATACACATAGATAGATACATAAATTGACAGAGAAGTTTTAAAAGAATGAGATGATCCCACTGAGCTTTTAAAGCTCCATTTTCTATAAGACTGGGACAGTCAAGAGACGTTGGAAGATCATCAACACAAACTCCTCAGCATTTTTAAAGGCTGGAAGGAACAATCTGCTCTGCCTGAGGTCAGCCCTGGCTTCACTCATGGAACATCTCCTTTATGTCCCATCAATAACCATGGTAAAAACCCAAGTTGCCAGAGAGGGTTGGGAGGATTTGGGGGAAGAAAACAGGTCTCCAGAGAAACCTGTTGTGTCCCAATGGGCAGCTTTGTGGCTCTGTCTGTGAGAGGAGAATGTGAGACACAATAAATGGGGAGAAATCCCAGCAAAGAGCCAACATACCCAACCCTTCTCATTATAGAAATGAGCTCTACCCAATTAACCAAGCAGGTTTGCCTCAAATTATAGCAAAAATCAAAACCCACCCCAACTCTAGTTGGTGAAGGGGGCATCTCCGAATGGAAATAGATTTTTTAATTATTTTATCCCTCCATTTTCTTCCCTGAGACACAACAACTTGGGAGAGACCAAAGCAAAGATCCAACACATCCAACCCTTCTGATTACAAAAATGAGCTCTACCCAATTAACCAAGCATGTTTGCCTCAAATTATAATAAAAAACAAAACCCACCCAACAACACCTTAGTGAAATCTCCAAATGGAAATAAATAATT
>VZTY01019750.1:140805-231057 GCA_013400935.1 Turnix velox
TTTAAATCTCTTTAATCTACGTCAAATGAAGAGAATTGCAACATGAATTCCTAAAACATTTGAAAAATAACAGAAAAAAACCCTTTTAAATCAAATGTTAAAATAGAGCAGAGTATGGTAGACACAAGCTCAACTCCTGTTGGAAATAACTCAAAAGCAGTAAGACTTCCTCACTCACACAGCTCATCTTCTGCTGACCAAACATCAGAATCTTTGCAATCCTTGAAGGCCAATTAACAAATAAATACAAATAAATGCACACACTCTCATCACTCAACAGAGATGAGGACACTTTGTCTTTCTTTGGGCTGGGAGGAACCGATAAAATTTTAACCCCCCCCAAACTTCTTGTAGTTGATTCCCATGGATTCTGTGAAAACACCACACTTAATAACCACCAAAAGAACCTTTGAAGATCCATATAAACCTACCCAAAGTCCCAGCTGCTATTCCAACGATGCAGAGTTCAAGTTCAAAGCTCACAGTTGGCTCCTCAGGAGATGGAGACCGTGTCCGAAGACACCACCCGCGCCAGCCCCTCTTATCTCACTGGGGGCTGGAAGCTCCTTAAGAGAAGGAGGACATCTCAGGAGATATTAACTCTTAATATCTGCAGACTGGCATCTGCTTCCCTCAGCAGTTTAGCCCCCAAATGTTTGTCTGGAAAGAGGGCTCTAAAACCAGTAGGGATTTTGGTGAAATCCAGCCCCACACTGGTTTGGCTGTAGGGTTTGTTACATGAACACATGAATCCTAGAAAAACAAACTCCTGGCGTTAAAGATCTAAGGCAAGGAAAGGCTGAGAATGCTTTAGATTGTCAGCATCCAAGAAAACAAAGGATGTAGAAAAAATAAAATATTTCAAAGTGAGTTAACCCCCATTTTAAATGTACACAGGAGCACAGTAACAGCATTAGCCAAAAGGGGCAGGAAATAAATCATAGAATCATAAAATCAATAATGCTTATCTCAAAACCATCTTTTCCTGAAGGTTTGCCTCGTTTAGGAAAATTCAACTGTTTATTTTGTGCACCCAGACCTACAGAAGGGACATAAATCTTACATGGTGACTCTCAAGTAAGAGTTATGAGATGAGCATTTACAGGACACACATGAACCAAGCCCAAATCCACTATAGGGACATGTCAGAGCCACCAAACCATCACCCTGGCCAACCACCCACCCACCTGCAGCACCAGGTGAAAAGGTTCAAGTGTCCCCATCCTTGGAGACATCTAAGATCAGGCTTGGTGAGGCTCTGAGCAGCCTCATCTCATACAGGATGTCACTGTAGGGGGTTGGAGTAGATGGCCTTGGAAGATCCCTTCCAACCCACCATGTTCTATGATTCTATGTTTTAGGATTCTGGAGATAACCTGGTTGGTTGGTGGTGGGAGCCCATGAGACTTTAGGGACAGATACACAGAGTCACATCTTGAGATGCTGGAATTTCAAGGACTTGCATTATTCTGGAGACAAGAGCCATTGTTTCCCCTCACAGCAGCCCTGTTTGGGTGCAGACAATGGCCCAAATTAGCTCTTATTCAATTGTTTTAGAAAGAATGCCTGAAAAAAGCAACCAAACCCCATCTACTTCATTTACTGAAAAAACCATCAACCACAAATGAAAATCTTCCCAAGGAAACCAGGNCTGTGACTGTTGTGCAGAGACAGACAACAAGTTGCTGTCACCCCCCAGCCCTGCCTTTTGAGTGCTGGAGAACCGTGATTTCATCCCAAAATCTCTCTGTTGGTAGAGGAATCATAGAATGGTTTGGGTTGGAAGGGACCTTCAAGATCATCTAATTCCAACGCCCCTGCCATGGGCAGGGACATCTCCCACTACACCAGGTTGCTCAATGCCTCATCCAGCCTGGCCTTAAACACCTCCAGGGACTGAGGGGGCATCCACAGCCTCTCTGGGAAACCTCTTCCAGTGTCTCACCACCCTCACAGTGAAGAACTTCTTTCTCCTTTCCAGCCTAAATCTCCCCTCTTCCAATTTGTATCCATTACTCCTAGTCCTGCCATCCCAGACCCTATTCAAAAGTCCTAACCCAGCCTTTCTGCAGCCCCCTGAAGGGGTATTGAGAAGCTACTCAGAGATCCCATCCTAGAAGACCAGAGTGAGTGGGACACAAAGGGGGGTGGGAGGAGGATGGGTCAGGCTCATTTCAGGGCCAATACAGTGACCAGAGGGCACAAAGTTGCAGCCAGACAAAATAAACAAGTGATTTCCTTCCCAGCCCTGTGACTGTTGTGCAGAGAACTCAACAAGCTGCTGTCACCCCCACAGCTCTGTCTTTTGAGTGCTGGAAAACAGTGATTTCACCCCAAAATACCTCTGTTGGCAGAGGAATGGTGAGAGTCGAAGGGAATGGGGACTGGTGGCAGCATTTTCCAGTCCTACTTAAGCAGGGAGGGAATTTCCCAAAAATAAAAAATTCAAAAAATAAACCAAACTCTTAACAAATCAGCAGTTCCCCCAAGTTCCTGTGATGAGCTATTTTTTTAAGGAATTTTTTTAATGACTCTCAAGCTGCCAGTAGGTACCTAAAAAGCTATCTAATAAGCTCAAAAATAGGCAAAACAAGGAGTATGGAAGTGTTTAGGGTCAGCCTGGCTGAGGCACTGAGCAACATAGACTAGTGGGAGGTGTCCCTGCCCATGGGAGTTGGAACTAGATGATCTTTAAGGTCCCTTCCAACCCAAAACCATTCCATGATTTCTATAGAGCCTTTAGCAGCAAAACACCCTCTTAGCTTGACCCCTTAATTGTTGCAGAATCATTTTCTTCACCACACTAATAACCAAATAATGTGTTTTTTTAAACTCTTCACACATTTTATCCCCTTTGGGACACAACACCCTTCACCAAACCCCACTCATTCTGCAAACCTGCCTAAAAGATCTCCATTAAAGTTTTCCCAGCCCCAAAACCTCAATCAGCTCCCTACAAGTCATAATTCATCTGCACAGCAGCTAACGAGCTGGAAGCAGGGTAATTACAGAGAGTAATTTATCTTATTCCCCTAAAGGAAAAGCCTGATAACCCCCCACTAGAATTTTCACAGAAAGCACCCCTTTTCCATAGTGGGAAAATCTAAAAAGGGGAAAAGGCCACAGGAGAACTTTTAATTACAGGGGATTCATCTTCCCATCCCTTGCTGTCATAGTTAAGAGTTTCTATAGCACATTTAGGATTTATATAGCTTATATAAGCAGTTGCTAGAGCACATATAGGATTTTCTATGGTATAGTTAGGATTTATATGGCATAGTTAAGACTTATATAGCATATATATGTAGTTTCTATAGCATACTTAGGAGTTTACATAGCATATTTAGGGTTTACATAGTATAATTAGGGTTTCTATTGCACATAGGAGCTTTTTCTAAAGCCTATGTAGGATTTAAATAGGATCTTTTGGATTTTATATGGCATATTTTGGTTTTATGTAGCATATTTAGGATTTATCTGGCATAAATAAGTAGTTTCTATGGCCTACTTATGAGTTTCTATGGCATATTTAGGATTTAAATAGCATATCTTGGAGTTTCTATAGTATATTTAGGATTTATATAACATATACAAGCAGTTTCTATAGCATACTCAGGAGTTTACATAGCACATTTAGGGTTTACATAGTATAACCAGGATTTCTATTGGATACATGAGCTTTTTCTATAGCCTATTTAGGATTTAAAGAAGAACTTTTGGAGTTTCTATGGCATATTTACATTTTAAGTAGCATATCTTGGATTTTATATAGCATATTTAGGATTTATATAGGATATATAAGTAGTTTCTATAGCATACTTAGGCGTTTACATAGCATGTTTAGGGTTTACATAGTGTAATTAGGATTTCTATTGCAAATATGAGCAGTTTCTGTAGCCTATTTAGGATTTAAATAGGATCTTTTGGAGTTTCTGTAGTATATTTTGGATTTATGTAGCACATTTAGGATTTATCTGGCATATATAAGTAGTTTCTATAGCATACTTAGGTGTTTACATAGTATGTTTAGGGTTTACATAGTGTAATTAGGATTTCTATTGCAAATATGAGCAGTTTCTGTAGCCTATTTAGGATTTAAATAGGATCTTTTGGAGTTTCTATAGCATATTTTGGAATTATGGAGCATATTTAGGATTTCTATAGCATATATAAGCAGTTCCTATAGCATGCTTAGGATTTATAAAGCGTATATAAGTAGTTTCTATAGCATACTTAGGAGTTTACATAGCATATTTAGGGTTTACACAGTATAACTAGGATTTCTATTGCATATGAGACCTTTTTCTATAGTCTATTTAGTATTTAAATAGGATCTTTTGGAGTTTCTATAGCATATTTTGGATTTATGGAGCATACGTAGGATTTCTATGGCATATCTTTTAGTTTCTATAGCATATTTAGAATTTATTCAGCATATAGAAGCAGTTTCTATAGCACATTTAGGGTTTACATAGTATAATTAGGATTTCTATTGCATATGTGAGCTTTTTCTATAGCCTCTTTAAGATTTAAATAGCATATCTTGGAGTTTCTATGGCATATTTAGAATTAATATAGCATATATAAGCAGTTTCTATGGCCTATTTAGGATTCATACAGCATATTTAGGATTCATAAAACACAGATGGGCAGTTCCTATAGCATATTTAGGATTTATACAGCACTCCAGAGTTTCTATAGGATTTTTTAGGATTTATACAGCATATATAAGCAGTTTCTATAGCATATTTAGGAGTCTGTACAGCATATTTAGAATTTATGTAGCACATTTAGGATTTCTATGGCACATTCAGCTGTTTCTATAAAGCCAAGCAGGGCAGCAGCTCAGAAACCCACCCCAAGGCAGGATCAAACAGGGATATTTTATGTCCTTACCCCAAACACATCCCGAAATTCAGCTTCAGAGATCCTGAGGGAGAGTTTTCTCAGTGTGAGAGGGAAGCAGAGATGTGGCAGGAGACACAAAGCTCTATTAATCCACAAACAGCACAGCCAGTGATGGAGAATTTCCTTCCAGCACACGCCAAGTGGCAAAATGAGGTTTTATTTGGTCAAAAAAGGTCAAAAAAATACTTAAGAAGTCAACAACAATGAGTGGCCCGGGATGAAGTGGTCCCACCTACATCCTGACATCTCTTCTTCATCAAATTCTCAGCCTTTCCAGCTATAAGACTGGGAAAGATCTATAGAGATCTTAAAAATCCTACAGACACCCTAAAAACCCTAGAGATACCCTAAAAATCCTACGGACACCCTGAAAATCCTACAAAAATTATAAACATTTTAGAAACATTCTTTTCAAAGTAGGAATGTTCTAAAAATTCTGTATTATAAAAATTTATAAATATTCTAAGAGGGTTATAAAAATTCTGAGGGTTATAAAAATTCTAAAAATCCTATAAATATAAACATTTTAGAAATGATCTTTTAAAAGTAGGAATATTTTCAAAATTCTGTACTATAAGAATTTATAAATATTCAAAGTGTGTTATAAAAATTCTAAAAAATTTATAAACATTTTAGAAACATTCTTTTCAAAGTAGGAATGTTCTAAAAATTCTGTATTATAAAAATTTATAAAAGTTTTAAGAGTGCTATACAAACTCTAAGAGTGCTATAAAAATTCTTAAAGTGTTATAAAAACTCTAAAAGTGTTTTAACTATTCTAAAAATTTATTTAAACCCTAACAAATGCATTTCAACCCTACAAGAATTATTTAAATCAAACCAAAACTTATTTAAATCAAACAAAAATTTATTTAAACCCTAACAAACTTATTTAAATAAAAAAAAATTTAAACCCTAAAAAACTTAATTTAAATACTAAAAGAATTATTTAAACCATAAAAAACTTATTTAAACCCCAAAAAACTTAATTTAAACCCTAAAAAAAAATATTACTAACAATTTTAAACAAATTTTAGATATCCTAAAAATTTTCTAAACAATCTAAAACTACCTTAGGGCCAACAAGCAAGAGGAGCAAACAGAAAATGTTGTTTATAGCTGAGGACATATGGCGACGGGGGGATAAGACAAGGCTCCTCTCCTGACTAGGTCACCCCCCACAACAAAGACCACAGCAAATTTGTGGTGAAAAATGGGCTCCAAAAGTCCACAAGAACTATTTTAATATCCAGCAAGGAAAAATATGAGGAATTATAAACTTGATGAAAGAAAGAAGGCAAGTCTTGTCGTTTAAATTAGCCCATCCTGCCCCCCGCAAAAAAATGGAAGCCAAAATAATTGGGAAAAAGATGAAAATAAACATGGAGTATTTTCTTACTTCTGTCCTTCCTCACTGATTGTATCACAAGAAGGTGTTGTCCAAGGTGAAGATCCATTCAGAGAGCCCAAGGAGCAGCAGCTCTACCCCACTATGCTCTTCTCACTCAACAAGTATCTCCTTCCAAGGAGAAGATGTCTATGAGAGACCATGTTTCAACCCAGCCACCACAGGATTAAAATAAAAGGGTTTGTTTTGGAGGCAAATGGGTTCATTTTTGCCTAAATGCATCTTGCTGAGCTTTGTGGAACCCAGGCTTTGGCCCCTTCCATGGGGTTCACCACGACCCTGTTGGAGCCTCTCGTTTGACCCCCGCCTGTCCCATCCCATCAAGGTGACAGACACGATGTGTGATGTGGAGGCCAGCAGGAGGTTGGGGGGAGGTCATAACTTGTGGTCAGGCTCATATTATCTAAATGTTATCCCACAAGAGGTCCAGTAATTATTTCAGCACTCACTTGCCCATCATAAGGTCATAATCACCTAGATTGGAAGGGACCTTTCAGATCATTGAGTCCAACTCTGCCAGGTTTGAGAGAGGGATTTCAAATCCTTGACTCTCAGTTTAGGAGTCCAAAAACCCCAGTTCCTAACAACTGTGGACAAAGCAAGGGCTTTCAGGGACTTGGGTTTCCATTGGAAAATTCCTGCTCAAGAGTGAAAAACTGAAAAAAAAAATCAAAACCAAGAAAAAACTAAACAAAGCAAACGCCAAAATGATTCTATTTCCAAACTACTTGTGACTTACTTCAGGGGCTTGGGTTTCCATTGGAAAATTCCTGCTCATGAGTGGAAAAAATGGAAAAAAACCCAAAAAAGCCTCAAGAAACAAAACAAACAAAAAAAAACACATCAAAAGAAAAAAAACAAATAAAACAAAACAAAAAATCCAACAAATAAAACAAACCCCCAAATGATTCTATTTCCAAACTGTTTGTGACTTACTGTGGGGGCTTGGGTTTCCATTGCAAAATTTCTGCTTATGAGTGAAAAAAAAATGGAAAAAAATCCACAAAAGCCTCAAGAACACAAAAAAAACCCCCCAAAAACTACAAAACAAAAAAACCCCCACAAAACACAAAACAAGACCAAAAAAACCCTCAAACAAACAGAACAAACTCCCAGATGATTCTATTTCCAAACTATTTGTGACTTAATTCTGGGGCTTGGGTTTCCATTGAAAAATTCCTGCTCATGAGTGAAAAAAAATGGGAAAAAAAAAAACCAAAACAACAACAACAAAAAAACAAACCCCAAAACAAAGCAAAAAAACCCCAAACAAAATAACCCCCAAATGATTCTATTTCCAAAGTATTTGTGACTTACTTCTGGGGCTTCAGTTTCCATTGGAAAATTCCTGCTCACGAGTGAAGAAAACAAAAACCAAAAAAATCCCAAAACCCCCCAAAAAACTAAAAAAAAAAACCAAACAAAACAAACCCCAAAATGATTCTATTTCCAAACTACTTGTAACTTACACTTTGCCTTTCACACTGAAGAGAGGGAAGGAAATCAGCCTCAAGATCAGGCAGGCGAAGGGCAGACAATTAAACAAGTGGATCACTGACGCATAAATCAAGCTTCAGATTTAGGGCAAACAAGTCTCCTACTGTAAGGCAAAAGGGGGGGTGGCTTTTCCAAGGGTTTTTTATGTCTGTGCTGACCTAAAAAAAGAAGTCCAGTGGAAAGTGGGAGGGTGAGATGCCCTCCCTGGGATGCAGGGTGAGACCCTGATGAAAAGCCCGTCCTCAGTGTTTGCCTAACTCCCTGCCTGGGTGTTGGGAATCATTTTATCCCAGCTCTGCTAATGAGCTAAATCATTCTTATTTATTATCCCAGTGGTCATCCACCCGTAAGGCTTGGGGTATTTTTTTTTTATAACCTTGTCCCACAGCAAAGGAAAAATGGATCTGGTGAAGAAACCTTGATGAAGAAAAGGAGAGTCCTGTTTGTTTAAACAATCCCATCCTCCCCACAAAAAAAATCATGGAAATCAAAATAATTTGGAGGGTTAAAAAAGCAGATTTTCCACATCATTCGTGTTGTTTGGTTTCAGGCAATCCCTATGGGTAGATTTTAGAAGCTAAAATTATTTAAAACTTAAAATGTTTGAAGAAATAAATTATATTTGATCTAGGTGCTCCTGTTCTGGCAAAGGGATTGGACTAGATGAGCTTTGAGGTGCCTTCCAATCCTAGATACTCTGTGGTTCTGTGAAATAAATGTGGAGTATGTTGATGCTTCTATCCCTCCTCACTGATTTTATCACAAGAATGTGTTGTCTAAGGTGAAGATCCACTCAGAGAACCTGAGGAGTTGCAGCAATTCTACCTCACCTTCCCTCCATGAAGCCTCATTGCTCCCTAAACAGCAATATCTACCATTTAATTTCAAATCTTGCTAAAGAGGAAGGCACTCTGAGCATCTCCACACCAGAAAAGCCCCAACACACCAGTGAGAAACCCTTGGGGACACCAGAGAAGGACAGCAAAGCCAGCACAGCTACCCAGCACCACCATCCCACGGCCACTCCGTGCTATGAAGAGCATCCAAACAGTCCCATCTCTGCACAAAACAAGGTTTCCACAGCAAGAAAAGTGAAGCAAAATTCAACAAAGATCATTCCAGAGGTATGCTGATGGTCACACAGGAGATTTCCACCCACTTCAGACTAAGATCAATGTTACTGAACCTTAATTTCCACACAACAAGCTCTCACAGATGAAATAATTCTCTTTTTTTTTTTTTTTGAGAGAGCACAGATATTGTGATGGTTCTGCTGGACGTTCACAGCCCATGATAACCATCAGCCCCACAATGAATTTCATACAAGTGCAGCCCTTCTGGCCTTCCCATGCCACAAAAATCAAAAATTCTACACCAAATAATCTACTTTATTAAAAATATTTTATACTCCTTGAGATCATCCCTCAATTTGAGCAGGTTTTCATCCCCCTTAATATCCACTACAGAGTAAAACCTTCCAAGATGTAAAAGAAAACACATGAACATATAATAGAATCAGATAAAATCATAGAAACTTGCCCAATATATTAATAAATTATTTTCCATGTAATAATCATAAAAAACCTGGCAATATTCCCTCCAAGGAAAGCCTATTTTAGGAGAAAAAGAGAGTGCAGAGCAGGAAATGCAACTGTTTGTCTTAAAATATATTTAAATTAATAGATTAATTTAATTTTTTATACTTACAATAGGTGGCCTGTTACAGTGCCAAGCTGTTAGTAACAGTTGGACACTCCACTAGTTGTCTAAGAAATTAATTTCCTTTTGAAAAAGAATTACATTTCTTTCTAATTCCTTCTAAAAAGAATTATTCCTAAAAAGAATTAATATTTCTAATTCCTTCTAAAAAGAATTACATTTTATTTCTAATTGCTCCTAAAAAGAATTCTAAAAAGAATTATAATTCCTAATTATTTTTTAAATAATTCTTTCTAAAAAGAATTCCATTTTCTAATTCTTTCTAAAAATAATTCCAATTTCTTTCTGATTCTTTCCATAAAGAATTTTTCCTAAAATGAATTAGAATTTCTAAGTGTTCCTAAAAAATTAATTCATTCTTTAGAATCACAAAATTTTAACAGCTTGCCCTTTATGTTGGCATGTTTTTAGTGCAAATAAGAATTTTTAATATTTGATTGGGAAGTTTTTGAATAAAAATCACTCTGTATAAAATTAAATTAAGAAGGGAAAGGGGGAGAGTCTGCTTCTCTCCAGCAGACTCACAACACATGGAATATTTTAATTTATTTTTCATTGGAAAAACGGCATTTTTTTAAGCAAAAATTTAAAAAACCTAAAATTTTTTCTCCTACATTTTACTGTAGTTCCCAAAACTGAGGGCTGTCACCATCACTAGCTCGGGGTTGCTCCCTGCATGGGGCAACTAATCCCCAGGTTGGGCTTTAACAATCCCACTGAGTTGAATAAAGAGAAAAACATTCAGTTTTACCTTTCACCTCACACAGTGGGTTTTTTAAATCAACATCAAGCAAAGTGACTTTTAAACTAAAATAGTCTTTTTTTTTGGTGAAATAGCAGCAAAAGGTTAGAAAAAAAGGCTTTATGATCATGGAGAGGTACCTCTGTTCTGGTGGGTCTCTCAGGGGGTTTCCATCACACCAGGGGACCTAGGGATGGTCCCCTCGGTGTGTTCCCCAGCTCCAGCAGTGGTTGCCATGTCCTGGGATGGGCAGAACAGCTCCTGGAGAAAGGAAGATGAGGATCTTCTCCCGGCGTGGATCCTGCTGAGCTCTAGCTTTCTTTCATGCTTCATTAAAAATTAGATGCTGGATTATTTCAAGCAGGGGCGGGCGCATCAAACAATTAGGTTGTTATTCTGCTCTTCACACAAGTTGGCTTCGTTTCAGGGAGGGAGGGGAAAAAAGAAAATAAAGCTACGGATAATAAAGGGTAAATAAAACAAGGAGGAGGGGGGGATGAGCAGGCAAAAAGGGAGGAGGACACAGCGAGGAGCAAACCCAGCTCTTTCTCAATGTGAAATAACAAGTCAGCGGCTGCGGGGTCACCTCCTGCCCCGTGGCTTTTCCGCTGGGAGGGATGAGGAGTGAGGGATTCCCAACCCCTCTGCTCCAGCTGGGAGTGTCTCTCCTCTCCTCCCCCAGTGAATCAGCCTGGTTTTATCCTGGTGTAACGTTAGGAGGAGGCTTCTNAAAGCTCCGGATAATAAAGGGTAAATAAAACAAGGAGGAGGGGGGGATGAGCAGGCAAAAAGGGAGGAGGACACAGCGAGGAGCAAACCCAGCTCTATCTCAATGTGAAATAACAAGTCAGCGGCTGCGGGGTCACCTCCTGCCCCGTGGCTTTTCCGCTGGGAGGGATGAGGAGTGAGGGATTCCCAACCCCTCTGCTCCAGCTGGGAGTGTCTCTCCTCTCCTCCCCCAGTGAATCAGCCTGGTTTTATCCTGGTGTAACGTTAGGAGGAGGCTTCTCTCCAGCAAAAACCCAGCGGGGTTTCATCTGGTGCCAACTTGGAGCGGGGATTGTTATCGTGAAAGGAATGTCATTCTGTCTCTCTGCCTGTACCCCTGCCTGTTTCCCAACAGAAATACCCACAAGCACCCAGAGAAGTGTGACATCATGGCTTTTTGAGCTGAGCTAAGTGGCTTTTACATGTCCCCAAGAAGGGGAAGATGAGATAAAACATGGGAGAGGTGACTTCCATTGCCTCTTTACCTGATGCTTGAACTATTTGCTTATTATTTACCTACTCAGCAGCTTGGAGGTGTCTTTGTTTTCCTGTTAGGGTTACTACAGTGTAAATATTCATTTTCTAGACTAACTAGTGTTTTGTAAGGAAAACAATGTTTAGGAGAGCACTAACCCAGTGGTGAAGGGCCAACCTCACTAGACAAAGTCTGAAGGAGGACTTGAAGAAGCAACCAGGAAAGAAACAATCTATCAGAACACACAATGAAAGGTCCAGGAGATCTTTTTATTGAACTCAGGATCAAACCTTTGCCTGGGCAGGGTGAGATCCCTGTCCTCACCCACCTGAAGGATCAGAGATGTCTCCAAGGAGGAGCTGCTCGGGCAGGAGATGCCATCTACAGGACAAAAGACCTTAGTCATGGATGGGCAAGGAGGCAAGGACTGGATGCTGAGGTGGGAACAATGGGGTGGAGGGGACAGGAGGCAGAAAGTCCATGCAAAGATGAAGCTACAGCAACCCCAGGTTGGTACTGGCTGCTGGGATCAAGGCAGGGCTGAGTCTAGTCAATGGGTCCACACATTGCACCAGCTGGTGGCCACAAAACTGGCTGCAGCACAAAAAGGATTCCTTGGTCTTCTATGGACTAAGAAAGTTTTACCCCCAAGAAATAAATGGGTAGAAATAAATGGAAGAAATCTTCCCAGAATGCTAACAAGAAAAGAAGACTGAAGGAGCTGACAGAGAATGGACATGCCAGGACCATGAATCAGCTCAACGGTGATCCTTGAGGCTGAAGAACCATAACCTGATAGACAGGATTTAATAATACATTAGGAAGTATTTCCATATTTATTCACACAAATACCATTAATAGGAACAGACTCATCCAGCCAGAGCTTGTGAACCAGCCCCATCCATCAACCACCACAAACCAACAGGGAGCTCAGCCAAGAGGGTCCAGAGGAGGCCACGAGAATTACGAGAGGGCTGGAGACACCTCCCTTCTGAGGACAGGCTGAAGGAGTTTGGGGTTGTTCAGCCTGGAGAAGAGAAAGCTCAGGTGGGACCTCATAGGAGCTCCTCAATACCTGAAGGGGGCTACAGAAAGGCTGGGGTAGGACTTTTGAATAGGGTTCAGGATGGCAGGACTAGGAGGAATGGATTCAAACAGGAAGAGGGGAGATTCAGGCTGGTGAGAAGAAAGAAATTCCTTATGGTGAGGGTGGTGAGACACTGGAAGAGGTTGCCCAGAGAAGGTTGTGGATGCCCCCTCAATCCCTGGAGGTGTTTAAGGCCAGGTGGATGAGGCACTGAGAAACCTGGTTTAGTGGGAGGTGTCCCTGCCCATGGCAGGCGGGTTAAAACTAGATGATCTTTAAGGTCCCTTCTATTTTCAACCATTCTATGATTCTAAAGAGAAGACAAAAGAAACAGCAAGGCCATGAGGTGGCATCATTAGGATGAAGAACTTAAGAAGACAAGCAAGAAATTCCAGCACAGAATGAGGATTACAAGGGCTGTAATCCTTGAGATGGTTGAAGATGCTTCTCTGTAGGGTAATTACAAGCTCAAAATCAAAATTATAATAATAAGAATTAATTTCCTCCAACTCATTCGCCAGTTGAGGTGGAAGCTGTACCTGCCTGACTCCATGTGCAAGCATGGAGCCATTTCAAACCACCTGCAAACTCACTGTATAAAACCATTGTTAAAATAACTCGTAAAAGCATCGAAGTTATGAAGCAATTTGTAAAGCCTTCTCAGAGCCCCATCCAGGCTTGAGGATTAAAAGGAGTTAATTGATGTCAGCCATAAAAGAAGTGAGGTCATTCATCGTGAAAGACAGATCTATTTCTCCTCCCCAGGAGGATTGCTCAGCACAGCCAAGCATCACACACAGCCCTTTGCTGGGAGGCTGAGCACTGATGCACATTGAAACCAGGCTCATGGGCAGGAATTAATCACAACAGGCAAATTAAACTGAGCAGCCTTGAAGCACCAAAGGCCACTTATTCATAGATATTATTAAATTCTTTTCATAGAATGGTTTGGGTGGGAAGGGACCTTAAAGATCATCTAGTTCCAACCCTCCTTGGGCCGGGACACCTCCCACTAGACCAGGTTGCTCAGTACCTCATCCAGCCTGGCCTCAAACACCTCAAGGGATTGAGGGGGCATCCACAACCTCTTTGGGAAACCCCTTCCAGCGTCTCACCACCTTCACAGCAAAGAACTTCATTCTTCTCTCCAGCCTAGATCTTCCCTCTTCCAATTTACATCCATTACTCCTAGTCCTGCCATCCTGCACCCTATTCAAAAGTCCCACCCCACCCTTTCTATAGCCCCCTTCAGATATCGAGAAGCTACTCTGATGTCTGTTCTCCAGGCTCAACAGCACAAACTCCTTCAGCCTGTCCTCAGAAGGGAGGTGCTCCAGCCCTCTCATCATCTTGGTGGCCTCCTCTGGACCCGCTCCAACAGCTCAATGTGCTTCTTATGTTGAGGGCTCCAGAACTGGACACAGTAACTCCAGGTGGGGTCTCACCAGAGCTCAGTAGAGGGGCAAAATCCCCTCCCTTGCCCTGCTGGTCACACTCCTCTTGATGCAGCCCAGGACTGGGTTGGCTATTGGGGTGAAAGTGTACACTGGTGGCTCATGGTGAGTTTTGCACCCACTGACACCTCCAAAACCTTCTCTTCAGGGCTGCACTCAAGCCACCCTCCACCCAGCCTGTGTCTGAGCTTGGGGCTGCCCCAACATAAGTGCAGGACCATGCACTTTTCAAGATGACATGCAATAATTAACAATCATAGACAAAAACAGGGGACAACGTGACTTGATAGCAAAGCCTTTATGGAGAGTGAATGAAGGACATCTGTTCCTTCAGATGTGGTCTGGGGGCTTGGAGGAAGGGTGTTGGGGGGGGGAGCTTGAGAGCTCTGACCCTGCCTTTGTGCAAGATGTAAAAATAGATTTGAATTTTCACATTATCTCCAGACACTCTCTAATTGGCCAGGCACGAAAACCCAGAGCTGTTTGAGAGTATCTTCAGAGCAGCTTTTGGCTTCTGTGCCAACACTCACTGTAACTTCATTCATCCACTTGGCCTGTGATGCCTCATAAATGTTCACTTCATGGCAGGGCAAGATGAAAGCCATTTTCTTTAGCTCCATATCACTCCTACAAGCATCTGCAGTTCTTCACATCAGATTCCTCAAATTCCCCATAAACACTGGAAAACAGCTAAACTTGGACCATTATGTCACTCTCTGTGTCCATCCTGACCTACTCTTGCTAAGGCACGAGGCTGAGCTCTCATAATTGAATCATAGAATAGTTTGGGTTGGAAGGAACCTTAAAGATCATCTAGTTCCAACCCCCTTGCCATAGTGTGTTGGGTTGGAAAGGACCTTCAAAGGCCACCTAGTCAAAGAATCAGAGTATCAGGGCTTGGAAGGGACCTCAAGAGATCATCTAGTCCAATCCCTTGCAGTGACCAGGACATCCTACACTAGATGAGGTTGCTCAGAGCCTCAGCAAGCCTGGCCTTGGATGTCTCCAGGCATTGATGGATCCTTCTTGATTGGCATCTTAAAAACTCCAACATATGGGAAACAGTCAAGAAGCACTGGACAGCTAAATTTAAAGGGTTTGAAAACCCCTCAAGGATACATTTGAGAAACAGGAAGCAAAAGAGTAAGATTTGCCACAGTTTAGGGTGATGTAAACTATAGAGCTGTTTTAACTGGTCAGATAAACTCAGGCACATACAATTCCATCTCCTTCCCATTCAAAGGGTGTCTGTCTGACTAAATAAGCCAAAAAAACATGGTTAAATAATGCAAAATCCCATGCAAATTCGTCTCCAACTTCTTCCTTTCCATTACTCAAGGATTATTTCCCTAGTCCCAGGAGAGAAAGGTGAAGTGAGATAAACACACACAAGTTGGCTTCCACTCTTGATATTCAGGGAAAAAATTAACACACCACTTCTTCCTAAAGGATTTTGCAGGGTTCTGAGGTAATACCATGTTTTATATCCAGGATGAATATAAAAAGGCTTTGAGCTTAATAAAATAATCAGAAGACAAACAAAAGAAGGGGGGAAAAGCCATTGAGAAATACTTTGCATGTCTCTCTAGTTAAGATGTTAATGGTCCAAAATAACATCTGCGCTCTTCCTACGTTCTTAAAAGAAAATTAAAAAAAAAAAAGAGAGAGGGAGAAATGACTTGCTGATTACGTGGGCTGGCTTTGAAAGCCCACAGCAGATTTATTATTTCCTTTGGAAAAGCTGCACTTTGTTCTTCCCTATGCTATCGTTCCCATCGAATGCAGCGTGCCAAAAGAAGCTGCTTTTGGGAAAAAGCCAAAGAAAAAAAGAGGGAGATGATGTGGTCCATACCCTGAGCACAGACTATTTATGGGTTAGGAGAGAGAAAATCCTTTTGTGACTCCTCAAGCCTGTGCTGGGTGAGAGTTAATGAGAACTGGAGGGACTGAAAGGTCTCATTATGACACGTCCCCTCCCAGATCACATCTTTGTTGCCTTCATTTTCTTTTAAGCTGCTCACAAGCTTAAAAAGGAGCTTTATGAGAGAGGCTGAGATAAACTACACAGAGTTTCAATGCAAAGATGGCCAGGCCAGATTTCATCCAGTTTTACACACACACACACACACACACACACACACTCATGGTGGGTCAAAAAGCCTTCAAGTCACTATGAAATGGCCATCAAAGCTCTACAACCCCACAACCCCAGCTGGGTTTTTTTTCCCTATTCATCTTTTTGCGTTGATTAGAGAGTTTTTGGTTATTTAAGGCCTGGCTGGATGAGGCACTGAGCAACCTGGTCTAGTGGGAGGTGTCCCTGCCCATGCAAAAAGCAAAAAAAGATGAGTAAGGGAATTTTCCCTCTTTTATATAGATGAGGTTGTAGCGTTGGCAGATTAGTTACATGAATAGGAGGGGGAAAAAAAATAAATCAAAGACTGCAAAGACAAACCCATCAGGTTTGTGCACACATGGGCCTGGGCAGGTACATGGGATGTGAAGAGCATGGGAAAACCATGCGTGAAGAGCAGAGTGTGAAGGAGAGATGAGCAAACATCAGGCAGGACCAAACCAAACACAACATGCTCAATGCTGCTTGAGATGGCTCAAAGCCACAGGCAATCAGAGATGGGGGGTTTATGTCCAGAAAAGCAGATGCTGAAGATCAGAGCACCAAAATGTTGGAAGGGACCTTCCAAGGCCATTTAGTCCAACCTCCTGCAGTGACAGGGACATCCTGCACTAGATGAGGTTATTCAGAGCCTCAGCAAGCCTGGCTTTGGATGTCTCCAGGCATTGATGGGGCCTCCACCACTACTTTGGGCAACCTTTGACTCAGTGTCTTACCACCCTCATGGGGAACAACTTCTTCTTCATGTCTCATCTAAACTTTCCCTGCTCTAGTTTCAAACCACTGCCCCTCATCCTATCACTCCATGCTCTGACAATCAGCCCCTTTCCACTATTTTCCTACAGGACCAACTCCAAGATGCTGCTCCCAAACACCCCTCAAGGCTGTGCAAGATGACTTTGGCCACCTCTCTCTATGTAAGAAATGATTAAGTCATATTCTTGAGGTTGAATATCTTGTTTTGATGACATTATTTGCTGAATTCTGGGAGGCAGACATGGGCTGTTTCAGACATTCAGAACTCAGCCTCAAATGTAGACCTACCATTTGGCAGAAAGTCCCTGCCAATTGGGATTCACCCAGACCAAAGCCATCAACTTCTCTTTGGTACCTTAGAGAGTAAGGTCTTGAATGTTAAGGTAAAAAGTAGAACAAGTTCTTAGAAGAACAAGGGACAAGACTGATAGAATCACCTTGGTTGGAAGGGATTTTTCAGCTCATGGAGTCCAACCATCAACCTAACTCTGACAGAACCAACCCCAAACCTTCTCTCTGAGCTCCGTGTCTACCCAGCTCTGAAATGCCTCTTTGAAATGTCTCTTTCAGGATAAAAATTCTTCCCAAAAGCCAGTCTAAAAACTGATTAACACCAAAACACAGCTTGGATGAGTTCAGCATTTACATTATTTAGTGTTTTAGTTCAGCATTTTATGAAATAAGAGCCTCTACATCGGATTTCCACTGCTCCCAACAATCACAAAATCATTTATTGGCCACAGCGGACCTCACTTCTCTGTCTGGGGGTTGGAACGTGCTCTTCTCTCCCCTTCCCCAGTACCTTTTCCTATATAGTATGGAAGAAATCACCATCCTGATTTTCTTAGCCCCAGAGGGGCTGCCTATTTAATCCCTCATCTTCCATCTTTGAAGGCCAGCATGAATAACTGCATTGTTGCACGCAGGTATCAGAGCCCAGATGCTAAGGTTACACTACTTTTGGAAAGAAGTTGCCTTCAGATCACCCCTCCTACCAAGTATCATGTTTGGTTTTGTGATTTTTTTTATTTTTAAAAGGTCTAACGATGCACAGGGCAGAAATTAATCTCACAGCACTTTGGTCTATACTCAGAAAACAATAAAAACCAAAAAAATCCCCCAAAATTAATTTTTGGCTGGCTGGCAAAGTAAAATACTATCTCTCCTTACCACATCAATAAAACAGCCCAGCCTTCCATTTGTGCTATCTCCTTGCATTTATCAAGCTTCAACTAACAATGGGAATGGAGAAGGAAGGAGGGGAGGAAACACAGAGCCATTGAGCAGCCCTGGTCTATCAAGGTCTCCATCAATCTTCGTGCCTGATGTCACATTCTCCCTCTCCTCCATTTCAAGGGATAAAAGGAAGAGCTGGGCAAATTTTATGTAATTGCCCTGCTCTTAAGAGCCTTGGAGGAGCCCGAGTTTGACATTGAGGTGCTTTACAGAGCCAAGGAGACACCTGCATCCATCTTATCTCACCATCAGGAGGCTCTCAATGCCATATCTACCCCAGAGAGTTATTCTGCCTTGGGTTATAATATCCAGAAAAGATAAAGGGAGAAAAAATAAAAATGAAAATAAGTAGGAGTGCAGAGATTCTTCCCAGCAAAAATCCAGCCTGATAACATCATTAGAGGGCTACGAAGATGATGCTTGAGTGCAGCCCTGAAGAGAAGGATTTGGGGGTGTCAGAGGATGAGAAGCTCAATATGAGCCAGCAGTGTGTGCTGGACAATCCCATCCTGGGCTGCATCAAGAGAAGTGTGGCCAGTAGGGCAAGGGAGGGGATTTTGCCCCTCTATTGGGCTCAGGTGAGAGCCCTCCTTGAATCCCGTGTCCAATTTTGAAGCCCTCAACAGAAGAAGGACATTGAGCTGTTGGAGCAAGTCCAGAGGAGGTCACCAAGATAATGAGAGAGCTGGAGCACCTCCCTTCTGAGGACAGGCTGAAGGAGTTGAGCCTGGAGAAGGCTCAGGGGGGACCTCAGAGTAGCTTCCCCCTTCGGGTGGCTACAGAAAGGCCAGGGTAAGAATTTTTCATAGGATATATGATGGCAGGACAAGGAGTAATGGATGTAAATTGGAAGATGGAAGATTTAGGCTGGAGAGGAAAAACAAGCTCTTTGCTNGCTGAAGGAGTTGGTGGTGTTGAGCCTGGAGAAGAGAAGGCTCAGGGGGGACCCTCAGAGTAGCTTCCCCCTTCGGGTGGCTACAGAAAGGCCAGGGTAAGAATTTTTCATAGGATATATGATGGCAGGACAAGGAGTAATGGATGTAAATTGGAAGATGGAAGATTTAGGCTGGAGAGGAAAAACAAGCTCTTTGCTGTGAGGGTGGTGAGACACTAGAAGAGGTTGCCCAGAGAGGCTGTGGATGCTCCCTCAATCCCTGGAGGTGTTTAAGGCCAGGCTGGATGAGGCACTGAGCAACCTGGTGTGGTGGGAGGTGTCCCTGCCCGTGGCAGGGGGGTTGGAACTAAATGATCTTTAGGGTCCCTTCCAACCCAAACCATTGTATGATCCTATGAAATCTGACTCAATCTTTAGGAGAAACTCACCTTCTAGATGCTGACAACCAGCTCATGGGATAGAAGGAAGGAGGGGTAACAAAAAATGAGCAAAGATGCTTTTCACCTGAAACAAATTGCTCAGTTTTTATTTGCACTGAGAAAATGCAAGTTGCTGCTCGTTCTCGCTCTTTCAATTCAGCCAGGATTAGTCACAGGATAAAAAAAACACTCAAGGAAAAAAAACCAAAACTGTTCCTTGATTCATTTCTGGCAGCTTTAGCAATAAACTGACAGGGATTTATTAGCAGAAGAAACTACAATGATTTTATTCTCCATGGATAGTACTTCCAAAAATATTCACTGACCAACCTGAAAATTTGGTGTCCCAGAAATTAAATTCTTCTAATGTATGAAAGAATCATAGAATGGGTTGGGTTGGAAGGGACCCTGAAGATCATCTAGTTCCAACCCCCCTGCCACGGGCAGGGACACCTCCCACCACACCAGGTTGCTCAGTGCCTCATCCAGCCTGGCCTTAAACACCTCCAGGGATTGAGGGAGCATCCACAGCCTCTCTGGGCAACCTCTTCTAGTGTCTCACCACCCTCACAGCAAAGAGCTTGTTTTTCCTCTCCAGCCTAAATCTNTGCTGGCTCATGCTCAGTTTCTCATCCACTGACACTCCCAAACCCTTCTGCCCTCAAGCCACTCTCCACCCAGTCTGAGTCTGAGCTTGGGGTAGGACCTTGCACTTGGCCTTGCTGAACTTCATGAGGTTGGCATCACCCACCTCTCAGGCCTGTCAAGGTCCCGCTGCATGGCACCATGCAGCTTCTCCTTCTAATACCTTTGAGATACAGGAATTGCAGCATGAAAGAATTATATGGTGCAATTGTGGAAAAAGAACTACCCAAGCATCCAAACCACTTGGTTCTGTGTTTGCTTTTATGCTTTATGATGGATGAAGCTTTTTCACTGCTACTTTATCAGCCATGACCAGAGGTCTGATAAAGGGAGCATGAGGGGTTTAAACAGCTGCTGAAGCAATTCTGAAGGGTGTCAGAGAAGACAAGGCTATATAGAGCTAGAGCTAGTGCACAAGTAGTGCACAACCTGCCTAAAAATGACTAAAAGTTATAAGGTCTCATAAAAGTCAGTGGCACAAAGCCAATCGTATAACTTGCACTTTGGACAACAAAGGGGACACACAGATTGTTATTTTAATGACCCCACAAAAAGGCATTCTGTGGAGATACCTCTTGGCTAAAAGTAAAGCAAGTCATCAGAATAAATGAAAAATGGATTGTTTTTTTTGTTTTGTTTTGGGTTTTTTTCCCCCACACTGGGATTTTCCTGCACAACACACTCCAGCAGTTTATTTTCTGGAGATGATTAGGGGTTTTTTTGTCAGACGGACATTTTTTGCTTCACTTCTCAACTGACAGGGAAACCTGAGCATTTCTAGCCTAAGGCTCCCTGTAAATTCTTCCCTCTCTGATAGATGTTCACCTCCAGCTTTTGGACAGGAAAGAACAGAATGAAACCCATGTGTCCTGCACTCCTTGTTGTCATATATGTCCTGTGATGTAGATGCCATGGAAATAGTGCCCTAAGAGCCTAAAGCTGACACCTAAGATTTCTACTGGGTTTCAGCTTTCACAGTGTCCCTTGATGTTCAACGCAAGGAGAAAAAAACATTATAAATAATATGAATAATCAATTTATACCTGTAAATTATTCTCCCTCTCTATTCCAGCTCTGAATCCCTCCTACCCAAGAGAAGAAGGGGATGCCAAATGGGTTCCACAGCTTGGTTCTACCATCACCACCTGCCCAGAGTGATGGGCAACACGAGGGGAGGATTGTCTGGGACATTGCAGACAAGGCAGATGGAAAAAAGAGATATTACAAATGGTATTTTGGGCTGTTAATGGAAGCTGCCTCTGTGAAGAAAGACTAATAATATGGCTCAAAACCGCCCAAGGCAGTTTGTGACCAAAAGAAAATAGTCTGCCCTCAGCTGTTGAAAAGGAAGATGTTACAGGGGGAAATGTCAGATAGATACTTTTCAACACACACAGAGCCTTTGATCTGAGCTCACCATTCTCCTGTAAACCTTAAGATCAACATGTAACAACTGTTAAAATGGTTATTTAAGCAGGATCTAAACATATTCTGCAGGACTGAAGTCCAAACGGAGCACAAACCTGATGGTCATTAAAGATCAAACAAGTTTTTGCCCCCCAAATCCAAGCAGAAAGGGAAAGGGGTGATGAGAAGGGTCTTCATACACAGTCTGCAGCCAGTAAACAGAGAAAGTTTGCTGAAGTCATGGAAAAAACAGAGGAGCACATGCAGGTATCCCTCACGTGCCATCACTCCGCAGAGTCACAAGCCTTGAGCTGCTTCTGATGAGGATGCAAAAGAACACACAAGTCAACAGGGACCACCTAAACATCCTGTACCTTTGCTCTGATCGACGAGTAATGCAGGCAACTGAAACATCAGAAGCTTTTCATCTCACTTACAAAGCCTGAAAAAATTAGAGTTTGGTATATTAGCTTCTAAGCCCATCAAGCACTTAAATCCAGCAGATTATACTTTTATCCCTATCACTAACACCGGCCTCCCCTGATAATTCTTTTCAGCAATAACTAAAGAACACTCCAAAACACCACAGCCTCTATTGCTATCTCCAAAATCATCTACCTGAGCTGGATTTGCAGCAGAGAGATTTACAGGGCTTAATGGCAGCAAGGGTTGGAGGTCAGCAGAGGAAGCTCTGAAATTACTTGCCTTAGGACAGCAAATTCCACAGCAGCTGCAGCAGAGCAGGGCTGTAATGACTGTCTTCAACACCCCGATGACAGACAGGGAGAAGTTGTGTTTCAGTGCCCTTGAATATGGGATAATTTTCCTCCTGAGAGATCTCCTCCTTGAGCCATGATGTCTTGAGAAGCACCACAATCAACCACACTCTCTGCTCATCTCAGCTGAATATCACAGTGCAATTTCCACTTTCCTCCTGTAGCAGCCCATTTTCTCAGCACGAAAAGCAGGCCCTAAAAAGAGTGTTTCCAAACCATCAGGAAATTTATTTTTCAGGTTAAAACACAGCATACAGTAAACTGTCCTGTTTTGAGAAAGTCACCACAGTTTATTGTCGCTTAGATAACTATTCTCTCAACCCCTCCTCCCCCTCAGTCTATAAAGGGGAACTGCAGAAAAACAAGGAAACAGGACAGATGAATAAGTATAACATTTATCATACTCAAGAGCCAGTATTGATCATTATAAAACACACAAGAATTCTACTCAGACCCTTAAATCAGTAGAATCTCTGCTCTCCCAGCAGAGGACAGCAAGTGCTATGGCTTCAGGAGGAAGGGAAGGGCTCAGGAGTCCACAGCCATCAAGAGAAAGAGAGAAGCAGACTTTCAGGGGGTTGGAACTGGATAATATTTAGGGTCCTTTCCAACCCAAGCCATTCTGTGGTTCTATGATAACCAAGACAACGTCCAGAGTGATGGCAGAGGAGCC
Source organism: Turnix velox (assembly GCA_013400935.1). Classification (NCBI taxonomy): domain Eukaryota; kingdom Metazoa; phylum Chordata; class Aves; order Charadriiformes; family Turnicidae; genus Turnix; species Turnix velox. The sequence goes on from VZTY01019750.1 coordinate 163,805, forward strand.
TTGGGGGGCAAGGTTATTCAGATCCAGATAACCCTATCAGTGATATCATCTGGCTTATTTTTAGTCTATGGGACATGGGAAAAAAAAGGAACTAATTCAATTGTCTGTACCAGGAGTAATGAATATCCCAGTGCAACCAGTGCTAAGAGTGGATGCACGAGCTTGTACCTCAACCAAAATGGTTTTATGTTTCAAATCAAATTCACACCCTGCAGTTACAGGATGAATTACTGAGCAACCAAACCAAGGCTGCACTTTCATCCTTTCCCACACAGAAAACTTCCATGAGTCAAGTTCCTTCATGCTTCTGCTGCTGCTCTTTGCCTTTCCTTCCCCACATGGGCTCTCAGGTTACTCTGCAGTCAGCTTCTCAAGGCTCACCAGGCTTCCTGGCTACTGCTCTCCTCATCCACATCCTCCAGCAGGACTTCCTTTTCCCTCCTTGCATACTCCAGGTAATTTCTCAGCAAGGAGAAGAAACAAAGCTCCCCCGTGAGAGATGTGGTCAGCTCTCTTCATCATGCAGGAGACAAGAAGATGATACCTGACACTTACTCATGGGTAGGTCCATGGTAGGGACCCCCCACAAGCACCACTTGGGTCATGTTTAGTTTAGACAATAGGAAAAATTTCTTCCCCATGAGGGTGGTGAGACAAAGGTTGCCCAGAGAGGTGGTGGAGTCTTCATCAAGCCTGGAGACATCCGAGGCCAGGCTTGCTGAAGCTCTGAGCAACCTCATCTAGTGCAGGATGTCCCTGTCACTGCAGGGGGTTGGACTAGATGGCCTTGGAAGGTCCCTTCAACCCCACACATTCTATGGTTCTATGTGTACACACATCTCATGCCAGGCTCAAAGTGGGACCAAAGTCTTGGCCAGCCCTCCTCTGCCTTGGTTCTCATTATATTTCAACCATTAAATTTTGATTGTGAGGGGAGCAAGGCTTCATCCAGTGAAAATCCTAAGAATCAGAGGCNCCTGGAGCCTCAGAAGAGAAGAGGCATCCCAACCACGAACTGTTTTAATATTAAAATTTCCTAAGTGATACACACTGGCTGGGCCAATTAAAATAACAATAAATTAACAGCAAAAGCAAGAAAATTAATTGAAAGAGAGCCTTGCACTCACTGTAACACAGATTCTATGTTGTTTAAATGCAGAACCCCCTCAAAAGTTGTATGATCTGTTATTCACAAGATTCCTATAATCTAATGAGTGTAGCAACCCCTCATCATAGTAATTCTATGGTCTACACACATTTCATGCCAGGCACAAAGTGGGACCAAAGCCTTGGTTCCCATTATATTTCAACCATTAAATTTTAATTGAGAGGGGAGCAAGGCTTCATCCAGTGAAAATCCTAAGAATCAGAGGCTGACACACACATGATTTAGAGCCTTCAGTCATTAGTAACTATTAGCAGCACACACCAGGAAAGAGCAGAAGAATTGCATGTCAAGACTGGGTCTGGGGCTCCTCGACAACGTCCCATGTGTGTTAATGGAATATTTATTTACAGCTGCAATAACAGAAAAAGCTTGTTCTGGAAATAACTCACAAGGAATAAATTGCCACTCAAGTGTCACTCGGCTACACCCCCCACCTCTGACAGTCGGGCAGAAGTTGGGTTGGATTTATATTACTTTAAAAGACAGAAACTTGTCAACTCAGGTGAGTCCAAAGCACTTTCTGAGCAAACAGAAGAAGCTGCAGAGATGGCAGATTTTTTCTCTCTGATGCATGAAGCTCTTTTGCAACACAGGGACACCAAAATCAAGGTGTTCTGGAACCTCAGAAGAGAAGGCTAACAGCCATCCCAGCCACAAACAGGCATCCACCACAAACTCTAATATTAAAATTCCCAAAGTGACACACACTGGCGGAGCCAATTAAAAAACCCAATAAATTATTAGCAAAAGCAAGAAAATTAATTGAAAGGGAGCCTTGCAGCAACTGCTGCACTCAAGGTAACCCAGATTCTATGTTGTTTATATGCAGAGCCCCCCCCAAAGTTGTATAATCTGTTATTCACCAGATTGCTGTAATGCAACATGTATAATAACTCATCATACTAATTCTTCACATATGGAATTAAAATGATATTAAAAAGCACCTTATATTCATTAACAGAAGGTAATTAGACATATCCATTACAACATAGGACATAATAGAGTGCATACATCACACTATTATGGTTGGTATAGAATGTTCCAGTAAAATATAGCAGTTTCACTGATGTAAAAAGATACCCCAACCAAAACAGCTATAAATCTATAAGCATAAAGTGATTCATGAACCTGGAATTAGGGTTTTTTTATGTAAAATGTGACATTAATTATGGAGGAAATAGCTTAGCTTTCACTTCCCACTTCAGGAGCTTACCTGTCTTATCTTCTGCACACCTAGACTTCATTTTTTTAAAAAAGCAGTTTTATTTTCCCCACTCCTGACAAATTCCAACACCACTGAACAAGATGGAACTGAATCACAAGCAGGAGCAGGCTTTGCAATAATTTCTCTTATCTCTCCTACTCAGCTCCCACATTCTCCACTAAGGCAGAATTTGTGCTCTTTCCAAAAAAGCAACTCAAAAACCCCCAAACTCAAATCCAAACACCTCTAAAAAAGCCCTAAACTTGTTCTGATTCAAGACCAAAGAAGAAAAAAAAAAAGAATTAATTCCAGGAATTCCTTCTTACTGACAACTTCCATGGGCTGCTTTCCAGACTACAGGAGTGATGCCCCAATTTGGGGGGAGTTTGTGGAGGGAAAACTCATTAATAGAAAGTTCTTTGTGAGATATTTCTATAAAAAATTTGATTTACTGCCAACATGAGCTGAGTAAATCCACACAGTAAATCCACTGCCCTCTCAGGCTGAGTGAAAGCATTTGCTCTCCACACAGGTCTTAATCCATTATAGTAATTGATTTTTTACTTTCAGTACTGAACTCTGGCACTGCTCAGTGGCCACCACCTTCTGGACAAAGGCACGTTTCCTGCTCATTGGGACTTTACTGGCATTCATGAAAGGGGAAAAACAACAAAAAAAAAGGGCATAGTTATAAAAATACCTCCATGTTACTTCCACTGCTGAGCTGGGCAAAGCAAAATATGATGGATATGCTCTCCCTCCACCAGGGGATACACAACAGGCATCACAGCAGCTTAAATCATCTCACCATTCCACAGGCACCCAAAAACCTACATTTTTATGCAACTTCAGCAGCAGAGAGGTTTGAGAGCAGCAGTATTTAATATTCTATTTCTCTCTCCCCAACTCTCAGACTTATTTTCTACTGATCACAGCTCATTCTGCCACAGCTTTCCCATTCCAGACCAGCAGTCTCTCACCCTGGTTACAGTGACACAGATCAAAGGGCAGAGATTAAAAAACAAAAAACAATAAAAATTGCTAAAACAAGGACAAATTAAAAGAAAACAAAGCAGGCAATGTAACCTTTAAACCACTGTATAACATTGTCACCTTCCTACTTGGGTACTTCTCTTCAATCATCTAGTTTTTTCTCTTTCAATAAAAATTTCTAAGATAGGGACAAATTAACAAAAATCAAACTGCAACGTGACCTTTAAACCTCTGTATAACACTGTCACCCTCCTTGTGTACTTCTCTTCAAAAATCTAGAGCTTTCCATCCTTTCACAGCAGTTTCTTCACAGAGGGCTGACAAGCATGTTAAAAATTACCTTAGCAGATTAGCAGGAAATTTAAGCTTTGTAAAACAATGAGTTGTCACTGCTAAATACATCCACGGATGTTCTCCCAGTCTCTCCCCCAAACTTACAGCTGGTTTTCTGCATCTCCTTGGCTTCTTGAAGGCCAGAAGGGATGATTTCAAAGGCTCACAGCCAACAGCAGCCATGTGCTTTCTGTGGAGAGATAACACAGAGTAATTAGTTACCTGCTGCCTGCTTTATTCCTCCAGGAGGCTAAATTGTCCTGACCTTCCAACCTTGGGTCTAGTTGTTATTTGCCCCTGCTGAGAACCTGGCAGAGTTTCTCCACCAAGGTCATGCTGATCTGTGCCACTGCAAACCCTACAAACCCATATCCAGCAACAAAAATCCTACCTTCTCCCAGGATCCACAGCTGAGGAACTTCTTGGCCACAGCCAGAGGAAATGTGAAGAAAGATCCCCAAGAACTGGATCAGATGCTCCAGATCATCCTGCTCCAGCTCAGGAGGTGGAAGAGGAACAATCACCCACCTAAAAGAATCAAACTGCCCCCTCTGCTTCTCTTATGGAGGGCTTAATTATCTTCATTAGGAATACCTGTGAAGCTTTTAATTAGAAAGTCCTCTTCTCCTTTTAAGGGATGACCTCCTTATCTCCACTTGAAGCACCTGTGAAACACTGATGAGAAAGCTCTGTAGAATCAGACCCTTCTAGAATCCTGGTGCCCCAGAAGCCAAAGGATTTATTTATTTTTTTTTGCTCTAAATATTTTTTTACCCTAAATAAATATTTTTTTAAAATATATATATTTACCCTAAATATTTTCCACCACTCAAGTGTCTTAATATTTTTTAATTAAAAGTGCCACTTCTGGAGAAGGTTTAAAACAGCAGTGAAAGAGCATCACACAAGCCAACAAGGAAAAGGAGCTATTAAAAATAAATCTTCTATACTGCAATGTAAAAAAAAAAATCATAATTTCAAATATATTTTAGAAAATTGTACTTATCTTCTCCCAATTGCTCAAATTAATTTGGTTGCCATTACTCCTGATTTTAAGGGTAATATAAAAGGGGTGTTTTGCCCACAAAGGCACATGAGGATAAATGAAGCTCTATGAGTTAAGGTTGCCTCCACAATCATTCATAAACCATGCCAAAAAACATGCATGCTGGCAAATCTTAGCACTGCTTTCTCTAATAAATCAGTACAAGCTGCTTTTTCTCCAAGGTCAGCATTTGCCATCAGCCTCAAGTGAAAGATAAGCAAAAGCATGGAGGGATTTACATCCATGAAAAAGCAGCAGGAAAGGGAAAAAGCAGAAGTTCACTTCTAAATTCTTTCTCCAGCCCAGTGCTGATTTGTGCAGCTGTAATGTTGCACTGACAGCAACATTTTGCAAGAAATAATCCTAAACTTTGCAGCAACAAAGATACTGCTGCATCAAGATGACTACAACTCACCCTTAATATCCTGTTGGAGTTTTACTGGGCTAAAAATTAAACCTTTGGAAACACCAAATCCTCAGTCTTTATAGTAAATCTGGAAAAAAGATGATAATTAAAATCAAGCATACTGTTTTGGCACTCCAGAGGAATTCTTCCATGTATTTTTTTATTATTATTGTTCCAAACAATTCTTTACCAAATGCATCAAGTATTGAAATAGTGAGATTTCTGAACAGGAAAAAAACCCACTTTATCTCAGCTCAACAAAGAAAATCAAAGATGCAGAAAGCTCCCCTCCCAAAAGATTTAAAAAACTGACTGTGAAACCACCTTTTTTTTTTCCAAAAAGGAAGATGTATTATTTTATATCTGGCAGAAATGATAGCTCTGACCAAAACAGATAAAATATCTCATATATCTTCTCTATAAAAATCATACATGTTCTCTATGAAAACCAGAACTAAAGACAAGCTTAAATACATCTATTGACCAAGAAAAAAAACTTAATTAATGTACAGTGAAAAGCAGATGAAAAAAAAGTCTCCAGTGAGATACCTGTTGGCACATTGTCCATCAAAAGTTCCTTCTTGTCTCATCTGGGAAAGTGATTGTCTAGAGAATACTCCTCTTTGTCCAAAAACAGGCCAAACTTATGTTCACTGTCATGATAAAACAGAAAATTACAGTAACTTCAGTCAACCAGTGTGTTGTTGGGATTGTTTTTTAAGAAATACTGCAGGCCACATGAAGGATCTTCACTAGAACATCCTTGAACTTCATGATGTCCACTTGCCTTTCTGCTGTCCCCCTCCATTTGATGGGATTAAGCAGCATCTGTGATTTCTGCTTGGAAAAAAGGGAGAAATCTCCTTGAGGGCCACAAAAAGGTGGATGCTCCGGTGCAGAGGTGACAGGAGGACGTTGCATCATGATAAGGAGATCGACAGGAGCAGAGCAAGGCTGACTGTTAAGAAATACTGCAGGCCACATGAAGGATCTTCATGAGAACATCCATCAACTTCATGATATCCACTTTTCTTTCTGCTGTCCCCTTCCATTGGATGCAATTAAGTCATGTCTGTGATTTCTGTTTGGAAAAAAGGGAGCAACCTCCTTGTGGGCCACAGAAAGGTGGATGCTCTGGTGCAGAGGTGACAGGAGGATGTTGCATCATGACAAGGAGATGGCCAGGAGTGATAGGAGCAGGGCAAGGCTGACTGTCCTCCTGCTGCCACCCGATGTTCTCCGGGCATGCAACACAGCCAACACTGCATTGGTGTGGTTGGTTGGGATTTCCACGTTGCAGATCATGCCCTCACAGCAGGAAACACATTCCTGTTGGGAAAAGGGAGGTCAGGGGACACAGGAGAACTCAGCAGGCTCTCACCAGTTCACATGTTTCAAGTTACAGCTGTTTGGCTTGGTTTGGGTTTTTTTTCAGTTCTAAGCTAAAATATTCTGCACTGTATAAACTGTTCCCATTCATTTTCCTCCTCCAGCTTTTGTGATCAGGGCAGCTTTGCATGCTCAACTTCAAGCCTTTTTTAAATTTTACACAGAAATAAAGTGACAGTACTGATGTTTAGGACAGATTCTGAAAACAGTTTTTCTTCCTTGACTCTCCTTACTGGAAAATCCAAAAAAAAGCCATTTTTAACCTAATGCAAAGACACCAGAACTCTTCTAAGACGAAATGCAGAAGAAGGCAGGCTGCATTTCATGCCCTCAGTTTGCCAAAACCTGTTTAAATCAGTGGGAATGGATTCAGATAACACTGAAAACCTTATCTATCTGTTGGAGTGGGGACAGAGGAGTCCACAATGATGATCAGGTGGCTGTAGCACCTCTCCTAGGAGGACAAGCTGAGAAAGCTGGGGCTGTTGGAGAAGAGAAGGCTCCAGGAGACCTACTAGTGGTCTACTGGTACCTGATGGGGGTACAGGAAAGCTGGGGAGAGGCTGTTTGCCAGGCCATGGAGCTACAGGATGAGGGGCAGTGGTAGGTGGGACATGAAAAAGAAGATCTTCCCCATGAAGGTGAGGAGACACTGGCCCAGGCTGCCCAGAGAAGTGGTGGAACCCTCAGCAAGCCTGGAGACATCCAAGGCCAGGCTTGCTGAGGCTCTGAGCAACCTCTTCTAGTGCAGGATGGGCTCATTCCACGGGAGTTGGACTACATAGCCTGTGGAGGTCCCTTCCAACACAACCCATTCCATGATTCTAAATTGCTGGAGAGTGTTTGGCACAGCCTCTACAGCTCAACAGGAAAAACAAGTACTGAAAGGCCAACCCCAGAACCCATCTGCTGCCCTTACAGGAGGGGAGGTGCTTACTGTGAGGCCACTTTCCCTGTGATGGTGACATCCCACCAAATGGCATTCTTCTCCTGTAGCACACTTCTTGGTGACAGATATGCTTTTCCCATTCTCCGTGAAGAGATGAAGTGTCAAACAGTACTGAGAACCTACAAAACAAATTTAGAAATGTTTCTTTGCACACACTATGCTGTCTTTCACAGGGTTTAAAACCTGCATAGAATTTAGCATGATACTCCCTTCAAATGACTTATTTTGGCTGTATAAATCCACCTTTTCATTTGAACAAAGTCCCATTTAGCAAGAATTTAATTAGTGATGAAATCTTGAGCTTCACTGACCCATCAAACCTCCAGAAAGGCTGCAATGGTTTAAACTATTTCTTAGCACTATAATCCACACATTTATCACTGGGGTTTTTTTGCAGAATGTTCTTGCTTTCTGACACATTTCCTCATTCCCCCAGTCCATTTCTTCCCTTTTCCCACTGTTACCCTGCATGTCACTGCCAAGAAAAATGAGGAAACATATTTCCATTCTTTTCTAGGTATTTATCATCCTCTCACACAAGTATGATCCCTCGTCAGTCAGGTCTAGCTGCTCACACACAAGCCCAGAGACCATTAACATCATGGGATGCTTTCCAAAAGGAAGGGGATGAGGCTACCAAGGCAGCTCTTAGCATCCTTTAAACACCTTTAAAATTAATTCCTAGGAAGCACAAAGGGATATATACACATACCTAATCAATCAAATTATCATTATTAATAAATTCATAATATGTTGTGATAGATCATATAAAATGTTTTATACAGCAGAAATTGTGTGACTCAGTATTACTAATGGCACAACTGAAGGCACCAAGATGTTGGCAACATTAATTCTCTTCTGTCAGACTTCTAAAAATGGCTGAGTCAGGGAGAACTAATCCTCCCATCATGTTCACCATGAGGGTGGTAAGACACTGGAACAGGTTACCCAGAGAGGTGGTGGCCCCATCCCTGGAGACATTCAAGGCCAGGCTTGCTGAGGCTCTGAGCAACCTCATCTAGTGCAAGATGTCCCTGCCTGCTTCCGGAGGGTTGGACTAAATGGACTTGGAAGGTCCCTTCCAAGCCTATGATTCTATGAGAAACAAATTTAACTAACACAGTCTCCAGAAGGCTCAGGGGGGACCTCAGAGTAGCTTCTCAGTACCTGAAGCGGGCTACAGAAAGGCTGGGGTAGGACTTTTTAATAGGATATGGGATGGAAAGACTAGGAGTAATGACCCCTCAATCCCTGGAGGTGTTTAAGGCCAGGCTAGATGATGCACTGAGCAACCTGGCGTGGTGGGAGGTGTCCCTGCCCATGGCAGGGGGTTGCAACTAGATGATCTTTAAATTCCCTTCCAACCCAAACTATTCTATGATTCTACTTACTTTCAGGACACCATCTATCTTCAGCCCATCTGTTACAGTTGTAGTTGTCCACTGCGTTGTCACAGGTGAAGCACTTAAAGCTGTTTGGAAATGGAGTGGCTTTGAAAGTATTAAAACATAGTAAGTTTGCAAATTATAGAAAAAAAAAAATAGTAAATATTCAACACAATACTGTCTCGCACACACAGAGAGATACAAAAACATAACATGTGCATTCACCTATTTTTCAATGGTGTGTCACTGCTAGACAAATAAAACCTAGGAAACAAGTTAAGAAAGCTCTCACAATTTAAACTGGTTTTGCTACACCTGAACTTGAAAAGATCTCCTCCCCTTCTCATTCTCTCACAATCTAAAACAGCATTCAATTTGTGGTGGGAAAAAGAAACAGAAAGAGAGAGAATATTTTATATATATATGCACATGATAGTACATTTGAGTGTGTGTTTGTACAGATACACCAACACAATCTGCATTCAAATGCCTTTTGATTCCTTTGATGAAAAAACAAAAACAAACCCACAAACACACTCCAGCTCTTAAGGAGCCTGAACCCTCTGACAAAAGAATCCAGAGAACTGTTTCAAAACTCTGTTTGCATTTTATAAATACATAAATTATTTTAAAATATGCATTTCCCTGGATGCACCTTTATTGTCATTATCTGGAACTGTCTGGACTGTTGGAGTGATACAGATCAGGAAACTCTTCTCCCCTGAAATGAAGGGGCAGAGCCCTTCTGATGCCAGATAAGAGGCAAAAAAAATGATGCTATTAGTGACAACTGGCTTCACTGGTCCCACAAGGTTTTTAATTACCTTCAGTTTGAATTAATTGCATACAGCACACCTATTCTCTGCCTTACAAAACCCCCGACACCACAAAAGACAAGAACCTTCTGTTCTGTGTTATTTATGAGAAATCCACTGCAGAATTGGCTCTGTGAGAAGACTTCCAAGAAAAAGAAAAAATAAAAGCACTGAGAAAAATGAAATAAAAGCACTTAAAATGTGAAAACTGTTGCCCTCATGCACTCTTGTGCACGGAATTGTTTGTTTTCATTAAGTCAGCTTTAAGATCTCAGCTATAAACTGCTGGGGGCTGAAAAGCAAAACAAGTATTTCAGTCTTTTTATCCTTCAAGCTCAAAGAAGACAAACACCTGAGAACGGAAGGAATGAAAGAATATGGCAATTAAGTGTTAAGCTCTGATTGCACACACAAAATAAAGTCTAACTCTCTACTTACGATCCAGTGGAGGTCTCACGTTGTAGAAGTTGATGTTCTCAGCTGAAACCTGGTTTCCTGAAAGGATGAAGAAGGGAAGAAAGGCTCCAGCCAGCAAGTGACAGAGTAACAACATGCTGATGGTGACTGGACACAGGAAGCAAAACTCTCAGGCCTAGGAAAGAAAGGGAGCACATTATTTAGGGGGAATCACAAAGAACTGGGCGTGTGGAACAGTGAGTTTCCTATGAAATGCTCTGGAAACCTGGAAAATTCAGCCCGAGGATCTTTACAGTGAAGGCAATGAATGCAAGCAGGCATGAAGCCCTCAACAAGGCAAAGCTGGGCAGTTACTGCCTTCTGCTGGCCAAGATCCTCTAATAAAGTCCTTCAAGTTCCCACAAATGTAAAACAAGAAAGTTCTTTCAACTATTTGTCTTTCTGAGCAGTGTCCATAGAATCACAGAATAGTTTGGGTTGGAAGGGACCTTAAAGATCATGTAGTTTCAACCACCTGTCGTGGGCAGGGACACCTCCCACTACACCAGGCTGCTCAGTGCCTCATCCAACGTCTAGGGAGGGAGCATCCACAGCCTCTCCGGGCAACCTCCTCCTGCATCTCACCATCCTCACATTAAAGAATTTCCTTCTTCTCTCCAGCCTAAACCTTCCCCCTTCCAATTTAGATCTGTTATTCCTAGTACTTCCATCACATATCCTATTAAAAAGTCCTACCCCTAAAGTCCATCTTATAGATTCCTAAAAAGACACCACCAGAACAGAGCTCCTTTACTTGAAACATATGGGATTAAAGAGCCATTAAAGAAAGCAAAAGGCAGGCAAATGTAATTTTTAACACCAACAGCCTAGATCCCAGGAGCCATTACTTATCTGAGATACATCTACTCACTTCAGATAAATTCTTAGTGGACTTGCCAATGGCACAGCATTAAAGATGGTGAGTATTAAGTAGGCTGTATGCACTTTGGAAAGAAATAAATAAAAATGCTAAGGAAGATAAGTGGTGACATTGCACCAGGTTTCATAGAATCATAGAGTTGGAAGGGACCTTCCAAGACCATCTAGTCCACCCCCCTGCAGTGACAGGAAGATCCTGCACTAGATCAGGCTGCTCAAAACCTCAGCAAGCCTGGCCTTAGATGACTCCAGGTATGATGCAGCCTCCATCACCTCTTTGGGCAATGTAGGCCACTGTCTCACCACCCTCCTGATGGCCAGACATTATGGAGAAGATGAAAAAATTGCTGAGCACTGTGGTCAGTGTGACATTTAGATGTACAGATACATATGGCAAAGGGCAGCAACACTGGAAACCCAGTTGACATACTAAAAAGCCATATGGGATGGCAGCATGCCCATGCAAATCCCCAGCAGGAGAAACAAGCTGGAGTGGAGGCTCCTGCCCAGCCAGACACTGCTGGGAGCTGCCAAGGGCATTCATTCAGAAATCTCTTCACACCCTACACAGGGCTGTGTACTCTGTGAGAAACTCTGAATGAACCCCAGCCCTGAACTGAATGAAAATGCCACCAAGACCATGGTGGCAAAGTCAAAAGATTTCACTCTTTTTCCTGTATCGTTTTTTAATTTTTTTATTTAACCAATTTACACAGGAATTCCTAGAAAGATGATTTTGCCAGGAAACCACTCAACAGGAAACTCAGTTTGATGCACTGGGAGTGCAGCCATCCCACTTAAGATTTGTCTTTTAAATCATGGCTTTATGAACTTATTTAAGTAGATGGTGAGACAGCCACAACATACCTCTCTCTATGTGTACTCCAATTCCAAGACTGTTTTCTTTGGATGGCCCTGATTTCTTCCAAATATAGCCCAGGATTCAAAGGATTAAGAAGAAGAATCTGTGGGGAAAAAAAAAGAAACAGAAAGTGATCATCATAAATCTGTCCTGAAGGTGCTAATTAGCTGACAGACTGGATGCACTTATTAATATTGAAAAGGAAGATAGATGTGGTGGTTTTATAATAAAATATCCAAAGAAGCACCTGAACTACACTGTATGGCTTATTTTCAGTGTTATCCTTATGTAGATTCTGTCCTTCTTGGGATAAAAGACAAAAAGTAAAGCAATGAGACTACTCAGTTCTTCCACAAAGGTGAGTTCCCTTCTCCTGCAAGGGAAAAACATCACTCAGGGAACCACCTGGTCAGGACCAGGTTATACCAATGAGTATTTATTTCAAACTCCAGAGAAATCCAAGCTTGCAATGCATGCTGTGACCAAAACATAAGCTCTAATTAAGGCAGCCATTGGCCTCCAAGATGGGTGGTTATGAGCAAGCTATGAAATAAACAGATTTTCCCCAGAGGATGTTTATTCCTTACTCAAACAGGAGCACAAAATGTTGGTCAAACCCGCAGCACCACCACAAAATTCCTTCTCCTCCCTCTGCTCATCTTTCCCACCAAATTGAGCTTTCCCAAACTCACTCTTACCTTTGCTGGGATAGACTGGTTCCTGTGTCCTGGAAGGGAGTGATCTGGGAACTTGTATATTCTTTGCTAGGACACCACAAGGTGTCTTTCCATGCAGAGTAAGTACCAGCTCAAAAATCACAACAGCTACATTTAGAATCATAGAATAGTTTGGGTTGGAAGGGACCTTCAAGATCATCTAGTTCCAACCCTTGCCGTTGGCAGGGACACCTCCCACTAGATCAGGTTATTTTTATTTTTTCAAAATAAAATAATACCAACACCTGGAGTTAAAAGCACAGCCACTCCAGCACAAGCAGGTACCAATTAACAGAGCCAAACATTCCTGACACTAATTAACTTCCTCTTGTGTCCCTGGATGACCAGGGCTCCAGTATCCAGTTCACAGGCTGCTTGAGCACTTTTAGTGAGACCACGAGCAAAATCCTTTTTATGCCTCAAATATCAGCATCCTTCCTCATGGATCCCTTGGAAAACAGCTCTCTTTATCCCCTTGGAATGTCACAAGCCATTTACTTTTAAATTAATAGGCTGGTTTTTTAAGTGCAAAATTCAGTGTATTTCAGGCAGCTGAAGAGCATTTCAGTCTTCCAGTTTTACCCTGTAGGAAAACAGGGTACTACATCATTTCAATCAGTTGCAAAATTTGTCTCCTCAACATCTATTTTCTTCAGTTTCTCTAAGGAAAATTTGCCTGCACAGGGGAGCCTGGTGGGTAACTTGAGCTGCTGCACCTGGATGGCAAATAAAAGGTACAAGGGTACTTGTGCCAGCTTTCTGCAAATTCAAACTCTCTCCAGCCCCTTCAAAGTCTCTATGGCTCTCCCCAGAGAAGCCAAATGGAAAATTTCAGAGAATATAAACACAAAAAAACACCCCCAAGTCTTTGGATGGAGTAAAAGCACAGAGAACTACCCTCCCTGTAGTCAAAGGTGTCCTTGTTTGCTAACTAGGCCAATAAATAATAGATGTGGTTTGACACAGGCTTGGTTACACCTCTGCACCAGAAGCCTTTCTTGAATGAAGTAAGAAAACATCAGCAAAAAAAATGGCTTTTATATCTTAATATCCTCCCAATGCTTACTTTCTTCTGAGTCTCTTATCTCTGTTGTGCTCCCATACAGTATGACCTAGGAATGTGAGTGAATCATCAAGCACAATTAAGAATTCTCATTATGAGAAGATAAAAAGCTTGTCACAGCACAGAAGATTTATTTATATAAACCAGAGCAAACACTGAAGATGACCCAGGAGTGAAGGGCTATAAAGAACTCATTACTCAAGCTCATCTTAGGAAGAAGTTCTTCCCCATTAAGGTGGTGAGACACTGGTACAGGTTGCCCAGAGAGGTGGTGGAGGCTCCATCATACCTGGAGACATCCAAGGGCAGGCTTGGTGAGGTTCAGAGCAACCTCATCTAGTGCAGGATGTCCCTGTCACTGCAGGAGGTTGGACTAAATGATCCTTGAAGGTCCCTTCCAACCCAATGATTCTATGATCTCAAGGAGGAACACAATGGCTGAAATAACTCTTACATTCCAGGAGGTTCTAAAGTTTATCTTGCAGAGCGTAACACAGAAGTAGGAAGCAAAAAAAAACACAAGTAGGAAGCAGTTGGGCTTGATTTCTGATTTTAATAAAATTCAAGCCTGTCTACATTGTTTTTCCTGGCAGGCTCAGCAGAGGATTAGCAGATTTAACATCAGATATGGAATGCAAATGAAACTTCCTCCTGTCATTTAGTAAGCAATTTTCAGGTGCTATTAGATAACTGCAAAATGCTTCTGTTAAGCTTGTTAAATACCACTTGGGGACATAAGAGTCAGGAATACATAGGTGGAAAACTATGTACATTAAGGGCTGAAAAAGTCAAACCCAAAAGTTGACATCATCAGGTGCTGCCTGCAACAAATCAAGAGAAGCCAAAACTGACACTCTAAATTATCTGAAAGAACAAAATAGCTCCTTGGCTTCCCCATTTTTTTAGGCAAATAGTGCCATTTTCATGCCTGGAGAAGGCTCGGGGGGACCTCAGAGTGACTTCTCAACATCTGAAGGGGGCTACAGAAAGGCTGGGGTAGGACTTTTTAATAGTGTCCAGGACAGCAGGACTAGGAGTAATGGATGCAAATTCGAAGAGGGGAGATTTAGGCTGGAGAGAAGAAAGAAGTTCTTCACTGTGAGAGTGGTGAGACACTGGAAGACCATTCTACGATTCTGTGAAAAAAAATTCCTATCATATCTGCAAATCAGAACTCTTTGCCATACAATTTTCTTAGCTACTGAGCTGAAGATCTTGTTTTCTGAGTTTTTTTCTTGAACCATGCTATGATCAGTACAGAACAAAACAGCTTTTACATTACACTGACAGCTGGCAATACCAACAGGAGAAATTTTAAGATATCAACATTATTTTTAAAGCACAACACAAGGCTATCTTCACCCGGAGCACACCTAACAAAGCCAGGAATTAAATTTCGTCATAATTACAAGAAATTACAGAGTTGTGTATCTGAGATCTGGTGAAACGCAGACAGAGCTGGCAATGCCAGCATCATTTGGCTCAGGAAGTAACCCACTGCCAGACATGGGGGTGTCTGACAATGCAATACTCAACCGCAGGGATTTAGATGGATGATTAATGTGATAAAGTAGGGGAGCATCACTGAAGAGAAGTGCTTGCAAGGATAAAATCATAGTGCCAACACTGCAAGATAAACTTTAAAACCTCCTGGAATGTCACAGTTATTTCAGCCATTGTATTTCTCCTTGTTTCCTTGAGATCACAGAATCATGGGGTTGGAAGGGACCTTCAAGGGTCATCTTGTCCCACCTCCTGCAGTGACAGGGACATCCTGCACTAGATGAGGTTGCTCAGAGCCTCAGCAAGCCTGCCCTTGGATGTCTCCAGGGATGGAGCCTCCACCACCTCTGACACCATGCCAAAGATATCTGCCAACTATATCTTTGTTTTTAAGCTCATACAAGAAAGATCCACAGAAGGAAAACTGCATTCCATAATATTACATCTCATTCCTTTCTTCACCAAAACTGCTCAGCATTTATTTTAAAATGCTGAACCCATCATCACCTTTGAAAAGTAATTTATTCTGCTTAAAAATTCATTAACTAGAGAGAAATCTCCTAATCCCTTCTGCAAGTGTATAATTTCCTCAAAGAACTGTGCTTTGTCCAAGCTGTATATGACCACAAGTTCCCCACTCCAGCTTCTAACAGCTTCTATAGATCACACATTCAAGCGTTAAATTTCTCCCACCTGGGCAAGCCTGGAAATGGGAACTCAATATTACTCTGGAGAAAAAGAGATTCTAGGATTAAGCAGCCTTTCTTCTTCCCTAGAGCTCATCAGAGCATTTCTGTAAGAAGCAGTTTGAAGGTATTAATTCTGCAGAACATTTTGTTCAACACCTCAGTGGATCAGAGCATTGTTAATCAGTCAAGCCCCCCTAAAAACTGTGGGATTGAAGTTTATGCCAGTTTAAGACAGAAACACAAACTAACCCACACTGAAATTTAGAAAAGCCACACACAGAGTCAAACACTGGTTTATATTGGCAAGGGTTTAATGTGTGAAATTTGTGGTGCTGCTACTTGTCTGATACCATCTTTGCCTCACGTTTGTATCAGCTTTGTCTTACTCCACAGCCCTTGAAATCATAACAAGCATCATCTCCTTGCACACACTGAGAATGTCAGTGAGTAATGATGCAGAGATAACACCACTTCTCAAAGAATCACACAACAGCAAAGTCCTACTATTGAATAGATTAAGTTTAAAAGTAAATTAAGAAGAAGTCTGTCTTTATATAGAACTCACTGAATCACAGCCTGCTTTGGGTTGGAAGGGACCAAGATGGTTTGAAAGTCCATCCAGTGCCACCCTCTGCCTTGGAAAGGACACATACCACCAGCCCAGGCTGCTCCAAGCCTGGTCCAACCTGGCCTTGAACCTCTGCAAAAGCAAAGGATGAAAGAGAACAAGAAGAAAAAGGCTTTCTTCTTCCCAGAGCACTAACAAAAGTTAGTTCCCAGTCCTTACACAGTTACAAAAACTAAAAGGCTCCAGAGTATTTTGTTTGTTTTGAAGTGCTGCAAATGAACAAAGCCTCATCAACTGCTGACCCACCCAAGCTGACCTAGTGTCAGGCAACACTTCCTTCCCATCATCACCCTCATCCAGGCAGTTGAAAAAGAACAAAAAGCAAAGCTTGCTTTTTTTCCCCTAGCTCAGAAATGTCACCCACAAGCAGCATCTGGCATGACCTATTGTTTGGACAGCCTCAGCCAGCTTTCTGTCCCAAAAGGGAGAGGAAAGTGATTTGCCTTCACTCCAAGGGAGGGACAAGCCAAACATAAAGCCCTCCCTTGGCCAAAAGCCCTGTTGACACACACATGCCCTACCTGCAGCTCCAAAAGCCCAACCTGCTCTGTTTTCTTCCTCTACAACTCAGATTTCTGGAGCAGGAGCATCTAACTTCCATGTCTACAGACACAACTGGACACCAAGCACTAACAATTCCAAGCAATAATGAAAATTATTATATTTTTACAATTCCTTTCATTCCCTCTCACCATAAACATCCACTCTAGAACTGGAATCACATCTCTGAGTCTAGCAGCTGAAAGGAAACCACGTTGCCATCTCCTTGCACTTATTTCTTCCATTCAGTCTGGAGAAACCTCCATGGAGACCTTCTAGCAGTTTCCTAATGTCTGAAGGAGCTACAGGAAAGCTGGGGAGGGGCTGTTTGCCAGGATGTGGAGCAAGAGG
This sequence comes from Turnix velox, assembly GCA_013400935.1. Classification (NCBI taxonomy): domain Eukaryota; kingdom Metazoa; phylum Chordata; class Aves; order Charadriiformes; family Turnicidae; genus Turnix; species Turnix velox. Next base: position 181,179 of record VZTY01019750.1, read on the forward strand.
ACAAGGGGCAATGGTTTGAAAGTAGAACAGGGCAGGGTTAGATGGGACAAGAAGAAGAAGTTCTTCCCCATGAAGGTGGAAAGACATGAGCCCAAGTTACCCAGTGAGGTGGTAGAGGCTTCATCAAGCCTGGAGACATCCAAGGCCAGGCTTGCTGAGGATCCGAGCAACCTCATCAACTGCAGGATGTCCCTGTCACTGCAGGGGGTGGCATTGGATGGCCTTGGAAGGTGCTTCCAACTTGGTACAATATTGAATAATGGAAGTAAACAGGTAAAAAACCCCAATTCCAACCCAATTTCGTGGCCACCACAGGGACAGGGTTACCTCAACTCATCACACTGCAAAAGATACTGTGACTGCAGGTGCCATTCATGGGCGTTGCTCTGTTCTACAGAAACCAACCAAGCATCTTGGTTTCACCTAGAACAAACATTTCCTTGACACACATTTCCCATTTCTCAGCTGTTTCTTTTTGTCCCCCCTTATCTCAGCAGCTCGATGCTATCAAGGTAGAGAAGTTTTCTCACTTGCTGGAGGGGGTTACCTAAGAGTTTTACAATTCAAGTGACAGAACTGCTTCTATTCAGTACCTTCCCAGCTCTTTGTGATATTTTCCAGGCACAGTAAGACTATTTGCACTTCAAATAGTCTTTCCCACATTCATTCCACCTCCTCATTTACCTGCCCAAGAGCTCAGGACACATTCTTAAATAAACCAGCAGTGTGGTTTATTTAAACAGCAACAATAAAAATGCCTCTGGGCGGGGAGATTTATTTATTAAACATAATAAATAATAGCCCAGCAACGTACAGGATTTAATTTATAAACTAAAGTTGGCAAATTTTCTCTTTCCTTGATTTCCAGTTCACACATCAACAGCAAAGCTGCACAGAAAAGAACAAGTAGGAAAAAAAAATACATCCTCCTTTACTAAAAATATGAAATCCTTGGCAGGTAAAGAACAAAAACATAAAAGGAAGTATTAAATTTCAGAAATTAATGCCAAATTCTGCATCTGAACTACCATCATAGTGGAATTTCTTCAGAGGTTTATGATGGCTCATTCATAAAGTCCTTGTGAGAGGACTAAGCTCAAACCCATGAGCCACATGCTCCATCTGATAATAAAGTAAAATAAGCTTAAATAAATAATATAAATTAAAATCCTCTCATGCATTTCCACATAGCCTGACAGCTCTATGAGAGCAGACACTCAACGTAACATCCACTCCCAGCCCACTTATAATAGGGTAAGAATCACCCAGGATGGAAGGGACCTTTTGCATAGAATCATAGAATGGTTTGGGTTGGAAGGGACCCTAAAGATCATCCAGTCCCAACCTCCCCCCACAGCTGGTTCCCCAATGACCAGTCCAGCCTGGCCTTAAACACCTCCAGGGATTGAGGGGGCATCCACAACCTCTCTGGGAAACCTCTGGAAGAGATTGCCACCCTCACAGCAAAGAATTTCTTTCGTATCTCCATCCTTTTCCAATTTGCATCCATAACTCCTAGTCCTGCCATCCTGTACCCTATACAAAAGTCTTACCCCAGCCCTTCTGTAGCCCCCTGTGGGTATTGAGAAGCTCCTCTGAGGTCCCCCCTGAGCCTTCTCTTCTCCAGGCTGAACAACCCCAAATCCTTCAGCCTTTCCTCAGAAGTGAGGTGCTCCAGCCCTCTCATTATCTTTGTGTCCCTCTTCTGGACCTGCTCCAACATCTCAATGTCCTTCTTTTGTTGAGGGCTCCAGAACCTGACACATCAACTCCAGGTGGGGTTTCACCAGAGCCCAGGAGAAGGGCAAAATAACCTCTCTTGACCTGCTGGCCACACTTCTCTTGATGCAGCTCAGAACTGGGTTGTGGGTGAGTACCTTTGTTTACCTGTACTGTTTTCTGCACTTATTTCTGGTTCATAATATATATTCTGAAATCAAGGGAAAGCAACCACTAAACAAAGCCAGGGGAGAGACAGATAAAACACAATGAGCACTACACACCCATCATCTTGGTGGCCTTCTTCTAGACCCTTCAACCCTTTGGCTCCAACCACTGACACCTACCAGTTAGAACATGGCTAAAATATTAGGTGTAAAGCACACATTATCTGCCCACTGCCTACCAAAACCAGGTGCACGACTCACCTTGAAAGGGTGAATAAATCATTTATTGGAGCTGTTTCTCTTTATTGTGCTTTTCTTAGGCTACAGGCGGGTTCCAAGAACTATCAAGTGCCATTTGAGCCAGCCATCCATCCCAAATGAACACTGAGCAGAACTTGCCTCACTGCTGTTTCCCCTCCAAACAGAAAGCAATTCATCTAGGGAAAGGAGAAATCTTACTCCTTTTGTGTGCAGGAGCTGACATTCTAACTCCTCACAATCAAAGGCACCATGTGCTTTTTCCTAAGGTTACTCAGAAAGCCTTTGTGTAACCTGGGGTGTATTTTAAAGCAGCCAGGTCATTATCAAATTAGTGCCAGGATAAACTGGAAAGACACAAAAAGGAAAAAAAAAAACAAAAACCAAACACCAAACACAAGTAATGGAAAAAATCTCAAATTCTAGTAAGGAAAAAAACCCCACAAATACTAGCAATGGAAAATAAAAATAAAAAAAAAGAATAATCAAACTCTAGCAATGGAAAATAAAACAAAAACAAATACTAGCAGTGGAAAAGAAGAACCCATATACTACCAATGGAAAAACCACCCCAAACAGTAGCAATGGAAAAAACAAAAAAACCCAAAAAAACCCCAAATACTAGCAAAGGAAAAACAAAACCCAAACACTAGCAAAGTTAAAAAACAAAAAACATATACTACCAAAGGAAAAAAAATCCCACCTACTCCCAATGGAAAAAATAACCCCAAATACTACTAATGGGAAAAGAAAACCCCAAATACTACCAATGGGAAAAGAAAACACCAAATACTACCAATGGGAAAAGAAAACACCAAATACTACCAATGGGAAAAGAAAACACCAAATACTACCAGTGGGAAAAGAACCCCAACCAAATACTAGCAGTGAAAAAAAATTAAAAACAAATACTAGCAATGGAAAAAAACCCAAACAAACACAAATACTAGAAAAGGGAAAAAAACCCCCCATAAACCAAATACTAGCAATATAAAAAAAAACCCAACAAATACTAGCAATGGCCAAAAAAATCTCATATATTAGCAATGTAAAAAACCCCAAAACCATCANTAATGGAAAAAATCTCAAATTCTAGTAAGGAAAAAAACCCCACAAATACTAGCAATGGAAAATAAAAATAAAAAAAAAGAATAATCAAACTCTAGCAATGGAAAATAAAACAAAAACAAATACTAGCAGTGGAAAAGAAGAACCCATATACTACCAATGGAAAAACCACCCCAAACAGTAGCAATGGAAAAAACAAAAAAACCCAAAAAAACCCCAAATACTAGCAAAGGAAAAACAAAACCCAAACACTAGCAAAGTTAAAAAACAAAAAACATATACTACCAAAGGAAAAAAAATCCCACCTACTCCCAATGGAAAAAATAACCCCAAATACTACTAATGGGAAAAGAAAACCCCAAATACTACCAATGGGAAAAGAAAACCCCAAATACTACCAATGGGAAAAGAAAACCCCAAATACTACCAATGGGAAAAGAAACCCCCAAATACTACCAATGGGAAAAGAACCCCAACCAAATACTAGCAGTGAAAAAAAATTAAAAACAAATACTAGCAATGGAAAAACCCCAAACAAACACAAATACTAGAAAAGGGAAAAAAACCCCCCATAAACCAAATACTAGCAATATAAAAAAAACCCCAACAAATACTAGCAATGGCCAAAAAAATCTCATATTAGCAATGTAAAAAACCCCAAAACCATCAAACACTAAGAAAATAAACACTAGTAAGAAAAAGACTGCAGCCTGTCATAACAAAAACTACTGCATACCTCTATTTATTATTATTGTTATTCTAAGTCTCTCCAGGTTTAGAGGCTTTCACCAAGCCGTAGAGATTTCCCTCAGCACCTGCAGATGTTGTATGAAAAGGGCAAAAAGAAAAAGCATAAAGGAACACAGATGTGGGGCTAATTCATTTGGAGGATTTGTGGGATTTCTGTTGATTTAGTGTTTCAACACATCTTTCAATGTTTTTTTTTTGTTTTATGACATAATTTTTAAAGGTCTTCTCTGTCAGGCTTCTTCCCTGTAAGGAAGAGAATGCCGTTTTCTGGGAGATGGCAGGAGGTGGGAAGCTCTATCTCCTCCAAAACTGCCCAGCAACCAGACATTTCAGGAAAGAGTAAGTGAACATCTCAGCTTACAGGGATAATTCCTCCTGTAAGATATTCACCCCCCTTCCTGGTAGGCTTTAATTCAGGGACTTCCCAGAGCAGAGACAGGGTTTGTACCTTGCTGTTTAATTGCCTGGTGAATTGAAGTGTCCTTGGGTTATTACCCTCAGGTTTTGAACCCATCTGGAGTTTCTGTAATCACAGCAACCTCCATCAATAAACCTCAAAGCACAAAAGATGTACTTTTTGAAGGGGTATTTCCTCCTCTTTGTTTCAAACCAGTCAACTGGTTGGGTTTATGGCATCTTCTACTTGTGCTGAGATAAACTAACAGCCATCATTAGCGGCTTCCTCTCCCCATCTCTGCTGTGATTTAACTGGTGCCTGCCCATCCCTCATTAAACTGTTTCTTTTTCTAGGTGGAGAAGGAAAGAAAAAGCTCCTTTTTCATAGAATCAGAGAATGGTTTGGGTTGGAAGGGACATTAAAGATCATCTAGTTCCAACCCCCCTGCCATGGGCAGGGACACCTCCCACTAGACCAGGTTGCTCAATGCCTCATCCAGCCTGGCCTTAAACACCTCCAGGGACAGAAGAAGCATCCACAGCCTCTCTGGGCAACCTCTTCCAGTGTCTCACCACCCTCATAGCAAAGAATTTATTCCTTATCTCCAGCTTAAATCTTCCCTCTTCCATTTTCATCCATTACCACTAGTCCTGCCATTCTGGACCCTTATTCAAAAGTCCTACCCCAGCCTTTCTGGAGCCACCTCAAGGTACTGAGAAGTCACTATGAGGTCTCCTCTGAGCCTTCTCTTCCCCAGGCTGAACACCTCAACTCCTTCAGCCTGTCCTCACAAGGGAGGTGCTCCAGCCCCTTGATCATCTTCATGACCCTTCTCTGGACCTGTTTCAACAGCTCAATGTCCTTCTTTTGTTGAGGGCTCCAGAACTGGACACAGTAACTCCAGGTGGGGCATCACCGGAGCCCAGTGGAGGGGCAAAATCCCCTCCCTTGACCTTCTGGCCACACTTCTCTTGATGCAGCCCTCTACTGTTTTCTGCACTTATTTCTGGTTCATAATATATATTCTGAAATCAAGGGAAAGCAACCACTAAAGAAAGCCAGGGGAGAGACAGATAGAGACAACGGGCAGTACACACCTACCTAAACAGATTTCATATCTAAACTGAAGGAAAAATGAATTTCTCATCACTGCTAACAGTGCCCTCATTTTCCTTCCCTTGGCTACATTCATTTTCACAACGTTAAATGTGAGATACACACAACACTCCAGTTACCCACAGGTAAGGATATCACTTCAAAGGTTAAATGACTTTCAGAAACTGTCACTTGAGTAGAAGTCCTACATCTACATCAAGCAGCAACTCAAAATATACTCTGTGGGCATCACCAGATGAATATTTTCAAAGGGGTAACTTGTAGCTTGCTGCTTTCATAGAGATGGATCTAACACGGATGACGCAGAAGTTGACACAAACCTTAATTAATTCCCTACTTCAAGGACTTCCAGCTGCAGATAAACAAAGGAAGAACATCAATGAACCATCTTCAATTCCATGTGCCAGCCTGGAGCAAAATTTTATGCTTAAGCTACACCATTAAATCCTCCCAAAATGGAAAGACTCAGAAAGAACATCCTTTGAGGCTCTTAATTAGTGCTACACTGAAAAATAGAAGTCTGCAAAAAGTCTGCATGGAAGGAAGGGAAAAAGGAAGAAGAAACATGGGATGGTCTTCATCAATAAACCTTACCCTAAAAATATGTACAGAAAGGCCAGGAAAAGTTAACTGGAGGAGGATCTAAGAAAGGAGCTAAATCAGCACATTTCAGAGCTGGAAGAAGAACTCAACAGGATGAAATTACCCAGTAAGACTTTTCCACAATAACAATACCCTATACAGGAAACAATAAGCTTGATTACAGGAAAAAAAAGGATTTCATTAGGCTTTTGGAATAACTTTACTGCTGCATTTCTGGCCTCCCACTTATCTCCACAAATGGGCTTCAGCAGCAGAAAGGAAGGAGGAGATGACATGCCCGAAGAGTTCTCAGCTGCTGCTTTAATAATTTTTATCATTAAAATCCTGCAACAGCAAAACCTCCCCAGTGCTTTCAAAAATTGAGTTTATATCTTACCAAAGAAACACTGGGGTATCTATGGAGTGGAGGCAGCAGCACAAGGGAGGAGAGTTTAGAAGAAACAAGAAATGTTCCTGAAAACCTTCATTGCCTGATAGACACAAAACAATCATGGTGTGCATCTGGCCACCACCATCACCACAGGTTTAAGTCTGTCCTGTAGCCGTGAGAACTTCATAAAAATTATACAGACCAAAAGTCAAGTTACACCCTAACCCTGAAACCTTGCCCTGATGACCTTCTGAACCTTCAACCTTTTTAATCTTTGATCCTTTTGACCTTTGACCAATGGCCTTTTGTTCCTCAACCTTCTGACCTTGACCATGTAACTTTTTACCTCTCACTCCTCAACCTTTGACCCTGACCCTTAGCCTGTGACCTCATGACCTTTCTGGATTGGACCCCAAACCCTTGACCATGACACTTGGTCTCCAAACCTTTGGCCTTTTTGCATCAACCCCTTCACTTTTTGACACCCTTGAGCCCCTCTGATCCAACCCCTTGACCTTCTGATCCTGACCTTTTAATATCTTTCTTACCTTTAAGCCCAGACCTACTGTTCTTTGACCTTTTGAGCCTTGACACTGAGCCCTATTTGATCTTTGTCCCCTCTCTATAATCTTTTTACCCAGTGACCTTTCACTATCTGAGCTGAAAGGACCAAGTGTAGGTTGGCCTCTTCTCTCAAGGACCAGTCCATGGGACATGAGGAAACAGCCTCAAGTTACACCAAGGGAGGGAGATAATAATAGGTTAAATTATGAATGAGTCTTAAATCCTTCCAGCTGCAGGAAGCATTGCTGAGCTGGTCAGGTCTGCTGAGATACAGGAGGGTGCAAGAAGATGCTTCACCTCCTAAAAGCATTCTGCTGACTTGCTATCAACATCTACCTGCCACTTCCTGCACTGGCCACACCAGTGTGAGTTACCCCTTTGATGTCTTATTCCTTCAAGCCCAGCAGTGCATCACCCCACTTGTTTTGCCCTGTAACTTCACCCCAAGGAACGCTGAGTGTCTTCTCCTGATCTTTAATTTGAACTTTTTATCACAGCCTTGCAGGGTGGATTGCAGGTTTGGAGCACAGTTTGGATGCTGTAAGGAGAAGAGCAGCAGCAGAGATGAGCAGGCACACGTACACAGGTCCCAACCCATGGCTTAATAGAGTGTCCTCCACCAGCAGGTCTCCTGTGGAGGACATCAGGCTGCTGCTGCTTTCACCACAGGCACAAGGAAGTAGCAATCCATTGGCACAGCACATCCACCATGCAAATCACAGGCTTCTACCTTCTTTACAGAGATGAAAACCAGCAATTTCCTAAATTCCAGCCCAAAACCACACCAATGATAACTCCAAGTCAAAAAAAAGCACTGACTCCATGTCTATAGAATGGTTTGGGTTGGAAGGGACCTTGAAGTTCCTTCATCTAGTTCCAACCCCCCTGCCATGGGCAGGGACACCTCCCACTACACCAGGTTGTTCAGTGCCTCATCCAGCCTGGACTTAAACACCGCCAGGAAATAAGGGGGCACCCACTCTCTCTCTGGGCAACCTGCTTCAGTGCCTCACCACAGCAAAGAACTTCTTTCTTCTATCCAGCCTAAATCTCCCCTCTTCCAATTGGTATCCTTCAGTTCTCCAGATCAACAGAGATAAAACCCTACAGGTGGAGTCTATTCCCAGTCTTTAGCTCATCCATCAGATGTAGAACACAGTCCTCAAAACAAAACCAACAGAAAACCAGTCTAAATACTCACTAGTCCGTTCCAAAGAACTCAAAACACAGCCAATTGCATCACAACAATAAATAACTACACTTGAAACACGCTGGAAGCATATTTAGATATCAAAAGACAATCATTAGCCAAGAAGAGAATGTAAATAATCTAGTTCTCTTCAGGGGATGAAGTCTAACACACACTTTGCCTTGTGCAGCAATCCAAGTTTTTTTTTCATTCCTACAAAACAATTTCGCATTGAATTGAACAAAGCAAAGCTGTAACAGGGTCAGGATTCCTCCATCTCTTATCTGCCACGGGGTAAACACCATAAAGCACCAAGGAAAGATAAAAGTTCTCCCTCTGCTGATGGTTGCTACTGCAAGCCAAACTGGGGTCAGAAGGTAACTCACCCAGCTTGTGCATGAGGTTTTTATAGCTTAGGCCCTTAAGAATGAAGCCACAGGAATGACAGTTTGGAGAAAAAAAAAAACCAAAAACCACTTTGTCAGAGACTCAGAGAAACAAGAGATAAGGCATGTAAAGGAGCAGTTAAGCCCAACCCAGAACAGTTTACTCAAAGCAACCTGAGTTGCTTTGATTGATAACAAGAGGCAAGAAAATAACTAAGAAGATAACTAGAGACAAGAAAATTAATTAATTGTTGTACAACCCTCTCTGGAATTGATTCAAAAGTCAAAAGATCTCAAGCAGTCATAATTAGCTTCATAAGTTATTGATAATGAGATTTAACTAAACTCCCTCAAAAAAATCAACTGATCGAGATTTTAAGAGCACATTCAAGCAAGGAAAAACAAGCACATTATGACAAGCTTAGGACATGGAAGGAGTGGGGCCCAATTTCCAGCTCCACCACAATCATCTACCATCCAGGACAAGTCACAACCTCTACATTACCCCATCTTAAAAAGATTAACTGCACACCTAAAATATATTTAATCTTACACTCATCTATGACAGACTGGGAGGCATTTGTTGGCAGCCATAAATGCTCTATTCTTACATATATTAATTCCATTTTATGCTTAATCATCTCAAAGGAGGCAAGTTTGTTGAAACCCCCACTCCAACCTCAAACAAACTCCAGAGCATGTTCCATGATCCAACCCAGGGTACCCACTTCCATCTGGCTAGAGCTGGGATTTAAGCTAGTCAGATATGAGCACTGGTACAGAACTCAGCCATGCACAGAAGAGCAGTTCTGCTGGTGGGATCATCTCCTGGTCCCTATTCCATAAAATTCCACAAAAATCCCTGACACTGGAAGGACTCCAGAGCTGGAGAACTATGACAGACATGCCAGATGGCTGGCCTCTCTTCAAAGGCCTGAAAGTGCAGGGTGGAGTGAAAAAAAAAATAATCCTCTCCATTATAAGTACAGCCTCAGAATCCCATCCACTTGGAAATTCTCCTGCTTTGTACCAGGAATACCTCCAGGGCTCAGAAAGCTGCCTCCCAACAGAAAACACGTGGAATGATCCTCTCCTGAGTGGCTCTTAAGTGGTGATTCAGGTGAAGAGGACAAGGGAAAGTTCCTCACTAAGTGCTCCTTCAAGCTCCTCCAATTATTTGCTCTTCAGCTGGAGGTTGGAGGGCTTGCAGCCCTTCAGCTGGACAAGGTGTGAAGGACCAGAAAGCACCCTGTGGTTGTGCTCTCCTGGTGCCCAAAAGCTTTCTTCCCCTACTAACCTGACTCAACCACCAAGCTACCTGGGCTTTTTAGAGTCATTCCTCTCATTTCCACATTATTCCACCTCTCCCTCACCAGTAGATGGGACTATCTTCAGTCCAACTACTTTAAGAGCTCCTGCAATGAATAGGTGAGAGGATGGAGCAGGAGTCAGGGATGGAAACCAAAGAGGACACAAGATGAAACTGCAAAGAGTACCTGAGAAACATCTCCCCACTGGAACAGTCCCTACTCCAAGAGCTCATTCCACTTGCTAAGCAGAAAGGTCTCCTGGATCTCACTGCAAACACAGGAGCCCTTTTGTCGAATTTATTTCCTTGTTCATCTTTGTGTAAGCTGCAAAAAAATCCAATTTTATAATTCTCTACATGAAAACAAGGAAAGATCCAAAGCTGTATTTCTAAAAACAGATTAAACCAGTCCTTGAAATGTCACCTGCTCCTTCAGCATTGAGAATTATTACAAGTTACACTAATAGAATACAAAGCCTCCCAAGAACTGCCATATAAGTGTAAATTAAGCCAAATTAAAGCTTTATCAGAAAATTTTTTTCAAGACTTGAGAGCATCTGGAACTTGAGTGAAGAGAGAGTAACCATCCAGGAAATATTTGGATGCTTCTGAATCACAAATAAGCACCTGACAAACGGGAGTTTTCTCCAACACTCACAAACTGGATGCTGGATAGATCACAAGCCTTGGAAACAATTTGCTCTGCTTCTTCATAGTCCTTTCAACACTTGTCAGTGTAGAGGCATGCTACCAGCATCAACCCACACATCTCCTTAGGTGATAAGGGATGGCAAAAGTGTCTGAAATAACTCCATGCCACCTACAAAGGCTGTAGAAGCAATCAAAGCATCTACATAGCTTATTTTACTTGCAGAACATTAACACGTGCAAACAGAAAAATAGCACTAATTTTCACATCATCTCATCAGTGTTATCTTGTTAACTTCTGCAGAGACACTGAATGTGACGTGCAACACTGGAAGATTGGAAGAGAGAAGACTGAGATACTTGGAAGAAATTCACTGCTGTGAGAGGGGTGAGCCCCTGGTCTAGGTTGCCCAGAGAAGCTGTGGCTGCTCCAGGGTTCAAGGCCAGGTTGGACAGGGCTTGGAGCAACCTGGGCTTGTGGTAGGTGCTGCAACTAGATGAACTAGATGACTTTTAAAAGTTCTTACTCATCCAAACTACTCCATGGATGCCCCCTCACTCCCTAGAAGTGTTTAAGGCCAGGCTGGCTGAGGCACTGAGCAACCTGGTCTCATGGGAGGTGTCCCTGTGCATCTCTAGATGATCTTGAAGGTCCCTTCCAACCCAAACCATTCTATGATGACTTCTTAAACTAGGTTAAGCCACTAAAGAACTTCAGTGGCTTCAGTTCTCAGCTTCTCATTCTCACTTCTGTCCTGTTCCCTAGAAGGTGTGTGTGGCCACACCAGGAACCAAATTGAAGACCTTCTCTGGATTAAAATAAGCCCACTTCTCATCCACGTTCCTTTTCCGGGCTCAGCTCACTCTGCAGCTGCACAAATGCCTCTGCAAACAGCACACAGGAACGAGCAGGACCAGACAGCATGGTTTGTGTCTTACTGTCAGAAAGCTATCTGTGAACTTCACCCCCCAAGCAGTCTTCTCAAAGTGTGCTCCTTCACAAGGAGCCAGTCCCTGGTTGAGCTGGTTTGCATTCCTCACATGCTTTGGTAATAGATCAATAAATACAAGGCAGAGACAAATGCAAATTGCACTGTAAAAAAGCTGACGGGTTTATGGCAACAGATTTATGGAGGGCTGTGACCAGGTACAAACAAAGCAAACTGTGAGTCACAGGCTTGTGATTCCAACCTGATTGTACTGTAGACACCATTGCTGAACAAGGTTATCATCATTAAATCTATCCACAAGAAAGGACACAGGCTATTTCAATTAAAACTAGAGCAGGGAAGAGTTAAATGAGACTTGAGGAAGAAGTTCTTCCCCATGAGGATGGCGAGACACTGGCCCAGAGAGGTGGTGGAGTCCCCATAAAACCTGGAGACACCCAAGGCCAGGCTTGCTGAGGCCGTGAGCAACCTCATCGAGTGCAGGATGTCCCTGTCACTGCAGGAGGTGGGACTGGATGGCCTTTCAGAGTCCCTTCCAACCCATAACACTCTGTGATTCTATGAAAATGCAGGGCAAAGACACCCAAGGCTGTCTATGGATTTAAACAATCATTCTGACCAATGTCAACCTGCTTCCTCCTGGCTTTAGCAAGCTCTATGACATAACCTCCCATGAAGCTGAACGTGATAAATATTACAGAGATGCAAATTTGATCTTATTTTGAATTCTAATACAGTTACCCCCAATTTCTTCTGGGAAAGCCACAATTCTGCTTCAAATACATTCTGAAGTCTTGTACTCAGTATAAGTGAATTTAGCACACACTCTCAGATGTCTCTCCTGATTTCACAGTCTCTACCCAGACATTTCCCAAATCCCTTGGCAAGTGCCAACAAATCCTCTGAGCCCCCAGAGCATCACTATAAACATGGAGTCTGGTTCTAGACACTGTACTCCAAAACTGACAGAATCTGATCTGGGAGAAAGATTTCCCAATCTTTTGCAACAAAAAGGTTGTTGTTTTGATAGCTTTGAGCTTGTTGCTTGTTTTGTTGGGTTGGTTTTTTTTGGGCACATACTTGAAATACTTTACTTGCCCCAATTCACTTCCATGTCCATAATCCAAATTAAGGCGTGGAACACAGAGAAGATTCACAAAATCATCCCAACAACCATGAAAAATACTTCCAGCATTTCCCTGCAAGAGTAGGTATCCTAAATATTTCTCAGCAAGCCCAGCATAACACCAAAGAAAGAGAAAAATCTCCTCAAATCTCTCCCACTACAGTTCATCCATATGCAAAATACCACAGGCAACATCTAAACAAACAGCTCTAGCCTGTAATGGACCCCGTGACTGAGAGGCAACCACCTCTGCCAAATATTTCACACAAAAACTTCCCAAAACCACTAGAGAGGCCACTGGTCTGCAGTGTCTTTGCTGGGGACACTGCCCTGTCTTGCTGGGGACACGGGGCTGGCATTACTTCAGATGCCTTAGGAGATGACCACAAATTCAGATTCCCCTTTTTCATATTATCCAGTGATGATTCTGGCAATAAATTTCTTCACTTTTCCTTACAAACAGCACTTTAATCTGAACTGTAAAGTTGTTCCCTTACATTTTTTCAAATGAGAAAACACCCAAAGCTGGGGGTTTACACCTCATGTTGCTCCTTCTGTCCCCTCTTCTCTATAATCCCTGTTCTGCTGTTCATCATTTTTCTCACTCAGAGTGAAAACTTAGCCTTACATCAGCCAGTTTACATCCCAAGTACTAATTTCTACCCCATTTTCCCACACATTCCCATCCTGTCTGCAGGATGTTGTTGCCAAAGGATAGAAGAACCAAAACTAACTTTCTAAAATGAAGGAGAAACCTTGCAAGCAGTTTATTTTATAATTCTTCTGCAGGTAACCCCTACAGAGAAGAAAAACATTACTTTGAAATAGTGGCTCTTGCAAAATAATAATAAATCTCAGTATCTATTCTATTCCTAGAGCTGATGACATAGCTAAAAGCTATACGTAATGTCACAGTCCTTGGCCTTTTCATACCTCTTTCCATGTCAGGAGCTTACTGAGCAGAAAACCAAGCAAGAAATCCAAAGGAGATCAATGTCATTCAACAAAACCCTCTCTTTTTTTTTTCTAACAACTTCTCTTTTTTTTTAAACATTGCATGCATTCTTGAGAAGACAATGATGACAGACTGAACGTCAAAACCCTTTAAACAATTCTCTAACCTTTCCATTTTTTTAAAACTCTTGAAAATAGTCACTGCTACTTTCAGCTTATGCCATGGGAAAGCCAAAACCATGTCATAAAACCATGTAATAAAACCATGTAATGAGCTTGGTCTTCATCTCAAGCTAATTTCAAAACTATTATTTCCTCCACAGGTGTAATCATATTTTATTGAAAGAAATACCTTTCTTTATTATGTTAAGATAAACATTGAGGCTTTTTATTGAAGTAATTTCTTTGAGATAGCATATATAGTCCTGACGTGGTTCAAGTCCAGTGCAGGAAGACACAACTCTGGTGTTCCCTTCCCAGCATAGAATGGTTTGGGTGAGAAGAACCTTAAAGATCATCCAGTTCCAACCCCCTGCCATGAGCAGGGACACCTCCCACTACACCAGGTTACTCAGTGCCTCATCCAGCCTGGCCTTAAACACCTCCAGGGATTGAGGGAGCATCCACAACCTCTCTGGGCAGCCTCTTCCAGTGTCTCACCACCCTCACAGCAACAAACTTCTTTCTTCTCTCCAGCCTAAATCTCCCCTCTCCCAATTTGCATCTATTACTCCTAGTCCTGCCATCCTCCACCCTATTAAAAAGTCCTACTGGTTGCTGTTGACTTTGCCTTAATCTGAATCTTGGTCTCCACTCATCTATAAAACATCATACAAGCAAAACCAGGGTAATAAAAACATGTTTTCATCTGAATTGCCAATTTCCAGTATGTTCTTTAGTCACCTCACTGCCATCCCACAGTAGGGAAACTCTGCCACAGCCTTTCCCACCCACTTCAACACATTTATGCCTATAATTAAGACGCTTGGATTAAGCCTGGCTTTTGGGGTTGCCTAAGTACCTCTCTGCCACCTAATACCAGTCCTTAAAAATTAACCTTCTGAAGAACAACAGACAAACTTCTGTACGTCACTGAAAATGTGATACAATCAAAATAACAGTTTCCTGCTTTTAAACAGAAGTGATTTCTCAAGACTCCAGTCCCAACGGGAAAAGGGATTTTAAGTTTTCAGTTGTTACAAGTCTGAGCAATTAAATCTCATAGAAAAACACATTAATACATGGACTTCAAGTTTCTGAGGTGAGGAAAGATTAATAACCCTGGTATTTAACATGCTATTATAGCTACAGGCACAATGAACTTCACCCTGTGTGTCTGAGACACTGCCGGGTATGGCATTGCATGATAGATGTTCCCAGATTTAGGATTTTCTATAAAAACAGAATATAAGAATTCTGTTTTATAAACCAGCTTCATAAACCACTGCCCATTGCACTGAGAGGTCCAGCAGGGAGAGATGTTTGGGTGGTTTGTCAATGCTCAGATGTGAAAACACATCTCAAGCACAACCTCCTAGATTTAAGTCTTTCCTCACCAACACAGAGACTGGAAAAACCAAACTCCTGCTGAACCCTTGCTGTGTCAGGCTTGACATTAGCCATAAACTTGGCTTGGTATTAGCCATAAAACATTTGACATTCCTATATATATATCCACTATCAGAAATAATTTCTACAACTGTACTTTACAGACTTGAGCTGAGAGCTCAAATGGTGATTTTATTTCCAGTGCCAAGGTTTAGATCCACAAAAAAATGACAGTAGAGATTCACAAATGACAAAGTGCAATCTTCATATTGGCCCTCTCCCCTGCTCCCAGGATTCCCCAGACACCTCAACGTTTTCCATTCTCTAATCACAGGGAATTTTGCTGTCAGGCACACCCAATTTTGGCAGGTCCCAGCAGCTTACCAGCCTATCTTGCAGCTTAGCCCCACGCCTGTATTCACAAGCCCTTCTTGAGGGCTTCATCTGAGGGGTCTGATCCAGATGGCACTCAGGCCAGATTCCTCCTCTTCTCCCTCAGGGTGAATTAATTGGAGGTTAGGCTGCTCTGGCCCCACTCAGACACTCAACAGGGGTTAAGACTGTCACAGATGTGGGAGATCCCAGATTCTCACTGGGATTCAGACCACCATTTCTCCAACAAAAAGTTCAACCAACAGCTCATCTGCTTTTATTATCAGGAGGAAGCTCTAGATCTCTCCTGCTGAAGCTGCTACACCTTGCAGGGGACATCAAAAATCCATCCTGCAGACAGAACCTACTCACACACACAGGGGACACCACCTGGGAGGAGGAGAGTCAGGCTTTAAGTTATCACTTGTTTTACCTGCTCTAGTAGGAGGTGTCCCTGCCCATAGCAGGGGGGTTGGAACTAGATGATCTTTAAGGTCCCTTCCAACCCAAATTACTCTATGATTCTATAAGTCCCTTCCACCCCAAACCATTCTATGACTTTATGACTGTGGTTTATAAACTTCACAATTTTCAGGGAGGACAAACACCTCTGGTAAAACCAGAGTAAAGCTCTGTATTTCCAAGAGAGTCAACGTTTTAAAAAAACCTGTATTTCTCGAGCATACCTCCTCCTGCATACCTTCAGGCAGCTTCCCACAGGTAGAACAGGCCCTTGACAGCTGCCTGAATTCCCTTGTGTTACTAAAATACATAGAACATACCCACTGGGACAATGATGTTATGGTTCCACCCAGCAATTCCTCAATTTCATTACCATTTCAAGGGCTGTTTTTGAAGCAGGTATCATCAGTTCTGGTGGTTTCAGCCACACATCCAAGCTGGGTAATCAATAACTATTACAGCAGGTTGTAGAAAACATTCAGCACTTGCTGCTGTAGGGAAATTTCCCCAAATTAATTCAGACACTCCTGAGCACTGGGCTTTTTGTCATCAATATTTGCTATTTTTATTTTGTTAAGGGGGGGAACTCACAGAAAATACTGTTTAGTGAATGCATCATCCTCCACAGTGCTACAACCAAACACAATATCAATTTTTAGTGGTAGCACTATGGTACCACCAGGTAAAAACCACTGCCTCTAACAGCTACTGAAACCTCACCCTTATCTTCTGATAAACCAAAAAAGCCCAGAAGAAACCAATTCCAAATTTTAAATGGCAGTGTTTATCCATAGATATGGATTAACAGTGAATAACCACATTCCAAGCAGGCTGAAAAGTCAACTAACTACATCCTTCCTACAGGAAGGAAACAATTCACCTAAAGAAATAAAAAAATCCCAGAATTTCAGATGGTCCCAGGTGAAAATAACCCATTTAAAGGTATAGATATTGTAAGAGTTCTGAAGGGATTTCCCCTTATCTGATTCTTCAAAGAATACACAATCTAAACAAGGTGGTTTACGTGTATCTACGCTACAGGTATTTTCCTGCAGTAGTAAAATGAGCAAACCTGAAGCTTTGAAAGCAATTTTACTGCCCATTTTATAAGATTTCCCTAAGCCCTTTGATGCTCTGCCATTGCAGAAGGCAATCCCAGCTTCATACCTTTGCTGCTGCTGCTCACATCAACCCCACCCATTTCCAGGTTGTCTGTGGGAACAGAATGCACTGGGAAGGAGCCAGGCATCTCCCAGCAGTGATCCTCTCACAGCAGGGTGCCAGGTCCCATGGAGAAACACCAAGACTTTCTTTCCACGGGTGAGGTAGCACGATGTCCACTATGGAGAGAAGAAAAATACAACATGAGTAAGATGAGTGACATGAGTACAGCATCCAGCAAAAGAAGGGCATGGAGTTGTTGGAAAGGATCCAGAAAGGCCATGGGGATGATCAGAAGGATGAAGCACCTCTGCTGTTGGAGAAGATAAGCCTCCAAGGAGACCTCATAGCAACCTCCCAGTGCCTGAAGGAGCTCCAGGAAAGCTGGGGAGAGGCTGTTTGCCAGGGCATGGGGCCATAGGACGAGGGGCAGTGGTTTGAAACTAGAGCAGGGCAGGGGAAGATGGGACATGAGGAAGAAGTTCTTCCCCAGGAGGGTGGTGACACACTGGAACAGGCTGCCCAGAGAGGTGGTGGAGGCTCCATCATACCTGGAGACATCCAAGGCCAGGCTTGGTGAGGCTCTGAGCAACCTCATCTAGTGCAGGATGTCCCTGTCACTGCAGGAGGTGGCACTAGATGGCTTTGAAAGGGCTCTTCCAACCAACACATTCCATGATTCCATGATACAGAGACAGGAGCCAAAGAGGAAATGGTATCCTAGAAAACCCAGGCTCACCAACAGCCACTTTTTAAGCAACCTGAAATAAAGATTGGCTTTCTTGACCTCACATTGATAAAGAAGTATGCAAAGCTTCAACCAAGCTGTATCTAAGTGCCAGAAGGGACAAGCATACTATTAATAAAGACACACACGTGCACACACTGAGATTTCTCTGGTGAGAAATCTCTCTGGTGCTTAAATACAATGGTGCTGGTAACACAGCCCTAAAGCTCCAGCTCAAAATCACTTTTACTTGATAAACCAGTGAAAACTGAAGAAGACTCATGCTAATATATGGAACAAGGCCCAGACTTAGGCAGCAGTGAAATAATTTCTCTCTGCTTTTCAGTGATGACTTAAGAAACAGAAACAAGAGTTCCATGAGATGCTTTTAGCTGTGTTGACTTTAAAGTGTAGATACTGCCAAGTTTCAAGTTTCATATTGTGCATGTGTCCAGACATGTGATTTTTGCTCACTATTGAGCAGTCTGAAGCCTGTTCTGGGGGAGAACTGCAGAAACACAGTGTTGTGTAGGATTACAGTAGGCCAATCAGCACCTTTGCAGCTCCAGTGGGATATTCTGAGACACAGTCACTTCACAAACTGGTGGGATTCCCCACAGCACAGAGAGCTCCTCACAGAGCAAAAAACAATAAGAAAAATCAAGCACAAAGGAATAAGTTAAATGCCAGTCATATCACCAATCCTTTACATGCTGGCACTCACAATAAGGCAGCCCCCATGATGTTATCTAGGGGTGGTTAACCACAGGCAAGGTAGTAAACATGGATTTAACTTGTTAAGAGAGCAGTCTGACAGTGTAGAGCACATCTCCCTCTCCTTTATTTTTGGCAACTCAGCACACAAGCAAAGATATCTCTTGCAATTACAAGTTGTTCTTAAAATAGTTTACTGCACAATTAATTCACTGTGGTGGTCAAACTACCCTGACAACTCACAAAGCCACACACAGAAGTGCATCTTGAATAATACCTTTCAATATCTGGGTATTACCAGAGAAAAAGATGGTTTCTATCCACAAAAAATAAACAAAAGCCTCAGTGAGAAGAGTGATATAAATATGACTTGCTCATAGTCACAGAAGCAGCTCTGCATTTTAGCAACATCAAAGAGTCAGAGAATCACAGAACAGTTTGGGTTGGAAGAGACCTTAAAGATAATGTAGTTCCAACCCCCCTGCCATAGGCAGGGACACCTCCCACCAGACCAGGTTGCTCAATGCCTCATCCAGCCTGGCCTTAAACACCTCCAGAGATAGAGCAATGCTCTTAAAACCCCCAAAGCCTAGAAATAACTAGGAGCTTCACTAGTCTGTGCTTTTAAAGATCAAAAGTCCTCATGCATGTACATCATTCCACATTTAAACATACTCAGGTGAGTTACTACCACAATTGGTAAATAAATAAGCAATTTGTAAACACTGCAGCAGCACAAGTATATGGGCACTGGTTATTTGCTGGATCACACATCCAGAGGAAGCCTGCAATAGCTTGGATTCCTCCTTCAAACAAATCTTTGTAGCCCACTCTGGCCACCGGCCAGAGGAACTGCCACGTTCTCATGGTTGTCCATCACTTTGGTTTCATGGTTTCTAATAACCATGCTGCTTATTTCCCTGATAAACAACCCATACAGACCCAGAGCACGTCCTTCCCAAGACCTCCAGGCCTCGAGGTCAACCTTTCTGCTCTGCCATTTGTGAATGCTGCAGTCAGAGCCAACCCCAGAAATAATGCAAAGCCAAAAAAAGAGAGGAAATAAATACTTCCTTCTCCTCCTGCACTGCCTGAAATTATCCTACGTGCATCTTGGTGGCTATCAGGCCTGTAGACAATGCACCCACTCAGCCTTCACAACCCTCAGGATCTATCTCTAATTGCACTTACTCTAGCATGACAGAGGGGCACAAAGAAAGTTCATAAATAAATTCATGTGTCCAATGCCATTTTCCGGTGTTTGGACATTCTTCCAAGACAGAAACAACCCTAAAAAACAACTCAGAAGTGGCCTTGTTGCTTGTTGACTCCCTGTACCTTCTACCACTCTATTTATGTAGTGATTTTTCAAAGGGTATGACATCAACAGCAGAGACCTATTCAAAAACCTGACCCGTGCTGTAGCTCTTGAAGGATTTTCTGTTGAATTAAGGCATCAGAAGACTTGCTGTTTTCACTTCTTTCAAAAAAATGCACAGGGCAAACAGAGTCCCTTTCAAGGCAACTGTGGTTTTGTCATCCAGCTTTTTTAGCAGGAGGCAGAGTTCCACCCTACAGCTGCAACAACTAAAGGCTTTACAGGTCTCAGGAAGGGATGGAAGCGAAAGGTTTGAAAATCCAGCTGGAAAACAAAACATACAGGAGATCCTCAACTGTTGCTGTAGGTCCGGGGCTGCAGAAGGCACAAGCAAAGCACTTGCTTTACTTGAAAACGGAGAGAAACAAGTGAAATGGCTCCAAAAGCCACTCCTGTTCTGAAAGTTAAAGTTACTAAATGCTGTAAGAATTTCCACTGCCTCATCAAGAGTAAGAAAATTGGTTATTTTTATTACTTTTCTTTTCCCAGGTGGGTCAAACCAATGGGCATACGTAGAGAGAAAGATGGAAAATTAACAGTAGAATGGTGTGATGCTTTTGCACAAAGTTTTTCCTGCCTTAAGCTGACTACTAACACCATCTTTGGATCCCTGCCCTGCAAAGTCGTTATGTACCCACTGCACGATGGCGTTCAGCTTCTGCAGCCCCACTCTCACTTCTGCCCTCTTCCTCCTGTCACGCTGTGGCTGATTGACCCCAGAGAGCAATTAAACATTCACCAGCCCAGGCTTGCTCTTTGCCTGCCTCCAGGGGATGGGGGTGAGGAACGGAGAGAAAAAGTGAGAAAAATCTTGTGGGTGAAGTTAATAAGTGATGCAGAGGCAATCACCTCTCCCACGAGCAGATCAATGCCCAGCCACTCCCTGAGCAACACCTACCTTGAAAAGGCCTTCAAATACCACCTATTCCAACCACCTGCAGTGACAGGGACATCCTGCATTACACCAGGTTGCTCAGAGCCTCAGCAAGCCTGGCCTTGGATGTCTCCAGGCATTGATGAGGCCACCACCACCTCTCTGAACAACCTGAGAGAGAGAAATCTTCCTTTATCAAAAAGCCACAACTAATTACCCTTTTCTTAAGGCTCACTCCACTAAGTTCTACCAGGGAAAAGAACCTCCTGTGGCAATAAATTATGTCAGCAAAGGCCTTTTCTTCCTCTTCTGTTAATTCCTGGTGAAATCTTTTTCTACACCTCTGAGATCTGGCTTTGGGCTACAGCAAAGAAATCTTTCCCATCAGAGAAAGATGCATTTGTCAAATCACTGGGGTGTTGCTGAAGTCAATGTTGGTCAGGAAGGGGAGTGGAGTCTGCTCCAGCATTCTCTCAGGAGGAGACAGCAGCTGAGGAATGGCTCTGAATGAACTGAGAATGCCAATGTTGGCAAGCAGGTGGAACATCTAAATCTTACAAATAAAGAAAGTGCATTCATACAAAACAATCAATCCTACAGCTCACAACCAGGCATGGTTACAGCTGGCAAGTGTCACTGCATGGTAGAACAAATAAGAACAGACTCACAATTAAAAGATTCGAAGAACAAACACAAAAACCACTTCCCAAAAACCTTCCAGGGCAGGTTGGATGGTGCTTGAAGCAACCTGGGCTGGTGGGAAGTGGGCAGGGGGGTGGAACCAGACAGCCTTGAAGGTACCTTCCAAGCCAAACCATTCCATGATTCTATAACCACCTGTCTTCAGTGCTCACACCGTTCCACACCTTAGCCAAGATGTGCAAACCTCATCAAAATCAAAACTATTACATGAAGAAGCAAAAAAACCTCACCAATGATAAATTCAAACACATCAGCCTGGGTCCATGTATGATTTTTCCTTCTCAAAAGATACCCAGATACTCAAAGAAAAAGAAAAGCCATGAAAATTTTAGTTAAACTAGCAGGTTGCTTGAAAGAAAAACTTATTTTAAGTACCTCCTATTGCAACCTACAGTTCAAATGTCACTCTCTGCCCTCTACTTGATTCTGTTAGAAAAGGTACAAATCTGTTCTGCACCCTGAATCTCTCATTTCCTATAACCAGTGGAGTAGAAATCCTACCTCACTTGTCACATTACTCTTCTTGCCTAATTATCTCGTAATTATTAACCTCATTTTGCTGCTTCACGGAGGAGATAGTTTCAAGTCTGTGCAGATTAGCTGTAAATCTCCAACTTTCCTATACCTCCTCCATATTTTAAACACCTATTTTGAGGTTTTCCACAGCAGATGTAATCTGTGTCAGTGGAAATTCTTTGTAGCTTCAGAAACTGGGTAATACCTCCAAATGGAAAATGTCATGAAAAAAGATGAAAGCAAGTCCTCTTGAACCTCATGGTCATACCCTTTTAAAGCCTCTCGCTTTATTATCCTTTTCACTTTTTTTTTTTTTACCTAACTACCTACATGGAATTTTCAAATTTTTTTCTAATATTTAGCAAAAACTCCTGTAAAACTACAGCCTGAGAAACGAGGGAGAAAGGATTGTTCAAAATAACCAAACCACCACCAAGAAAACCACAGAGGTAAGATCTTTCCTCAAACTGACATCATCTCTGTGAGCTTTGAGTTTTATCAGACTGGTATCAGGCAGTGCTGTAACAATGTGAAAAAATAATACAAGTTAAAAGGAACAGAAAGCAGCCCAAGGCTGAAATTAGCATCCAGAATCTTCCCTGCACTCATGGTGTTAAAACACTTGACATCCTTAAGGAAGAGCTGCTGTGGCACAATTCACACCTCTAGCTTTTTGGGATTTATTGACTTGTGTAGCATCTCTGCTGTTGCTTTGGAACTAGATGAGCTTTAAGGTCCCTTCCAACCCAAACCATTCTATGATTCTATGCTCCCTATCCCACCACTGTGGGATGAAACACCAGCAAGAAAATTAACCACAAAGATCTGGAAATTTCAGAAACAATTGAAATTATGAGTCTCAGGCAGATGGGACCTGACTTGCGCCTAGCACAACTGATGGAGACAGTGGACATCAAGGAAAAGTGATGGCACCACTCAACAGCATTGGGATCTAGACACCCACCCATGGCTCTGCATCCACAAAGCTACGAGCTAAGGATGACAAGGCCATGAGAAATTCTATCTAGAATGGATCATAGAATCACAGAATGGCTTGGGTTGGAAGGGGGCCTCAAGATCATCTAGTTTCAACATCCATGCCATGGGCAGGGACACCTCCCACTGTACCAGACTGATCAGTGCCTCATCCAGCCTGGCCTTAAACACCTCCAGAGACTGAACACCTCCAGAATCTCTCTGGGCAACCTCTTCCAGTGTCTCACCACCCTCACAGCAAAGAACTTCTTTCTTCTCTCCAGCTTACATCTCCCCTCTTCCAATTAGCATCCATTCCTCCTAGTCCTGCCATCACATATCCTACTCAAAAGCTCTACACCAGCCTTTCTGTAGCTCTCTGAAGGGGGTACTGAGAAGCTTCTACGAGGTCACCCCTGAGCCTTCTCTTCTCCAGGCTGAACAACCCCAACCCCTTCAGCCTGTCCTCAAAATGGAGGTACTCCACCCTTCTCATCATCTTAGTTACCAGCTGATAGAAGGGAACATCGACACTCAAGGCTCACATTAAGCTTTCTAAGTAGACATCAAAATTCTTAATTTCTGGCCCTAAACAAATTTTAGGGCAAAACCAGTACCTGTACACAAGAATTCAAGCAGTGAGAAGACTCAGAGGATGCCTGTGTTCACAAGTACAGTGGCACAGGGCACACATGCCTGTGTTTTGCCCCTCTTTCATAAGCTTTTAGCTCCATTTCTCTGCATTAAAGCCGAGCTCTGAATTAGTGTTAATTTGCCGCAACAGGTTTATTCACATCTAGACAAAGCCAGGGCAGCATTTTTCAAAAAAAAAAGAAAACAAAATGGAAAAAAAGAGGATTAGATGACTGTTAACTGCTACCATCCACACTTGTGCATGTTTAGACTCCAGGAAGGGTAATCACTGCACTGCAGGGCATGATCTGTGGGGGTCAGGGATGATGTGACGCCCAGCTCTTTGGCTCTGACATTGCCCAACCTAGAAGGTGGATAAGGAGAAGGTATTAGTCTTCCCTCCAGGGCTGCTTGTTCATCACTGCCAGGGGCAGAGCTACAGATGAGAGGCAGTGAGCCAGGCCAGGGTGGCAACCTCTTCTTCCAGGCTCCAAAATGCACTACAGAGCGGGAACATGACACTGTATTTTGGGTACAAATAGGAGATTGTCTATGATCCCACCACAAGATTTCATGAAACCATTCTGGAAAGGGTTATTACTATACACAGATGCAGCAATAGCATGAGGGGCAATGGTTTGAAGCAGGGCAGGGTTAGATAAGACATGAGGAAGAAGTTCTTCTCCATGAGGATGGTGAGATACCAGAATAGGTACCTCCACACCAAAGCTGGGAAGGAGCTGTGTGCCAGTGCATGGAGCTACAGGACAAGCGGCAGTGGTCTGAAGCTAGAACAGGAAATGGTTTGATGAGACATGAGGAAGAAGTTCTTCCGCATGAGGGTGGTGAGACACTGGCCCAAGTTGCCCAGAGAGGTGGTGGAGCTCCCATCAAGCCTGGAGACATTCAAGGCCAAGGCTGAGGCACTGAGCAGAAAAGCCATCGTTACTGCCACAAATAGGGGTAATAAATGGGAGGAAAGAAGATAAATCACTTGTCTAGAACCATTCAACAAGTAAAATCACAGAATGTGTTGGGTTGGAAGGGACCTTCCAAGTCCAGACTCCTGCAGTGAGCAGGACATCTTGCACTAGGATCAACAAAGACTGTTTCAGCTTGCCCTGGAGGAATCCCCTGGTGCCTGTCTTCGTGGTGGGCCAAATAAAGCTAAAGCCAAGATCTTTTCACCAAAAGACTCACCCAGTAGCTCTGAGCCTTCTTTTCAGCATCTGGCACCAGAATAAGCAGCCTGGTCCTCAGATCTCCACAGAAAACATGTGCAAAGCCTAGATGATAAAACCTCTTAATTAAACTAAAAGATTCTCACAGCAATTAATGGAACAAATAATTGCCCACATGCATCATAGCACTGAACTCAGTCCTTAAGGGAAAGCGCAGTCAGGGATTCTTTCTGAAGTTCACTCTCCTGGTGCTACCGTACCTTTCCTTTTCACCACTTCTCAACTGTTGGCCATGCCCCTCATCCACAAGTTGCTTGAGTCACGCACAGGGAATAACCCACAAATTCCTTTCCTTTGAATCTACAAAACCCAGCTCATGGATATGAAGAAAACACTGAGGGATTCAGACCTGAGGAAAAAAAGGAAGGGAATTTTCTCAAGTATCAAAATTGATTCTGAGATGGAAGACTTCTGCTACAAGGAACCTCTCAAAGTAGTAAGGTAGAGGGATAGTGAGAGGATGCTTTGGTGCAGCATTTGGACTGAGAAATGAGAATGGTAGGCATTCCTCACCTTCAGCTGACTTGTTCTCCTTGAGAGATATTAAGCACCCTTAGTACAGAACCACAGAATGCACTGAGCTGGAAGGAACCTTCCAAGGCCATCGAGTCCAACTCCCTGCAGTGACAGGGACATCCTGCACTAGATGAGGTTGCTCAGAACCTCAGCAAGCCTGGCCTTGGATGACTCCAGGTTTGATGGGGCCTCCACCACCTCTCTGGGCAACCTGAGCCAGTGTCTCACCACTCTCATAGAATCACAGAATGGTCTGTGTTGGAAGGGAATTTAAAGATCATCTAGTTGCACCCCCCCCGCCATGGGCAGGGACACCTCCCACTAGACCAGGTTGCTCAATGCCTCATCCAGCCTGGCCTTAAACACCTCCAGGGATTGAGGGAGCATCCACAACCACTCTGGGCAAAACAAGAGGACTACAGAAGTGGCAGGAACCCTGTCCTCCACAAAGCAAAGAGAAAAATGGTGAAAGGGTGAAGGATCTGACTGAGTGCAAAGAGAGAGAGGGCAATTATCATGTTGGGAAATACTAATTGACTTACAAGGAAGGAAGGCAGGATGGCAGGAGGGAAAGGCTCTCACCAGCCACATGGCAGCGGGGTTAATTGTGGATTGACTGGAAGAGCAGAAAAGTTCCAGCACAGAGATGGGTGAATCACCCAACCGTGCTCACTGGACCAAACAGGACACCTCCCTTCAGCCACACCATAAAGCATCCAGCCCCAGTTACCTCTGCAATTCACCTGTGGGACCATGTGGCTCTGCCTGGCCAGGGCACTCGTTGGCATGGGGCATCATTGAGTCACAGGCTATCTTGAGTTAGAAGGGACCTTCAAAGGCCACTGAGTCCCAGCCCCTGCAGTGACAGTGACAAAGAATCCTAAAATAGTTTGGGTTGGAAGGGACCTTAAAGATCATCTAGTTCCAACCCCCCTGCCATGGGCCAGGTTGCTCAGTGCCTCATCCAGCCTGGCCTTAAACCCCTCCAGGGATTGAGGGAGCATCCACAACCACTCTGGGCAACCTCTTCCAGTGCCTCACCACCCTGACAGTAAACAATTTTTTTCTTATATCTATCCTGAATCTCCCCTCTTCCAATTTACCACTGCTACTCCGACTCCTGCCATCACATATCCCATTCAAAAGTCCTACCCCAGCCTTTCTGTAGCCCTCTGAAGAGGGTATTGAGAAGCTACTCTGAGGTCCCCCCTGAGCCTTCTCTTCTCCTGGCTCAACATCTTGCACTTGATAAGGTTGCTCAGAGCCTGGGCAAGTCTGGCCTTGGATGTCTCCATGGATAGTGTCTCCACCACCTCTCTGGGCAACCCATTCTTGTATCTCACCACCCACCTGGGGAAGAACTTCTTCCTCATGTCCCATCTAACCCTGCCCTGCTCTAGTTCAAAACCTCTGCCCCTTCCTGCAGCTCCATGCCCTGAAGACATGCAAGAACTTACTCTTTCACCTCTGAAACCTCCTTCTCCTAGCTGGTCACACGTTCTCAAACGCAAGGACTGTGCCCTTGGTCACCACAAACCTTTACACTTTTACCTTCTCCTTAAAATCTCACACACAGAGAGGCCAAACATGCTTCTGCCATCAGGAGGTTCACGGTTGCAGAGGAAGCTTAAACTTAAAGAGGTTCAAAACCAGCCCGAGAAAGAGCTGGTTAACACCTTACTTATTGTAACACTTTATTTTTTTAACATCTTATTATTTTAAGCAAAAACATGCTTATTGAGGGAAGGAAACCTGACTCACTCCCCAGGCACCCAGGATGAAGGAGGCTGCAGCTCTATGTGGTTGCCCCCATGGCTGCACTTCCCTCTATCCCCTCTGAAGCCCCAAGGAGCCCCTTTTCCTCCCAGAAACCAGCCAGCCCAGTCTCTGTTTGATTTTACGACCCAATTAAAGCCAAAAATGTGCATTCCTCTGTAGGAAACTCGGGAAAATTACCTCCATTCTGAGGAGAAACACCATCAAGTGGCAGCACCTGCTGGCTCTCCCCGCAGCTTTCCCGACTTACCCACGGGCATTCGCTTCACTCCCTACCTATTTCACAGCCCCTATTCTTTGAAGGCAAAGCCTAGCACGCTCGCATTAAAAAGAGTAAAAAGTTTGCCGACGCACCTGTCATACATTTATGGTTTTCCTCTTTTTTTTTTTCTCTTTCAATTTTTACACGGCTGTACGCAACCATCCCGGCGCAACGCGCTACCCCCGCGGCCGCCACTCCAGGCTCGACCCCCCGCTTCTCCTCGCTTTTTCCCGGCTCCCACCGTCTCCTTCCGACCCCAACACCACTCCGTGGGTGGGTTCCACCCCTCCCTAAATCCTCCCAGTGTGGGTTCCACCTTCAGCTCCTGTTTAACGGTGAGGATCCCCGGGGTGCTCGTTCCCGTCTCTCTCCGCCCCCCCCCGCGGAGCCCTGAGGGGAGGAGGCGGCGCACTGAGGGGAGGCGATGGCGGCAACGGCGGATACTTGTGGGGGCTGTGGGGAAAGGAGAGGACGGGACGGACTCACCCTCTTTCGCCGCTGCTCCCCAGGGGTTCGGTGTGAAGCGGCAGCTCCGGGCCGGCTGGATGGGAGGGGTGGCGGTGGAGGTGGGGCCGGGGCGGGGAATGGGCGGCTCGGACACCTCCCCCGGGCCGTGCCGCCGGGCTGGGCTGGGCCGCACACTCCGCTGAGGGTGCCGCCTGAGGAGGAGACGGGGAAGGATCGGAGTCGGTGGATGGTGGGGGTTAGAAGGAGATAAAAGCCATCCAAGAGGGCAGGGACATTTCCCACCGGCCCACATGGCTCCAAGCCCCGTCCGATCTGGCTTTGAAACCCTTCCGGGCTGGGGCAGCCACAGCTTCACTGGGCAGTCTGGGCCGGCGGCTCAGCCCCCTCACAGCAAAGGGTTTCTCCCTCACATCTCACCTCAGCCTCCCCTTCTTCAGCGTCAAACCCTTCCCCCTCATCCCATAGAATGGTTTGGGTTGGAAGGGACCTTCAAGATCATCTAGTTCCAACCCCCCTGCCATGGGCAGGGACACCTCCCACTAGACCAGGTTGCTCAGTGTCTCATCCAGCCTGGCCTTAAACACCTCCAGGGACAGAGGGGACATCCACAACCTCTCTGGGCAACCTCTTCCAGTGTCTCACCATAAAAAACATCTTTCTTATATCTAGCCTGAAAGCAGACATGAAAGGACAGGGAACTGCTTGAGAGGGCACAGCATAGAGCAACAAAGATGATGAAGGGATTGGAGCATCTCCCTTCTGAGGAAAGGCTGAAGGAGCTGGGTCTCTTCAGCTTGGAGAAAAGGAGACTGAGGGAGGAACCTCTTTAATGCTTGTAAGTATGCAAAGGGTGAGTGCCAGGAGGATGGAGCCAGGCTCTTCTCAGTGACATCCAGTGATAGGACAAGGGGCAATGGGTACAAGCTGGAACATAGAAGATTCCAGAGAAATGTAAGAAAAAATTTTTTCACAGTGAGGGTGACAGAACACTGGCACAGGCTGCTCAGAGAGGGTGTAGAGTCTCCTTCTCTGGAGACATTCAAACCCCACCTGGACAAGTTCCTGTGTGACCTGGTCTAAGTGTTCCTGCTCTGGCAGAAGGATGGGACTAGATGATCTCTTCCAATCCCTGATATTCTGTGATTCTGTGACAACTGACTCTAGGAGCTGAAGGGGTTCTCCTGAAGGACAGGGTTGGACTTTCACCAGCTCCTGATTCCATCCTGATCCAAGGGGGACCTTGAGGTGCCTCCTGCTGGAGGAGCAGCCAAGGCTTCAGCGTCTGGCAAATGTCAAGTGTGAGCTGATAAAGAACAATCATTGTGCCCTAAATCCAAAACTATTGAAGGTCCATGTCTGAGAATAAATGAAGTCCCCACTGAATTCAGCTCTGCTAGAAAAGATATTAAGAGTAAGTTATAGGAAAGTATTTTCATCAGTAGCAATAGGTTTGCAGTATTTTCTAGGAGTGGAAACCCCTTTGCTCTTCACCCCTTTGCTTTCCACTGTCATCTTGTGTGAGCTCACTCTTGGAAGTGGATACAATAACTTGAGTTGTTTTGACAGAGGCAAAGTACTGATGCAATCCCACCTTCTGAAAACGAAATGGCAGGGATGCAAACAGCACACTCTGTAACTCAGCTCATCCTCCAGGCACCACATTTATCTGGAAGATCTCACAGGATCCTTCTTTTTGACTCACAGAGAAAGCTCTGGTGTGGCCTCCCCAGTATAAACCATCAACACCAGGATGACTCTGCAGCCCCCATGGGGCCAAAGTTAACCAGCCCACGTGCAGCAGCATGATCAAAAGTTCATTCTTAGTTAGAAATTATTGTCTCCCACTTTTAACAGACTGATTTCTATGTCTGCCTGTTGGTCACCAGGAGGAACTGCCAGATCCTGGTTGCAAGAAGCAGCAAAAAGAGCCTGAGCAAGGATGGGAAATCACCTCATCCTCTTTAGAAAGCCACTTGGCAGCAAAAACAGAGCCACCCCTTCATACAGAAATTCTCCAGCTTCAGCCATTTGCATTGCTGAGAAGAGCAATGATATAATTGAGGAACAGTCAGAGCACTAATTAATGAAAATAAGGTGTCTGTAAAGCTCCTGAGTAGGACTTGAGGGAGGTGGCATGGATGTAGGAACTTCTCCTCCCTCATGCTGTAGCTGAAGTGTCCCATTCCTATGGAAATGGATGTGAGGGTGAGTGGAAGAGTCTCCCTGCCATCCTCCAGGCTACTGAGAAAAGTAGGAAGAAGGAAGAATCCCAGGGAGAACTGCAGAGAAGATGTAATTATTTAGAAAATAATAATCCTGGGTCCATTTCCCAAGCTTTCTAATGACTTTGTGTGGGTTTAGAGGAAAGGCTGAACTCCAGGAGTGTTCCATGGACTCTGAGCCCCCTTTGGACAGTGCTGCCCCACACAGGCCTCACACAACTTCCACACCACAAAGTTTAGTTCAGTTTTATTTTCCACTGTAACAGTTTTCAAATGATACATCATGCAGTCTGCCAGTGTATCCATCCATCCATCCATCCATCCATCCACCAATGAATGAGCCAAATGAAGATAAAGGACTTTACCTCCACGGGATGGGGGAAGAAAGGGGGAGATCTGCTGTTGGGATTTTAAATACATTTTGGCATCGTCTGATGCAAAAAAAAATTCCCCTTCTTATCAGCCAAAAAAAAAAAAAAGTGTCCACAATTTATTGAATTTTTTTTTTCTTCCTAAATTGAACACTACTGTAAAGATACACAGAGCCCAGAGAATACACATCTGCAGTACACGTTACACACTTTACAAACTAGACATGGGGAGTTCTACAGAATGCCTGGGCCCCCCCTGGCTCTCCCACTACCAGAAGGGTTTTGGGGGAGAAGGTTGGGAGAGCAGGGTCCATCCTGCACAGAGGATGTTCTCCAGCTCCCTGTGCAGTTCCTACAGGCACAGAGAGGCTGAAGATCACAGCAAGGGTGGGATCCAGATTATCCCAACAGTTTGGCTCTGTTCCCTCTGAGATGGTTCTTGGTCCCTGCTGACACCAAGACTCTCTCCTCTAACAAGGGAAATTTAATCAAGCCTTGTCCCATGATTTGGTTTAAAAAGACATTTACCCAAATAAAACAATGTTCAGCTTTAGATTCGTGATTTCTTCTATATCCCAGCCTTATTCATCACAATTTTGGACGAATGTGCACCTCATTAGTCTTTATAAAAAGAAACTTTAAAGTTCCTCCTAAGGTTCTTGAGGCAGAAGTTACTGCAGTAAAGTTTTGTGGGACTCATTTTTTGAGGTTCTGATACATTCAGGATAATCTGCTCTCACCCTTGCTGAGTTAAATACAAACTTAAAAAAAAAATCATCAGCCAAGATCTTTACAAGGTTTAAAACTTTCCTTGCTTTTGAGAAAAGAAGTCGATAAAACATGAACTCAAGGACAAACACAAGGTATTTGAACATACCATGAAGAGAAGCTCAAGTGAGCAGGAAATACTTTTAAATCACCAGCAAAAAAAGAACAAGAGCTTGAATTCTGTCTGAAGAACATTTTCCACCCAAATTTGCCCCATGCATGACATCCAAAGATGGGAAATTTCATTTGCGCTGCACAGGTTGCCACTTGAAAATGAGCCAAGAATAAATAGAACATGACATCCAAAGAGCAAATGGAGGTGGAAAAAGCAAGGTTTGGATCAGATGCCTGGGTTTCATTTTGAAATATAAAATGTGTAAGACTTAAAAATGGTACAAAAGTGGAATATACATTGCAACAATACAAACTGAAGTTGCCTCATTAAAATAGGCTACAAAACAAGGATCTATCTATAAGCAGAGTAAGTTCCATTGACAGAATTCATCATTTCAAACTGAGCAAACCCCTTCTGCCTTCTTTTTTGGAGAACTCCAGCCTAAGGCATCTTTTCTGCTCCAGCCTAAGGCATCTTTTCAGCGTGGCAGTTGCAGAAATACCCCCCTGCAGCCTGGATGTAGAAAGTTATCTTGGAGAAACTCTTATTATTTTGGCTAAATGAACTGACTGGCTGATCAGCACTAGCACAATGAAGAGGTGTCAAAGATAACTTCATACTCAGGCTGAAGAGAGACATCTCAATTGCTCGGGGAGTTCATGGTGATGCTGTGAGGAACTTAATCTGGGTTTTTAAGATGATGCTGCACCTACAACACACTTCCATAGCTCATTTGGAATTTGAGAGACAGAACCAAGGTTTAACTCCAGTACAAAACCTTTGACAGCAATGAAGCTTGGGATCTTCACCAAGAAAACTCCTTTAAAACCAAACCAAGAGGATCATTAGTAGAAATTTCAGCTGGGAGCAGCTGAGAGGACAGCAGAGCATAGCTCAGGGTGAGGAAGTTTAATAAAGATTGCATATGGCAGCTTCACAGTTCATTTCCCTGGCAGTGCACATGCACGTAAAGAAAGAAAGAAAAAAAATATAAAACTTTGAAAAATACAAAATAAATTAAATACATGCAAATTTGCAACTTCATTAAATATTTCTTAGCAAAACGCTCCCCCAAATAGTGCAACATGAAAAAAAAAAAAAAAGAAAATCAACAGATAAATTAAGTCCAACCGATGTCGCAGCGACCTAAATTATTTCAGTAGAAAAAAATATCTAAAGTCAATTCACAACCTTTCAAAACACTCTACAGATCTATGTCTAATAACAAACACTTTTGGAAATTAAAAAAAGAAATTAATTTTGAATGAAATAAGGGCAAAGGTCGGCACAACAAGACCAGGGGTTCCTCCTGGAACCTTTTGGGACTGGCTTCCCCGCAGCAGGAGGATTTGTGTGTGCGGCACAGAAGCAGGAGGATGAGCAAGAGCTTCTGCCGGCCAGCGTGGACTTTCCCAGAAAGATTCCAGTGCCCCCCAGCGCTGAGAAGATGGAAACTTCCAAGTTGGGCTGTCTCATCCTTACCTCGGAGCGTGGAGACGTGTGCCAGCCGTGGGACGACTTGCTCCTTGGAACTCGTATTTTTCCCCCCTCTTGCAATGTGCTCTTCAGCTCCTCACAACCGAGTTCCCAAATTCGATCTAAAGCTCTCACCTCCTTTTGGACTCTCTCTATAGAATTTTTTGAAGGTAGGGCGTGAGGTTTGGGGGATTATTCTTTGTTTCTTTAAAGCAGCGTCTCTTCTAGCAGGGGTCAGTTCACTCCAGATCTGAATTCACGAGTGAACAGAGTGGGGCTTGACACTTTGTGGGAATGGAAAGGAAGAGGGTGTGGGGAGAGGGAGTGGGGGGGGATGCTTGTCAGCTTTTCTGAGACAAGATTTCCACAGCATTCTGAAAGCTTTCAAAATTTCATGGAGAACAATGCTTACAAACACATGGCTAGCCATCACACTCCAGGAAAACCCACCACTGTAGGGAGAACTACCAAGCAGATCAGATCTTCAATTTTAAGATTAGGTCACACAGATATATTCAGGTAATAACTACCAAACTTCAAAACCTAGACCTATACTAACAGAGATTTCTCTGCAATCCCATTTGATCTTTACCAAGGTACTGCAAATAAAGGTTTGGGTTTTGTTTTTTTTTATACAGTCCAAAGAGATTTCCTCAGGATATTACAAATGCTTCTTTGGGGAAATTTACTTCTGAAAATGTAAGCAGTAAAATTAAACCGTATAGCAGCACATTTTCATCCCCTAAAAATATAAAATAATATGTATATTATACAGTAAATCAGTCATGACACAGCACAATCACCTGCCTTTGATGGCACTTGGTCATCCAATAATCAATTCTCTGCTGCCAGAAGCTGGGATTTACTGCTGCAGCAGGGAAGTTTGGGAAAAAGCATCAATCTGAGAGTAGAAGCCCCAACCCTAACCAGCTCCAAGGGCTCAAAGGCAGTCAGTGAGAGATTCTGAGTGGCAGACTTCCTAGCCTTACTTTGATTCTTATGTTAAATACATTGTACAAGTATCTGCAGAAGAGTTGAGCCGAACACTTCTGTACACGTGGAGATCCTACGAAGCTGGAAATACCTGGGACCAGTGCATTGCAGATGGCTGCAGGACGCGCAGGATGAAGAGGATGTGGGTTGAAGTAGTGGAGGGAGGAGGGGGAAAAAAAGAAGCTAGTGACTTAATGAGAGTCCTTAGCATGCTAAGTGGAACTGACCTGTTGAGAGAGAGCAAGAAAAGGTAATGATAATTAGTGGAAATTTGAGATTAGAAAACAGATAAGGCCGCGTGGCAAATCAGCTGAGAACCTGAACTTCACAGGAAGGTGACACACGGAGCCACCGCAACAGCCAGCCACATAAAGCACCATTTTAACAATTCATGAAGGAAGGGTTTCAGGTTCTAAGTCTTGGAGAGGGGTTACCATGCATGACCCAAAACAGGCAAAGCCTGAGCTCTGTCATGCTCAGTCCCACAGGTTTGCCCAGCACTGCAGAACTTCATCAAACCAGCAAAAGCAGCACTGGCTGTTGCTGAGGGTGAAGCTGCTGCATTAATAAAACATTATTACTGACCACTCTAACAGCAGCAAGTGTCTCTTATCTTTACTCTGAATGATAAAGGAATGGAAGATAAATTGCCTCTCACCCAAAGATAAAATTTTCATCACTCAGCAGCAAGCATTTACCTACAAACCCTAATTTTATTTCACTGAACCTGCTCATCCTCTACCATCCTCCAACCTAGAACTGGGTGTAAAACATCTGGCAAGGATTCTGGGGCATCTGATAGCTTTTTGTTGACTTGCAAAGTCCTCACTTGGATTTTTTTTTTGTTATATCTTTTATTAATCTACAGATATTTGCCTGACATGTGCCAAGACCTAATGTGTGGCCTGCTGGGTGTTTGACACTTAATTTCCTGGCAGATGGTATGTGAAAAACCCACCCAGTTTAGGCAGGTAGCAGCTATTTTTCCCAGCTGTTATGATATATGTCTGGAAATACTTTACGTGCCTCTGCTTCACATTGTTTTCTCCTTTGGTCTTTGACAAGGGTGGGAATACAATGAAGTAGACACAGACAGAGGCTTGTGAGATGGAAAAGCCCATTTCAGTGCAGAATGAACACAAAAACACTCAGCAAAGACTTGCCCTAATTCATCCCCTGTGAAAATATGTTGCTTGCAGCTACAGGACTCGTGGAAAACACAATGATCAGAAACAATCTGTACACTACAATGAGAGCTGGAGTGGAATGTGACGGATGGTTCGCATGCATGCATGACATGAAATGTTCTCCAGGAAAATAAAAAAAAAGGAAAAGAAAAAAAAAACCACCCAGGAACGCTGAGTGCCCTAAAGGAAACCACACAATATCAGAGGAGAGTCATGAGAGAATGAATCCTCATGAGGGGAGAGAAAAAGCCAAGCTTGGAGGGACAAATCAGCAGTCCACTGGCTGCTTTTCACAGCCACTCCAACCACACAACTCCTGGTCTGCCTGCAACATCAAGTTATCATCTAAAAATAACAGTAGATGTAAAATAACTCAAACAATAAGTATTTAAAGAAATGGAAAGGAGGGGAAGGTACATGAAACAGCCTTATAGGAACACAATGCTTTTCTTCCCAGAAGGAGATCTGTGCTCAGGAGAAACCCTCAAACCTTTGTAATGAAAGTAACATATTTACATTTTTTTAGGCCTAAATTAGAGTGCAAAGCTAAAGAAACAATAGCAAAGTTTGCCAAATTGCTGCACTCAAATCTGGAGAGTCTGTGCTGCTGTTTTGCGCTGCTCTGCCCTGTCCCAGACTGGAATATATCCATGGGGCAGAAAGCAGAGAAGTCTGTTGGCAGAAGGAACCTCTGGAACTCTATTTTTATGCCATGAGTTTCACACTTCTACATGTGAATTTCAGTTCAGATTTACCAGAGCATCTGAGTTGATTAAAAATTTTTAAGTGAGATATGATTAAAATAAAAAACTCCTAGCAGCAGCTTGCAAGGCATTCTAATGAGGCACTCATCACTTCTATTCTCAAATTATAGCCAAACAACTCCTGCTGAAGCTGGAAAAAAATACTGTGGGTTTTCTAAAAGCAATTCTGAGGTCTAAGGAAACTGGGTGATGAGTGAAAGAGTAGGTTATTTTGGTCTTACTTCTTGTCTATTTGGTGCTGTGATAGTAGCTGGAGTTTGACATCCCTCCCCCTCGGATGGCGTGGACAGCTGTTGGAGACGATGCTGGGTAGTGACCAGGGCGGATAGGCTTGGCTGCAGGGGAAAAGAAAGAAAGAAGAGGTTTAGCTTTCACATGAGGTTTTCCTTCTCCTCTTGTACAAACCCCATTGTTTCCAAACAAGGAGGTGTGCTTGGCAGAGTGCTCTGTGATCTGGCTCAGTGGAACACAGCATTCCCTTACCTCGGCCAACAACAAAGGATGATCAGGGGATGGAGCATTTCTCCAGTGAGGACAGGCTGAGAGAGATGGGGCTTGCTGGAGAAGAGAAAGCTCCAGAAGACCTCACAGTGATATCTCAGTATCTGAAGGGGCTTCCAGGAAAGCTGGGGAGGGGCTGGTTGGCAGGGCATGGAGACACAGGACAAGGGGCAGTGGTTTGAAACTAGAGTAGGGTAGGGTTAGATGAGACATGAGGAAGAAGTTCTTCCCTGTGAGGCTGGTGAGACACTGGCCCAGGTTGCCCAGAGAGGGGGTGGAGGCTAAATCAGTGCCTGGAGACATTGAAGGCCAGGCTCGCTGAGGCTCCGAGCAACCTCATCTAGTGCAGGATGTCCCTGTCACTGCAGGGGGTTGGACTGGATGCCCTTTGAAGGTCTCTTTCAGCTCTATGATTCTATGATAAGTAGAACCTTTTTTGGCTTGTGATGGAGCAAATGAACCACTCCAGGCATGCCCTTCATCTCTGCAAAGACTGTCTACACCACACAACAAAGCCACAACCCACTTAGTGGTCAGTGACGTGCTTTCTATGTCTGGGTTGACTATTTATACCATTCCAGAAGATGCTGAGATAAAACATCAGTTCATGACTTTGGACAAGAGGCAGAGTCTAGCAGGAAACCCTGCAGGCTGCCCAATTCTCTCTCAGGTTTTTTGACACCAACATCAGCATCACCACCCAAAGTGTTATCCATCTGTTTTGGCAATTCCAACAAATCATTGCAAAAAATTGATCCATCATAAACACCACTGGATAAATTCATGCCA
The DNA here is from genome assembly GCA_013400935.1 of Turnix velox. Lineage (NCBI taxonomy): Eukaryota > Metazoa > Chordata > Aves > Charadriiformes > Turnicidae > Turnix > Turnix velox. The sequence goes on from VZTY01019750.1 coordinate 218,264, forward strand.
TCAGGTTGCACTCCATGGATATATCAGGCATCTGAATTACAGAGGAAGATTTTTAACTCGAATTAAACCACAAGGAGGAATGATCAGGGAAAAAGAAAGGAAGGATTAAAAGACCAGAAAGGCAAGGGAAGAGTGAAAGCAAGAGGAGAGAGTGTGAGGGGGGAGGAAGAAAGTGAGAGACTAATTTAAAAAGACAAGTTTTCAGGTCACTAGAAGGGCACACAAGCCCCATTATGCCATTTATTTACCGAGTTAAATAGCTTTAAAGTTTAGGTGGGGCAGACTGTATTAAAAAGTTGGACTGGATGATCTCTTGAGGTCCCTTCCAATCCCTGATGCTCTGTGAAGTGAAGCCTTTGAAGATTCCTGCTGCTTTCAAAGCTCACTCTGCTAAAACCTGAGCAAACAGAGCAACCACAAGCAGACACTGAGCCTTTAGCTCCATGTCCTTACCAATTTGAGCAGAGTGTGCTCTCCTGGCCATGTTTTTGGCTCTCACAGCCTCCTTGATGCGATCCACCTCCTGCTGGTAGCGTTTGCGGTCCCTCATGGCATTCTCCTTGGCCTCCTTCAGTGCACTCTCCAGGGCCTTAACTCTCTCTGCCGTAGCTCGAAGTCGTTTTTCCAGCTTAGGAAGCTCACAACGAAGATCTGCATTATCACGTACCAACTGCAGGAAGAGAAGTTTTCCAAAACATCCCATGAAAAAAGTTGTCCAAACTTTGAGAGATCTGATGGAGAAGAGCAAGGCTTCCAATGTGAAACCTACTATTACAGGGCACTCTACTACCATTCTGGGGTAGAACTTTTTAATAGGATATGTGATGGAAGAACTAGGAATAATGGATGCAAATTGGAAGAGGGGTGATTCAGGCTGGAGAGAAGAAAGAAATTCTTTAATATGAGGGTGGTGAGACCCTGGAAGAGGTTGCCCACCCTGGAGGTGTTTAAGGCCAGGCTGGACAAGGCACTGAGCAACTTAGTCTGGTGGGACGTGTCCCTGTCCATGGCAGGGGGGGTGGAACTAGATGATCTTTAACGTCCCTTCCAACCCAAACTACTCTACGATTCCTACTTTTCTAGGCTTTAAGAGCATCTTCAGCAGAAACTCTGCATTTCCCAAGCACTTGATCACCTTGTTATTTCAAAACCACAATGCTTAAGTACAATGTGTGGACAACACTGCGTATCATCAAAAATTCATCACCTCCAGCAGTTCTGGCTTGCTTCCTGCTTCATCCCTACTCAAGCACGAGGGGAAATTGGAAACTTTGACACCTCAGACATCACTTTAATGCCTATAGTTATCATTCTGATGATTAAGTGCAACTGTGAATCCATCTACTTCCTCAATTAAATACAAGCTGGTGCTTATCAGAATACATTTAACTTCATGCAACAGCCAGGAGAGATAAATATTTGATGAATTAAAAAATTATGAAAGTTAGAAAATCTGGTATGATTTCTACTGAACAGATTACACCACTACCAGAACTCAATGGGAAATTCTTCCAAAGGAGTGGTTCTCCCTTTTATTAATTTATTCATAAAGAAGTTCAGATGGTGGGAAGAGCAGCTTTAACACCAACTCCTAACACCAAGGATTTTAGTTGAGATATCTAGATACCATCTCCTCAGATGGTACAAAAAAACCCTTCAACACATAAAAAAGTACTTTTTTGGGGGAAAGGGGGAGGAGAAAAGGATGGAAGGAGAGCCCCTACCTGTTTGTGAACCTTCGTAAGCTGTTCCAAGTTGTTCTCAAGAAAGGAAATTTTCTGCTTCTGCGCTGCGCTCCCACCTCCATCATCGCTGTCGAGTTCAACACTCTGCAGAGAGTTCAGCTTTCAACACAGGCAGAAACTCAAGAGCAAGCTCAGCTATTTCATTAATTTAAGCTTCCCAAAGGTAGAAAACTCATCCAGAGCCCCAAATCCAAAAGAATTTATTTTACAGGTTCATTTTATATTTAAGAGCCACACTCCCCGAAACACAAAAAATAAATCCAACAATTATGGGGGAGAATCCTGAATAGGAAATCATAGATTTTAGTGGGGAAAATCCCTTTTCTCTCATTTTTCCGCTCATGGGAGGCATTTTTATGTAAATATTCAACCTTTAAATAAACCCAAATTATAAAACCTCTTCCCCAAAGCTGCTCTAAAGGACTGAAAAGCATTGTGAAGCCTCCAACTGTTTATGCAGCTCTGGCTCATCTTCAACAGTTAAAAATACATGAATTTTCCTGACAAATTTATTGTTTGAAAGAAACAAGTCCACAAGACCACAGGAAGGGCCACAGCATCCAGTGTAGTGCAAGTTAGTGCAGATTATATTGAATAATTTCTGGTACTGAAGTGAATTGGATTGGTTCATTTTGCTTAACCACGAAGATTTGTCCTTAACAAATAAAAACCAATAAACATCAGAACCATTTTCATCTTATTAGTCACTGATATTGAAAAAGACAATAGCTCGCTTTGTAAAAAGGGGCACTAAAAGCTTCTAGCAAATGACAAGAATGGTGCAAAAACACTAAGACTTTGATTTAGAAGAATATAATCTTACTTTTTTAACACGAGTGGTAAGATCTTGAACAAAGAGTTTGCGCAGGTTGTGAAGGGTCTGAAGTTCTCTTGCCTGGAAACAAAACAGTAAGGAAAAGGGGCACAAACCAGTAAGAGGTAGTAGATATTCTGGTGTAAAAATCCTCCTCAGATTTGAGGATAACAGTCATTGTGATTTCATTGTAGAGATGGAGCTCACAGAAAGCATTGCCCACACTGAAGAGCTCTCCCAAGGTGTCCTCCACACCAAAGCTACTTTGGAAAATGCATCAGCTCTGTCTTAAAGGGTGGAGAAACAACAGCAGAAAGCTGAAGTCTCACAAACTGGACACAGTTACACACATCTAGTGATGTGAAAGAGGCTCTGGAGTCACTCAGTAGCAAACTCATCGTCTCTTCTAAATGTTTCCTCACAGGCACTTAACATCTTTAAGTGCTTTTTAAGATTTGGCCAAAATCCAGGTTTTCCCAGATCCAAAGTCATGCTTTGTCTGCTTCCAAAGCTGGAAAGAGCAACCTCAGCTTTTACATTTTATGCTTATCCTTTCACAGACTGGAATTTAAATGAAACACTCAGTAAGCTCCATCATGACTATGAGCTTTTGAACTCAAAATTTTTCACATTCCTCCCTCAAAAGAAAAAGGCAAAGGTGACCAAAAGCCAAAAAGCAGAAGCTGATTTCATAGACTGCTAGAAACTGGCTTCCTCACCAGCTTAATGCTGTGATAGAGAAGGAATCAAAACAAAGCCAGCAGCTTTGGTCCCACCAAAACTCTTCATCCTTCCTTATCAAAGTCACAAAATGACACACAATGCTCATAAAGTTCATCCCAAAAAGGCTGTTTAAATCTGTCCCTCACATGAGTTTACTTTAACAAGGTTTATGTGTGATGTAAGACTTATGATATAAATTGGCAGTTTCCTTAGGCACAGATAAAAGGGCTCAGAAACACATCAGTGATGAAGATCTAGGGGGCAAAAAAAGCTCAATAACATGCAGTTAAGACATACCACTGTCTCCTCCAGGCCCTTAAGATCTTCTCTTGCTTGTTCCCTTTTATCATTAAGAAGTCTGGAAAGATCACAACATTAAAGAGGAATCAAAAATGCTGAAGTCATGTAAGACAGAAGAGAATCAATCAACATTCAGTTTGAGTAGAACATCTGCAGATGGGAGCAAATTCTCCATCTCCCTGCATCTGTAATTATGCTTTTGACTGCCCCAAAAGTGCAGGTTTCTCACATGGAATGGCTGGACCATCTCCACACATGACCTTTTTATCCCTTGTTTCCAGGAAAAGCTTTTATTCAGATAAAAATTGATTTACCATCAGTCCACCTCCCCCACCCCCAAGTTCCTTTATGTTGGTTTTTGCTGTGCCTGAATAAATGTTACAACTTTTTACAAAATCAGAGCTCTTAAAAATTTTTTTTAAAATCTTTTTCAGGAAGTATCCAATCCATTATTTTAAAGCCTAAGATGTAAAATACAGATTGGTAATCATTTTAGTATCATCTGTTGGGTTTGTTAGTGAAATGATAATGATATAATCATATTGAAATAATGAAAATATATTTTCAGGCAGAATATCTCAACACAGATGTTTCTCACTAAGACATTTGCTGAGGACACAAGACACAATTTTCAAGGACACCAGATAAAAAACCTGTTGACTTACATGAGCTTTTCCAGCTTCATTTCTCTTTCCTGATCCTCAATTTTTAATTTATCATAATCAGCAGTCAGTTTCTCTTGTTCCAGTTGCAGCTTCTGATTCATGCTGAAAAGTGAACATGAAAGTCAGTGGAGCTCAAAGAAAGTCTGGGGCAGAAAGTTGCCCTCAAAACTTCTATATCTTTGAGGCCCTCAAAACTTTTATATTTTAAAATCTGTTCTCCATACCTGCTGAGCTACAGGTGTAACCTTCTGCTTCCTTTCTCCTCTAATTTTACAGACTTTTTAAAGTTCCACAATAAAGAATATGGCTCTATAATCCACCAGGCAACATAATTAGAATCATAGAATAGTTTGGGTTGGAAGGGACCTTAAAGATCATCTAGTTCCAACCTCCCTGCCATAGCTGCTACATGTAAGGACACTGAAATTTATAGACATAATTTTACATTAAAAAAATAAAAATTATAAAAAAATTCCCTACAGTGTCATGGAACAAGACAGGAAGAGAGAAAGCAAATGAACATACTCTCTGATTTCATCAATTATTTTCTGTTTCTCTTCAATTTCATCCCTCAGCCTGGACAGCTGCTTCTGGTGGGCTTCCCTGTGACTCTCCATCTGCTGCTCCAGGGCCTTCTGCAGAGCACAAAAACCAGAGCCACACATGAACCAAGTGAGACACAGACACCCTGCCTTCATGTCAGCTACATCTACCTTTATTTCTAGATCAGAGTGAAGTTTATCAGACCCAATTTCTTGGTCTGCCTGGTAGAGCTGTTTGTGGTTACAAAAACTCATCTACTCATGCACGCATTTAATTCAGCCATTTTTTAGCAATGGATGTACTCATTTTCTTGCAAAAACTACTGCATGTGAGCCAGGGTCTCAGTGCATCAAGTGCCAAGAATGACCCTGGTTTTACCAGTCCTCTCTTACTTCATTGAATCATAGAATGGTTGGAGTTGGAAGGGACCTTAAAAATCATCTAGTTCCAACCCCCCTGCCATGGGCAGGGACACCTCCCACTAGATCTTGTGTTTATTCACCAAGACAATACGTGCAGCTCTAACTGACAGACGCAGAACCCAAAACACCACCCTCTCTGAGAATCATTCATCCACAGCCCTATTATTTAAATTCTAGGATCAGGTGGATCTCAAGTACTAAGAAAAACTCAAAGCATCTCTTCAAATACCTAATCAAAGTTTTAGTTTGATTGTTTTTTCAATTTGGGAAAGTGCTCTGGCCTCTTTTTTTTTTTATATAAATCAAATTTCTGTGTCCAAATAATATTAACCTCTGTAGCCTGATTGACTGCTTAACAAACTGCCCTTCAGCAGAGTTCAACTGGTACAAAATTGCAGTAACATAGAGGTAAATAAATATTATTTTTCAATCACAACAAAACTGTTCTCAAAGATGGTTAGTGGCTCTTGGACTTTGGTTATACCTTCATGAGATGTGAGGAATTCAGACACGTCCACCTCAGCAAACACAACCCACTGAACCTCTGCTCTTTGGACCTGGCTCAGGTTAACACCAGGCACAGAAGATGAGCTCACTCCAGATATTCAGGTTATAACTTATTTTTTCCCACAATTTGGTCAACAGCCTCAATACTGACAAGTTCTCTAAATTCATATCACCAAGGTCACCCAGTTACATGAGCTGAAGTGCTCTAAGAGGGGGTGGCAATTCTGACAGAGGCTGGGAGGGTTTTCTAAAAGCATACAAGGTGTACAGGAAGACAAAATTACACCCTGATTAGCAGCTTAATGAACGAGCTCACTGAGAAATGCCCTCTAAAGCTGCTGCACATTGTTCTACCTTCATCTCCTCTGCGTCCTGAAGCCGGGTCAGATGCTCCTTCTCCTTATCCTTGAAACTCACTTCGTGCATTTTTTCTGTTAAAAGTTGGAAACAGTTGAGAATTAATTACACAGTTCCAGGATGTGTTACATCCAGTCATTTAAGAAAAAAAAGCAGTTCCTCTTTTTGCATGGAGACAGCATTGGAGGTGCAGAGACAGCCAAGGTTTGTGGAACCCAACTTGTGACCACGCTCTCCACATAGTTTTTCTCTGTTTTATGAATGGGCTGGACTGAAAGGGATAATTCTGGATTTATCTGAAGTGTAATGTACTAGAAGGAAGTGCAAGATTTTAAATACTCTCAGTCACAATTTTTATGACTTCACTGCCAAATCCTAAGCAGACAATCAAATGCTGTAGGACATACAAAATTCAGAGCTGAATTTTCTAAGATATACGTGGTAAAAAAAACCCCAAAACTGTGACCACAAGATGCAAAGTTGTACCTTGAGCACGTAACTTGGCGAGTTCCTCATTGAGAGAGTCCTGTGACTCTTCCAGCTGCCTTCTCTTCTGCTCCATGTTTTGCATGTAGTCTGTCAGGGACTTGATCTTTGCTTCATGCTTTAAAGACATTGAGGAACAGCAATGAGATGTGAATGCCACAGCTTGTTAGTTAGCAATTCAGGTATTGTCCTACATAAAAGGAGGAAAAGCAGAAAGCTCTCCACATCCAGAGATGATGACTAGGAAAGAATCACCGAATATCGGGATTGGAAGGGACCTCAAGAGATCATCCAGTCCAATCCCCCTGCCAGAACAGGAAAAACATAACAAAAAGCTATATAGCAAAAATATAGCATAAAAATAGCAAAAGTTTTGAGAAGAAGCTGATGGACCTAAGCAAAATGCATTTTAAAAAGCACAGACTTTGCTGAGGGGTAGGAATGGGCACAGAGAGAAAGAGATGTGAAATACCACTGTTCTCCCCAAATTCATGCTCTAGGCATGCACATTTCACAAGGAAGGGAGCTGAGCAAGCCAACAGAGCTTGCTACAAAGGAAGAAGGAACAAACATACCTGAGAAATGAGGAGCTGGCAGGCTGCAAGCTCCCTCTCACTGGCGTTCATCTTCCTGTTGGAGTCCATCTGGGCACTCTCCAGCTGCTTGCTGCGGTTCACCAGAGACTTCACCTCTGACTTCATCTTGCTGATGTAAAGCCGAGCCATGGTGAACTCCTCCTCAATCACCCCGTTCACATCTGCTAACTGAACACACACAAGGTTGTGTTGTGGTCGTGAAAGTGTGGTTCTTACAGGGAAGTCAATGCAAAGGTCCTCCTGCTACCAAACTCTTGTCTGGAACAGGGAAGTACCCACAGAACTTCAGGTCATCTTTAAAGAGAACATTCCACTCTTTAAAGAGTACATTCCTCTCTTTAAAGAGTTTTTACCTTTCTGTTTTTTACCTCATTAATGTTTAGAAATATGGAAAGGGTGAGTGTCAGGAGGATGGAGCCAGGCTCTTCTCAGTGACACCCAATGACAGGACAAGGGAAAATGGGTACAAGTTCGAACACAGGAGGTTCCAAAGAAATGTAAGAAAAAGCTTTTTCACAGTGAGGACGACAGAACACTGAAACAGACTGCCCAGAGAGGTTGTGGAGTCTCCTTATCTCAAGACATTCAAAACCCCTCTGGATGAGCTCCTGTGTGACCTGGTCTAGGTCCTCTGGCAGGAGCACTGGACTAGATGATCTCTTGAGGTCCCTTCCAGCCCCTGCAATTCCGTGATCTTCATCAATACACTTCAAAAATGAGAAATTAAAGACTTGCCCTCACAGAGTGCTTAATCAATTTGGTGGTTCGACATTTCAAGTTGCCATCGTGGCAAAGGTATAATTTGGAGAAACCTTCTCATGTCACCAGCAAAGGAAGTTTTCCTTCCTTCAAGCAGCTGAAAGCTGAGAAGCATTTTCAAAGCACTCCTTAAAGAATTCTCCTTCTTAAAGGGTTGTGATTCTTCAGTGAGGAGCTGTAAGACAGTCATGGGTCTGGAAATCTCACCTAGCAAGAGGAAATTAACTTCTGTCGTCTCTAAATATTAGTATAATTACATTTATGCCCCATTTCCTTCCCTGGTTTAATGTGGTGCCTTCTATTTGCACGTCTTCATGATTTTTCTTCAACCACTTAATTGACACAACCCACTGAGGAGCTGTGAAGATGCTCGTTGGGGGAGCTCATGGCCACCAGCTTCATCTGTTTATCACCTTTTTCTCCTGCACCCCCAAACAGCCTAAAAACCAGACTGCTTCCAAATCCCACAGTCTGGTCTGAAATTAAAACACACTTTGGGAAGATGCTAATTGCCAGCAAATTTGAAATGCTTCTTCTAAAAGCTTCTCAATCTGGCCCTATTTACGCTGGCAGCTGTCCTGTAAAATGCTGACATCTTCGTTACTATAAAAATATGTATCAGGCTCCACCTCCATTTGCAAAATTTCCTCCTGCAGTTCCTATTACAGCGGCCACCAGAGGTTGCTGTAACATCTAGCAAAGCCTGGTCTTGCTTGGTATCTGCATAACCACATCAGACAAGAGGGATGGTGTCCTCTGCAGTAAGAGCAGGCTGGAGTATCTGCTCATCTAAAGGAGCTTTAGCAAAACATCAACAAGTCTCAGTCCAGCTCCACTGACTCTCTTTTCCCTCTGACCTCTGAAAAAGTTTGGGCAAGACCATTGCTCCAAAAACGCAAAGTGACTGAAAAGCAGGGAAACAGAGTGCACTGCAAGGAAGACAGATGTACATCCTGAAAATTCATTTCTTAACCATTTTTAACAATTGCTCTTTTTTCACATGGTGCTAATGTCATCTTATCTGTACATTCAAAGTCACCACGAAGATTTTCCATGAGAGATGCGAGTACAGAAAGACCTTGTCTGAGGCTTAGCACTATTCAGTACACATGTAGGGCTAGGTAGGCATTGTTTTGGAGGAACTCAGACCCCCCCTTCTCCTCCCCTCTGCCTTAATAAATGCATCAGCACACAGATGGGCTGCATCCAGCACTGAGCTGGGAATGAAAGTGTGAATTGTGTGCACAGACACTGACCATCTCTGGCCCAGACAAAGATCTCTTCAGTATTTCACTCTCTGCTGCAGCCAGGATTTAAACAGCAGCAAGACTGAGCTGTCAGAAAGCAGTGGAGAGGAAGGGGACTGGGGGATCCAGGAGCCAGCAATGTGCCTTTGTGGCCAAGAAAGTCAATGGCATCCTGGGGTGGGTTAGAAGGGACATGGTCAGTAGGTGGAGAGAGGTTCTCCTCCTCCACTGCTCTGCCCTGGTGAGATAGATCACTTCTGGAATAATGTGTCCAGTTGTGGGGCCCTAACACCCTTTACGGCAGGGAACTGCTAGAGAGAGTCCAGCATAGAGACACAAAGATGATGAAGGGATTGGAGCATCTCCCTTCTGAGGAAAGGCTGTGGGAGGTGGGTCTCTTTAGCTTGGAGAAGAGGACACTGAGGGGGACATCATTCATGTTTAGAAATATGGAAAGGGTGAGTGTCAGGAGGATGGAGCCAGGCTCTTTTCAGTGACCTCCAATGACAGGAAAAAGGGCAATGGGTGTAAGCTGGAACACAGGAGGTTCCACAGAAATAGGATTAAAAACTGTGTCAGGGTGAGGGTGAGAGAAGAGTGGCCCAGGCTGCCCAGAGAGGGTGTGGGATCTCCTTCTCTGGAGACATTCAAACCCCACCTGGACACCTTCCTGTGTGACCTGATCTGGGTGTTCCTGCTCTGGCAGGGGGATGGGACTAGATGATCTCTTGAAGTCCCTTCCAATCCCTGACACTCTGTGATTCTGTGTTCTGGGAGGGGGACTGCTGCACCACACACACACATTCCTGCTGTAGGAGGTGTGGGGGACAAGGGACAAGTAGGTTCCACTCACCGTTTTGACGTCATTAGTGCCAATGATTCCACCAATCTCTCCCAGATCCTTCAGAAGCAGGTTCAAGATTTCAGTAGCTCTCTTCTTCTGGTGGTTACTGAGCTCCTGCAACTGGCCCAACTCCCTCTGGGTGGCTGTCAGGGCACTCTGAAAAGGTTTAAACACAAAAGTTACTCCCTCCCTACTGGGCATCAGTTCTTCTGTGATATCTGAAGTACATTACATGGTGTTGACTTGTCTTTCCTTGAACACACCTCCTGGCTCCATGCACAATTCCAGCTCTCCATAATCCACTTTAACAACTCACTTGCTAACGAGGCTACTTTAGAGCTATTAAATGGAGTAAATCCTGTAAGAATCTTATTTGCATAATACACAGCAAAGAAGGTTAGCCACAGAGAAAAAGGTATAGAAGGCTAGAAAACTTCTTTGTTTTCAAATGGATTTCATTGTCATCTGTTTTCAGAAGTGGGTGACCAAGTCTTCTATGAAAACAGACCTGCTAACAGCAGCTTCCTCATTTTGTGTAATTAATTAAGGAACAAGGATGGATTTAAGCCTTGAAGTTTCTCAGATCAGATTTTTTTTTCCTTAAGATGAGTACCATCAGCTGAAAAAAGCTGAATTTATTTATTCCTTCCTTGAGACCTCACAACTCCACAAAATCCCAGCTCTGCAGCACAGGGTCCAGGCAAACAGAAAATGCCACAATTTGCCCCAAGCAGATTTTCCCATCTTTTCTTGGCATAAAGCCATTTTTTAAATAAGCAAAACACAGGATGGTCCTTCTCCTGTTCAGTTTAGTTGCTGCCACACTCTGTAAAACATTGGGGCTGCAAGAGAGCCATGATCTGCCCTCAGCTTCCACAGAGCAGTTACAAGTTACCTTAATTTTATTGTTTAATTGAGATAAATGAGAGAGGGCAGCAATGGTCAATATGTCTTTTTTAACAGCTTTCCTGCTTCATCCATTTTTATACTAGATAATAATATACTTGGCAGCAGGATCTGAAAGATTCTTAGAATGGCAGAGGCTGGCAGTTATCTGGGAATTTTTTGGAGGAGACACAGGATTAGGGGGTGAGGAGGGAACCAGCACCATCAACTGGTTGCTCTTACACTTTTCTGTGCCAGCTCATCGGCCAGCTGCTCGTTGGTCCTTGTTTTGTCCTCCACTTCTTGGGATTTCTGGTCATAATTGACAGCTAATTCTTCCAGGGCTTGAAGGACCTCTTTCACTTCATCTTTTGCTGCTTCATTCTCTATCTGGAGACGGGTCAGTTCCTCTTGAATCTTCTCATAATCTCTCCTAGTGGAGGCCAAAAGCTGGAAAAAAGATATGACAGAAGCATTAAGTCGGCCCAGAACTCATTCAAAAGAAAACAATGAAAAGGGTAAAAGCAGACAAAGAGAGAAAGAAATGCAAGCAAGAAAGCAGAAGGAATCATAGAATGGTTTGGGTTGGAAGGGACCTTCAAGATCATCGAGTTCCAACCCCCCTGCCATGGGCAGGGACACCTCCCACTAGACCAGGTTGCTCAGTGCCTGGCCCTAAACACCTCCAGAGAGGGACAAGAGGACAGAAGAAATCCTTCTGCTCTGCCCAAAGCACCATCAGTTTCAACAGAAATGCACTTGAAGAAAGCAAAAATGGTTCTCAAAAGAAAAATCTTAATCAACTACTATTATGACACGAGGCTGAGGCAGAGAAATTTATTTTAAACAGTATCATAGCTCCAAATAAATGTCCTGCCCTCAATCCAGTGCTGCAGCAAGGAGCAAAAAAAGACCACAAAGTAAAACATTTAAGCCCAGACTCACAGCTTTGAACTTGGCCAAGTCAAAGGGCTGTCTGAGGCTGTCTCAAAGGTCTCACGGCATTAGAGAAATACTCTGATAAGCAAACCCAGGGTGATTAATCTCAGCTATCATCTGAAGCATGACGCTGAAGACAGATTAGCTGCTCATATTTGAAGAGGCAAATTACTAACTCCAGAAGAAAATACAGACTTCACACATACGTGGGTATTTCCAGTTTGTAAAACTTATTTGCTCTTTCTCTGCTACTAAGAGAGAAATTGAAGTTTCAGAGCTGATTGAAAGAGGTCCCCTCTTCTTGAACCCAATTCCATCTTCAGTCAGATGTTAAAAGTCTCAAAAATACAGCTTTGGGGCTCTTAGCATAGAACAAAACTCAGCAGCAGTCATCTGCTGAAGAATGAAGTGGAAATAAATAAAAGGTGTCATATTTTATTTCTAATATTGTACTCTTGAGGATAATAACAAAATCAGGGATGAAAAACATAAAATACAGAACAACAACATATAAAACTTGTGCATGAGATACAGGAAGGCATTCATACTCATCCTAACTGCAAAGTGCCAATGTGCATCCTCAGAATTAATTATTTCCAAGCTGTCCTGTGTAAGGATTAGTGCAATATTGCTGCACTACAGCTTTCTTTAATGGCAGAACAAAGCTTGCCCTCCTGAAGCATGTCTCTTGACCTATCCCACTGCAGGCATCTGGCTACCAAGGCCAGGAAGATGCTGAGTATGAGAACCCAAGCTAAAGAGAAAGGTCTACCTGAAGAAAAGGATTTGGGGGTGCCAATGGAAGAGAAACTCACCATGAGCCAGCAGTGTGTGCTTGCAGCTCAGAAGCCAAGCCAGACCTGGGCTTCATCAAGAGAAGTGTGGCCAGAAGGTCAAGGGAGGGAATTTTGCCCCTCTACAGGGCTCTGGTGAGACCCCAACTGGAGTTACTGTGTCCAGTT
>VZTY01019750.1:231107-274304 GCA_013400935.1 Turnix velox
GCAAGGCTAGGAGCAATGGATGCTAATTGGAAGAGGGGAGATTTAGGCTGGAGAGAAGGAAGAAATTCTTTGCTGTGAGGGTGGTGAGACCCTGGAGGAGGTTGCCCAGAGAGGCTGTGGATGCCCTCTCAATCCCTGGAGGTGTTTAAGGCCAGGCTGAATGAGGCATTGAGCCACCTGGTGTGGTGGGAGGTGTCCCTGCCCGTGGCAGGGGGGTAGGAACTAGATGATCTTTAAGGTCCCTTCCAACCCAAACCATTCTATGATTCTAAGAAATGGACCACCTGAAAGGAGAATATCAGGGAAGAACTTTCCTTTTTTTTGGCTCGGAGCGCTAATGGAAAAATAGGAAACCAAGCAGGCAGCTCCAGACATTGGCACATGCCCAAAGTGGTGGAGAGAGATGCAGATGAAAGGGAAATTTCTCTCCCTGGTAATGCTGGAGTCTCAGACGTGCACTCATGGTACAGAAAAACCCACTGAATTGCCCAAGCCAGATGGCATGTAAATATTTAAACAACAGAATAGCTTAAAATAATCTTTCCACTAAACACAGATGGAACTATTATTTACATTTACTTATGAAATTTTCTGTGTGAATATGACTGTGACTTTCAAGTAAAGGGAAGTGTTATATATCACCTAGAGCATAAACATGGCTCCCCAGAAGACTCTTGTTGGCATAATATGGAAAAAAACACTAAGATGTTTAAAAGGCTATTAATAAGACATTATACCAGTGGGATGTAAACAAAGGGAAGAATGTGATGGCTGCAGAACTTGGTGAACCTGCCAGATGCAAGGGCTGGTAGATGCAGAACTCTCCCAAAAAACACACCTTAAGAAACAGCCAGTGGTGAAAAGGTACCAAAAGATACCAGTGTCAGCACAGTGCCATCTGTGAGAGGGCTCAGATTTATAATTAACCTGCTAGCTTAATCAAGCAGAAAAAAGCACTCTGGTTAATTAGGAGGAAGCAGAGTGAGGCAGCTGTACATCTATCAGGGAGCTAATCACAGGCTTTGCAACAGAACAGGTAGATGGCTCCCACGGTGAAGCTTACGTGGGGAAGAGTAAACCTGGAAAAATTTATTCAAATCCCTTGAAGAAGAAAACAAAAATATCACACACTGGCTTTCAGAGGTCAGAGCTGGACAGGCTTATCAGATGAATCAGCTAAAAAACTTCTGAACAAGAGGTGCAACATCAGCTGCAGAGACTTCAGTGAGTCAGCAGCACTAGACTAACACCAGGACTACAAGGAGCATCTCCAGGACTAATATTTATACTATCAGACTAGGAAGTCTGTTGGCCACCTACAGCCCATAGTGTCTGGATACCTAAAATGATAGAGACATATTGAAAAACACATTTGAAGTGAAGAAATACTGGCTGTGTTCCTACCTTGGTACCTCCAGGCCAGTAAGCTGTTACAAGGATTTATCAAGGCTTAATGCACTTCTGAGAAGATGAAGAATTCTGAAATTTAAACCTACCTGTCACACAGGTTTCTCTCACTGATTGAATTTTAGCCAGTTAATATGAACACATTCAGCCAACAAGTGTGACAGGGTCACTAAACAAAAGGCATGCAAACAAAATGTATAAGGGCTTTTAGTTTTTCTAGGGTGTTTTTGTTTTTTTTTACCTCCTCTTGATCCAACATTTGTTGCTTGAGTTTTTCAGCCAACTGGCTCTGCTGGTTGATTTCATCATCCTGCAATGAAACAGGGTTGGAGATTTTTAGTTTCTTTTCACAGTTTGGTGCCTTTTATTTCCCCTTTTTAGACAAGAAGTAAGAATAATGCTGTAGCAAAATCAAGCAGATTTGAGAGGAATGAGAGGAGAGAAAAATCTGCATATGTGGAGCTGCAGAGTAAAAGCAATTTATGAATGCAGGATACACCTAAGCAGGGGGTCCTTGATGGTAAACCACACTCTGACATGGTCAGAGCTGCACCTTATCACCTGCAGGAGACTTTGCCAACTTACTTCTCTTACCCTGTCCCTAAATTTCAGCTGAAGGGAGAGCACTGGATTTCTGAACCAGCTACAGTTTACAGATAGCTCTGAACTGCTTTGATGAAAGAGGAAGCTCAAATACACATGACTGAAGAATGTTCTGCACTGTAACAAGTTATACATGGCAATGTTTTGGTGTTGTTTTGAGGATCAAATTCCTTCTCACCCCTCACAGTAAAGCACCAAATTCTGCTTCCCCTGTTTTCTAAGGTGAAACTCAAACCTGCTGCCAGGTCCCTCAAGAGTAACTCCTAGGGCTTTGCTCCAATTGGTGAAGGAAAGTGAAACAGGCCCTTTTTTTTTTTTCCCTTCTTTTAATCAATATGTAAAAGCTAGAGGCTGCTGCCAGGACCAAATTCTCAATCACAATAAAACTGTAATTTCTTACAGTTAGTTTGAAAGCCATCAACACACAACAAACATGTGCCAGATAAACTTTAAGCTGTTCTCATCCGTAATGGTCAATGGTTGTAGAATGCTTTTTCACCCTCCCCCCCCATTATTTATCTTTACACAAGCCAAAGCTATTAATGGGAAGTGCTCAGTAAATGTGTGGCTGAAGGCTTGAAGTGCCATTGATGTGTTTCAAGCTGTGCAAATAAATAAATAAGCCACCTGCACTCCAGGCAGCATTCACAGCTAGAACAATGAGAACAAAGGAGGCCCTGGGGATGGTTATGTATTTTTCTTACAATTCTAATACACAATAAATATATAGAAAATATTAAGATGTGGCTTTTGGGGGTTTTTCATTTTGGTTTTTGGTTGTTTTTTTTTTAAATTTCTCCTCTAACTTCAAGTTTATGTTGCATTTGCTGAGGGATTTTTACAAAAATCATTCAACAGGAGTTCTGAAAAGCATGGACTTAGCCCTTTAAATTAAAGGCAAACTTAGCACTGATTTAATGGAGAATGTCCCCAAATACATCTGCAGAGGAAACAGAAGCAGAGAGCTGATGTGACAGGGCAAGATCTGCTTCTAAGCAGTGACACCATTTCGAACTTTGGGATGTTTTCCAGAAACACACAGAAACACCCACCCACTTTGGCCGAGTTTCCCATTTTCACCCAAAGTTCACACCTTATCATCCAGCTGTCTGTAGAGACTGGAAATCTCCTCATCATATTTCTGCTTCTCCTCTGTCGAGATGCTGGCAACAACGGGTGTGATGTTGTCAATAATCGGGGTGTTATCACAGGGCTCAAGGTTCTTCTGGTCCTTGGCGCTGATCTGTTCATCTTCAGGCACAGCTTCTCCTGCAAACAATGTATGGTCACTGCAGTCCAAGAGAAAGAGTTGCCCCAACACCATGGACATTTTAGGATGATCCTTCACAGGGTTTGGAAGGGATCTCAAGAGATCATCTTGTCCCATCCCCCTGTTGAAGCAGGAGCCCCCACATCAGGTCACACAGGAAGGTGTCCAGGGGAGGCTGAATGTCTCCAGAGAAGGAGACTCCACACTCTCTCTGGGCAGTCTGTGCTACTGTTCCACCACTCTCACCCTGAAAAAGTTTTTCTTATATTTCTTTGGAACCTTCTATGTTTCAGCTTGCACCCCTTGCCCCTTGTCCTATCATTGGAGGTCACCGAGAAGAGCCTGGCTCCATCCTCCTGACACTCACCCTTTCCATATCTTTAAACATTAAATCTCCTCTTCTCCAAGCTAAGGAGATCCAGCTTCTTCATCGTTTCCTCAGAAGGGAGATGCTCCAATCCCTTGATCATCTCTGCAAACCAGAGAGGATGTTCTCCCTACACATCTGCCTTCAAAATCACTTTGTCCCAGCAATACTGTCTGTGGTAACGAGGGTGCATTGTAATGAGGATCCTCTGCAGCTCAGTGGAGGGGGACAGGCAAAGCACTCATGCCAGAAATTGAATCAGCTCCCTGCATAAATTGGGTTCTTTCCCTTCTGTATGAAAAGCTGAAATATTTGAATCTGATCAAGCTTTACTACCCAAAGCACTACCACCAACCAAAAAGGCCATCTATTTCAGGTCTTGAAGTGATACAAAACAGGGGAAGAAAGCACAACCAGCTGCAAGAGAAGATAATTTTTTCAAGCTTAAAGCATGAAAAAGAGTGACCTGAAATCAAGCACCACAATCTCTACAGAAGTACTTCATCCTAAATACTTTTTGTCTAGGAAAGGTGGGTTCAGTCAGACTGTGGGACCTCATGAACAGAGCAATGCACCTCAGGCTGCAAAGGATCCATCAGGAGCTTCTCAAAATTAAATTTCATTTGTTGGATAAGAACAATCCCCTACCTGTAAAACACAGATCAAACTGTGCTTTTGGCTATTACGAGGCTGCTGAAATCCTGCTGCACTGACAATGAATGGGCACAATAAACAAAAATAAATGGGTGCATCCATTCTCTGCTGTAATTTTATTCTGTATAATGTTTTCTAAGTTTATAGAATAAGCTATACCAATAGAATATTTAAGCACCTATCCAGCATTTCATATTCAAGATGCATCTTCTGTGGTGCTTCCATTTGTAAAGAGCCTCCTTTGACAGAGGATCCTTCCAAAGGATGCTACAGCCGAAGGTCAGAGAAGAAATCAATAGTATTTTGAGTGTATTGAATGAATCTCTGGGTAACACTGAGGAAATGGAGGGGATAAGGAGGTGTGTGTGTGTTCAGACAGAACAATAGAAGCACATGTTATAAGGCTTGTTTCCATGACACAGAAAAAGGATCTACACAAGGTTTTCTTAAAAAAAAAATCTGCAATAGTTAGGAAATTAAAGTGGTCACATTTAGCAGACAGAGAATGAAATGTGCCAAACAGGAGGCAGTTACAAACCCCCAACACCAGCAGAGGAGCTCTCGTCTCCATAGCAATGGTGCTGTGCTGATAAGGGGAATATTCCCTGTGCTGGAGCCTCCAGAGAAAGAGGGGGAGAGCAATCATTAGGTAACATCTCCTCTGAAAAGGCACATAAACAGCACAGGGAACTGGGAGAGGAAACAATTTTTCACAGCCACAGAGGTCAGGAATTCACTTTGAAGTAGGATGCTCAAACACAGACTCAGCTGCACAAATCTAATTGTGACTAATCATTAAATGACAGGTTTGTTCTCATTTTCAGAGTTCCATTAACTCATTTGTTGAAGTTCCATACTATTGCACTGCAAGATGCATCAATGAGGAGCACCTGGATGGCAAGTGATTTAGAAAATAAACCTGACTTCAGAGAAGCAATATCTTACATCTTACTGCTGGGAGTTTGTTGGGGTGCAGAGTCAGGTTTTTTTGGGTTCAGTGGTTAGAATCATAGAATAGTTTGAGTTGGAAGGGACCTTAAAGATCATCTAGTTCCAACCCTTCTGCCATAGGAAGGGACACCTTCCACTAGATCAGGTTTCTCAATGCCTCATCCAGCCTGGCCTTAAACACCTCCAGAGAGGGGGCATCCACAACCACTCAGGGCAACCTGTTGGTTGGTTGTTTGGTTGTTTAGGCTTTTTTTTTAACAGATAGAATAAAAATGAAAAGAATGGTTTGCTAAAATTATTTATCCACACTGCAAATTAAATAAAATTCTTTCATTTGTCTGATGCATAAAAGTCTTTTCTTCTCTACCATTTTACACTTGACCTTACAATCTACCCTGAACAGCAGCTCCCTTTGTTTCTGAACAGAAAATTGGCTCAATATAAATGTTACTTAGAAAAGACAGAAGGAGACAGGTGATGATTCTTCTAATTGAATTACATTCTTAATCATTGTACTAAAGCACTAATTGTTCTAATGTTAAACTGAACAATTAAAAAAGAAAAAAACAAAAAAAACAATTTCTAGTTAGTTAAAGAACAATTAAACAGATTATCATGCCTCAGAAGCAGTTCTTTTTAAAAAAAATCACAACCCAAACATAATGACATTCTGCTTTTTCTTTGTTAATGACTAACACTATTAAAAATTAGTGGTTCCTGAATTCTTTGCATCTTATATCACACTAATTTTGGCATTTATAATGGCACTGCTCTAAGTGGCGGCTGCTGGTTTTCCTGGTTTTCGCTTTTTAACCTTTCAGTTATTACTATGAGTGAGCCACAAACCCTAAGTGGTTAGCTTGGAAATAGTGTGACTCTTGTGATTTCAGGTGAAATTTAAACACACATCATTTAAAAACACAAAAGCATGTCCCCATTCCCATTTTCTGTTACGTACCATTTCTCCACCGGTTCAGTTCCAGCTCTAGGTGCTGGATAACATTCTTTAGACTCTTGTTTTTGTCTTTCTCCTTCTCATACTTTTTCTTCCACTCCTCTGCAGTCAGCTCCAGGTTCACAGAGACCGTGTTCTTAATTGTCTTAGCTCTGCACATGAAAAGCAGTGTCAGTTGTTCTGCAACTTCTACCTCCCTACAGCAGCAGGACTCAGAAATGTTTTCATAACACAAAAAAAACCTATTAAACATTTGCAATTTACTTTGTAGATGCTCCAGGTCTATTCTCCCTCCAAACCTCAGCACCATTGCTACCTTGAAGCCTCAAAGGAAATTTCTCTGGTATCAAAATCCAGCAGCCAATGAGCAATCAGACATGGATCTGCTCCTTCAGATTCTTCCAAAAAGAGCTGCTCTGGAAACTGAATGAAGGACAAAATCATGTCTTGTCATGACTTCTCTTCAAGGAGAGTTGTCACCTGGCAGTTCCTCCTGGACCCACAATAGAGTAACCCACACCAGTGGCTGACCACAGGCTCATTCATCTGTTAACAACCAGCCCTTCAGCTCAGCCATTATTCAGGCATCACAGCATGAAGGGTATCAACATGGTGGAACACAGATACAGAATCACAGAATGCTTTAAAATGGTTTTGGTTGGAAAGGACTTTGAAGATCATTTAATCCAACCACCCTGCCCTGGGCCTCCACCAGCCCAGGTTGCTCCAAGCCCTGTCCAACTTGGCCTTGAACCCTTCCAAGGCTGCGGCAGCCAACAGGTTATCTAGGCAACCTGAGCCAGGGGCTCAGCCCCCTCACAGCAAAGAGTTTCTCCCTCAGATCTCATCTAAACATCCCTAATTTCAGTGTCAAACTTATGGAAATTTATCCTTCTTGAAAGCCAAATGGCACCTTCATACACATTTTTGGAGACAAGAGGAAAAGAAGGAGGGGAACCACTGGTCACCACCAGGAAACTGGCTTCCTGCTGGGCTGAGGAAGGCTCCCAGGGGGAAGGGAACCCAAACTCTGCCTGTGCCTGCAGGCAGGCTCATGAGTTACTGCCTCTCTAGCAAAAATCACAACATTTAAAGCCTTCTAACAACAACCACCACAACTTTGCCATTGTCAGAGCTCTCAGCCCCAGCTGAACCTCAACAATCACACCAAAAACTGCAAAGCAAGCAAAAAAACTGCACAGCACCTACTGCAGCAAATCCACATTTAAAAAAGATAAAAACAAACAAATCAGTATGAATTAAGAAAGCTTTGGATCTTTGCTGTTCACTGCTCAGACACTGACTCCCTCTGACTCCAGTCTTAATGGACAAAACGGAGTCTAAATAAAGGAATAACAAATTACTAGCTTGTAAAGCATAAGCTGGATCATCAAGAAACTTCTTTCTTCTCTCCATCCTAAATCTCCCCTTTTCCAATTTGCATCCATTACTCCTAGTCCTGCCATCCTGGACCCCATTAATAAGTTCTACCCAGCTTCCACAAATCCCAGAAGGAGATTACAAGGCCAAGTTAACACTGGTTCTGGTGATGTTTGATGGAGAGAGTGCTGCAGAAAATCTTAAATAATCCTCAACTGTCCACTAAGAGCTGTCTGTCCAACTGACACTGACTGCCCAACTGCAGCTGGCTGTCCTGTGCTTTCATGTACCCTAACAGTACACCTTTCCTCATGGAAATATAAGTAAAGATTACTTTAAAGGATACAAGTGGGGCAATGAACTTATAGAAGACTGTCATATTCACATTATATAGATAATTTTACTTTCCAAGATAAAATACTCCTTTAACAGCATGCTTTTCAATGCAAAAATTATGCTCAGTGGAAGCCCATTTATTGTTTTGTACAAACTGCAGAAGAAATTCTACCTCAGACATTTCTAACTTGCTAGTATTTTTTCTTTCTGTTATTACACAAATAAACCATTTTTACAAAGTATCAGAATTCTCAATTGCAACAAAAGCAGTCATTACATAGCGAGTCTGACCTATTTTTGCAAACTTTCCAAGTGTGTTTCAATCAACTATTGCAAATGAACACACCTGGAAGAGAAACTTTCTTTGTGAATGCTTCCACACTTGTTTTATCCTTGCTTGTTTCTGACTTGCTCCTAAACTCTTAGATCCTTCAAATATAAAAATGTCTAAGCTTTTTAACAGTTACCTATCAATCAAAGTTGATATTACTTGGAGCTCACATTCTTCACTTTTTTTAATCATTAAAAAATATTTTTTATGACTACTGATAATAATCCCTGGGATGCCATTCAAGAAGAAGACACATCTTAAAAGCATCAAGAGCAGCATCAGATAAATCAAAGTGAGCATTTTCCACTGCTAGACAGCAGAAAACTGCCCAACATCATTATCTCCCTCATAAAATTTCAAAGAACTGTGATGGCACTTTGTACTTTCTGCAGCAAGAATTACCAGAGCTTCTAAGCAGTGCAGCTGCTGGCCAACATTAACATTTATTTTTATGGTACCACAGGGAATGAAAAGGCATTTTTCTCAAGTTCTCCAGTACTATTTTTGAACAACTCCAAAATCCATCATCTCCATACTTCAAAATGCCTACTCATCTCATTCCCCTTGGCACAGTTGGCTCGGAGGAGCCCAGTAGGACTCACCTCTGGCCAAACATCAGAGTGGACTTTGTTTCTGCTTCATTGAAGATGGAAGGAGAACAACATATCACAATTGTGGTTCTGCAGTTCCCACCAAGGGAATCCTGGAGTATTCGGGTCATTTTGCTGTCTCGGTAGGGAACGTGGGTTTTCTAATCAAAATATCAAGAAACAAGAACAATTTTTCTTAAGGAAGGATATTGTAATGAGAGAGAACATGAGTCGACAATGACAGCTTTAATGGATCTGAGGCAGAAAATCATGAAGAGTAATTGTTTTGATTGTGCTAAGATTGGATAATCACTTGAGTGAAATCACTGAGAATTAGTTTCTTATCTTCAGTAGAAGAGCACAAGCATCCCTGGCTTGTGGCTGAAAGGCCAATCTTTTCTTCTTTCTGAATTGAAACGTTAGGCCATTTTTTAATGTGCATGGCAAGAAAACAAAGAGATAAAAAAGCCATTCTTCAACAACACAAAACAGGATTACTTACAGTTCCTTCTGCCAAGGCAGATATCACATTGCCCAAAGCAGACAAAGACTTATTGATATTTTTAGCTTCATCAAGAACAGCCCCCTCTGCTCCGGTTTTGCTGACCTACCAAAGAGAGCAGGCAACAGTCAGGCTCAGCTACCAGCAAGAGTCCCCTCGAATACAGCCATGGTGCACATCACAGAATCACAGAATATCAGCGACTGGAAGGGACCTCAAGACATCATTGAGTCCAGTCCCCCTGCTGGAGCAGCAACACCCAGACCAGGTCACACGGGAAGGTGTCCAGGTGGGTTTTGAATGTCTCCAGAGAAGGAGACCCCACACCCTCTCTGGGCAGCCTGTGCCAGTGTTCCATCACCCTCATTGTGAAAAAGATTTTTCTTATACTTCTATGGAACCTCCTGTGTTCCAACTGCATCCATTGCCCCAAGTCCTATCACTGGAGAACACCGAGAAGAGCCTGGCTCCATCCTCCTGACACTCACCCTTTCCATATTTCTAAACATTAATGAGTCACCCCTCAGTCTCTTCAGATCATGCAACCCTTAAAGACACTCTTGGAAGAAAAACAAAGCAAGCTGATCCTCAGCAGGAAGGAGAAGTGTTTATACACTTTTTTCTTAGTGGAAGCCATCTTGACTTTGTATTTTGTTTGCACGGACCAAGAGTCTGAGGGGAGAAAAAGCATGATCTCACTCATTCCCAGTGCAAGGCCCTACTGGTCTACAAACCCCACCCCAAGGTGGCCCAAGCAGGCAGCATGATAGCCTGGGACCAGTGCTCCTTCAGACAGCAGGGGTGGGTATCTGTATTTTCCACTAAAAATGTCACATGACATAAAAGGAAACATAATTATAGCTTTTAAGAAGACAACCTTTCAAAGAAACACCTATTTCAGGTTTTCTGTATGTCCAAACAAGGAAACATCTAGTTTTTTAGAGTCTGACTAGGCACTCATCTTTTACAAATCACCACGAGTTTTTAATTTAAAATTACTTTTACATTCAATAATAGAAATTAACATGATACATTACTCTGGTGAATGCCAGTGGGTTATCAATGAGTGTGTCCCAATGAGCACTCTGAAACCTCCCAGCTTATCAAACACCATCTTTTGTTCTACTCCTTCCTTATTTTCAGGAAGGAAATAGAAATCTCTGACCACAACAAAAGATATGCTTCCTCATGCTTAATTATTTTGACATACAGATCCACCTTGAATAGAGATTTCCATAGCACACTAAATATAATCTAAAATAAGACTTGTGTAAAACCTAGTGCAGTTTGCACTGAGACATATTCACATGATCAGTGACCTCAGGAGGATCTCTAACAGCTTAGGAAAAAGGCAGGATTACCTTCTCACTTCCAGCCAAGTCTACCAGGTAAAGCTTTCCACTGAGTTTCTTCTCAGTTTCCACATTCTCTTGTTTAATATTAATGAGGAAGATACTGTGGCTCCTAGAGCTGTGTTCATTCATATCTGCAATCACATTGGGAAGGTTTTGTTTAAATTACTTCAAAACCTGCATGCAATTATATTTCATCAGATCTGGCCGATGGCTGGTACAAGGTGATCCACTGAAGAGCCTCCAGACCATGCACTGCCATCATGTCTACACCTGAGCTGAAAATAAAGCTCATGGACTACAAGAACGAGCTCTTGTTCTCTTCCAAAATTATCAAATCAATCAGACTCAAAGTAAATGACAGCCTTGGTGGAAAAAAAAAAGCAATTTCAGTTATATATAATTTGTAAAATATCTATACTAGATGTGACAATCCATATTTTATTGTTTTCTATAACAATGCTCAATAACCCCATGTATTCAGATCAGGGGTTCTCAAAGCCCAAAGTCAATAAATGTTTCGATGCAGCGAAGCGGTAAGAAAAGAACAGCTCTATTAATTTTAGAGCCTTATAATTTGTGCATCATTACATCCTTCATAGAACTCCAAGTGGTCTGTGAATGTGAAAAATCAATACACCCCCAGGAAGCTACAAACACCCACGTTTATGGGCAGAACACTCACTTGTAACAGCGACGTGACGGTTGGCTTTCCCTTCATCAATGACATCCAAAACTTCTTCAGGACTAGATACAAATCTTTCTGTACAACCCTGGCAATACACAAGGCAAACAGAAAGCTTTAGAGACTGTCCCAATACTCCTAATGCCATCAGGAAGAATATTTAGTACTGATGAACTAATTAATTAATTAGAAGAGCTGTCAGCAGCCAGTATGATCAGAGATGAGGCAATGAACCAAAACGTGCCTTTGAGTGACTTTCAGGACTCTATGGGATAACTTGAGGGACAATTGTCTTTTACAAGATTAAAGACTAGGTCAAATGCATTTAGAAAAGAGTTTCTAGATGTAGAACATATAGAATAATACAGCATATATTCCTGTTACAAATTTGGGTTAGATTACATACCCAAACCAGATTCTATTTCATAAACTACAAGATGTGATGCATAGTCCTCATTCTCTATCTTAATATTAAGAGATGCATAGTCCTTATTCTCTGTCTTAATATTAACAAAGGAATTATTTTTTTTGCCCTCTCCAGGATAAGAATAAACAGAACAATATTACACATATACTAAGGCTCAAATACAATCAAAAAAGTATTTTATATTTAAGTGAGGACTCAGGAAGTCATAAAAACCCAACAGACTTGTTGTAAAACACTGTGAGATTACAGCATCTATGCAGCTAAATCTTAGTGAATAAAATTCAAGATGTTCTTTTTCATAGCTGACATGAAATGGGAACATGGATACTTAAAATGTAACATCATGCTAACAAAATGTAAATGTTTGAAGTCAGGAAAAGAAAGCAAACACGATTCAAAGATTCCACGATTCAGGAAACTGTTTAAATCCAGGAACCAATACTATTTGAACATGCAAGACTCTGAACGTGAGTTGAATTATTCCAGCTAACACACTGTGATACAAATGGAAATAAATTTGTGAGAAAGATGGAAAAAAAGTGAGCATCAGATTTGCCTTGTACCTTAACATAGGGGACTCTGTTTTTATCTTCATGAACAGCGAGGTTTGTCTTTGACACTAGAAAAAAAGATGGAGATCATTAGGAATATTCCACAGGAAATAAGGTGTCAACAACAGGCAAAAGAGACAAACATTGTGAATGCATTAAATCTATAAATGAGAATTGTAGTCACTTCCCTTTCCTTATGAACTACCTCTATTTCTGCTACATACAATTTCTCCTCCTGTCAGTCTTGTAACTGTTGCTTTGAAGTTGGCTTTATGGCACAAAAGCTTTTGTTCATAGTTTGAATTAATAAAATAAACACAGAATGAGCTGGGTTTTGCCAAGGCAGCAAGAATTACAAAACAGGCAAAACTCCTGAGTGGAATTCAGAAAAGCTCAAATATTCCTGGATTTGTGTGAGGAGACACTTCTCTGTCTTCAGACTGATTCAACACACACAACTCACAATATCATTGACATACAGCACACTCAGAGACACAAATAAAGAGAGATTAATTGCTTCAGGCTTCAGACAAACTGCCCAACAGAAACAAAGTGAGGAATAAGTTGAACCAAATATGTATTTAACAGGTTGTTGAATGTCCTCACTGTCTCCTGCCAGTGCTTTCATAGCCCCACACACAGAACACCATGTAATTTTTAACATTAAGAGTTTTTTTCTTGAAGAATATACATTGCCAAAGAGGTTTAAACCTGCCTTGAAGTCTATAAAATTCCCTGTATTCATTGACTTCTAATAAAGCTAAGCAGCACTTCAGAGGAAAATGCACAAGAGTCAGAGATCAGATGACTTAAACTGCAAAATTCTCTCTCCTAAAGCCCATCATACAGCTTCAAATAAAATACTTCTCAAAGAAAGCAACTGTTTCCCCTTAGGCATTTATTCAAAGCACTATAATAAGTCAAAAAACACTTATTACCATAAGAAATGTGGAACTTACCATCGAGTAGGTCCCTTATTTTGTCCAAATATATCTCGAAGTAGGAAACCTAATTTAATAAACATAAACATTACAGATGTGCATGACAGCAATTTAAACCTCAGCACCTGTATTTCTGCATCTGTCAAAATCAAAAGCACTCAACTAAAAATAAACCCCACATAGTTTGAATTAAATATTTCATATGAAGTTACTTGTATTCTGAATTAAGTCCAAGTCATTGATCCTTCTCCACTTATCAATGATTCATCAGGGAAGTGTACAAAATAACTCTAGACAAGTCTTTCCTTTTTTTTTTCTTTTTTTGATTTTACATAGGCAAAATATTGAACAGAATCAAATCAATTCAGCTCCTGTAGTATCAGTACAGCTGCATCATGAGAAGGGGTGAGTTTGACACCTGGAAAAGATCTACTGATATTCACCAGCACAAAAGCAGATGGTACCTTCAGTGCCCTTATACCAGCCTAAGAAAAAGATATTAAATTTTTAATCTGTACATATGTAAAAGTTCTGTCTTGAATCAAAGAATAAATTGAAAACAAGCTTTTCTGAAACAGAGACACAACTGTCCTCAAACAAAAAAAAAAAAAGGAGAGAATAAGTGAATGAAAGACTCTCTTGATGAAAGGCTTTTCAACTCACAGAAGCAAACAGAGAGGTGTTAGGAGTGTGCTGCCCTAAAAAAGCCTCAACCAGGGATTATTTAGCTGCATACTAGGTGGCTAAGTTCTGGGTTTCAATAAAGTCTAGTTATTTAGTAAAGCATTACGTTGTTCTATGTGAAAAATAAGTTATATCTGGGTTTTTTTGACTGATCTTCCTTATAGGACAACAGATACATGTTGCTTTTCTGCATTTACTTCTCCTGTGTCCCATTTAAATCCATCCTCTGGACCAGCATATTTCAACAGTCTGGTTCACCTAGACTTAACTCATGTGCTTTATATTATCCTACTAACACACTGCTGAGGACACACAAACACAGCAGATACCAAGTTTCCCCCTCCCTATTCTAAATGGGTCTCTATTAAGGAGGGAGAGAAAAAAAATATTGCATTCATTTTCAACATTGTCTCAGTTATTAAGAGCCTGACAGTTTGGTTCAGTTCTTGCTCCCCATGACAGCACATGCATTTCACTCAGTGACAGCTCCTTGTATAATCACTCACTCATTCACAGCTAATGAGGCAGCTTTTCTGTTAAGATATTCAGAAATGTCAACTATGAGAAGAAACCAATGAAATAGCTCACAGCTGGCAGAATATATTTTATAAAGCAATAATAATCTTCTGCTTGGACAAGAATTTACTACAGCCTGTATGAGGGGGTCCCCATCTGTGTTATCAAAGTGTATCCAAGTGCTACTACAGCAATAGCCACAGGACAACTCCACAGATATGGAAGTCTGTGTCACTCCTATGAAAGCCATTCTCAGGAAAATTCAGGTGTCTTTTCTTAAGGGGCTCAATGTTTTACAATTTGAGGTCCATTACAATATTTAGATGATTTATTTGTACTTTGTAAGGCGGCTGCTTCTCTCTCTACTTCATGAGAATGCAAACAATCAAGCAGATCAGTAGTATTTATGGTCATAACTCATGGGGCTGAGGTCCAGCTTTTGCAGAAGCTGCAGTGATATGAGTGTCTTATCACTTATCCAGCTGGCTGTTCTCTAGAGACACAGCAATCAAAAGGACCAGGAAACCTGAAAACACACTCCAAAAAATTTCAGCCAAGGGCTAGTAACTGTGTGGGATTATTACTGTATTTTCCCCATTCCTGGAGACATTCAAGGCCAGACTAGGCTATGAAATCTAATCTAGTGCAGGATGTTCCTGCTCACTGCAGGAGGTTGGTCTAGATGCCCTTGGAAGGGCCCTTCTAACTCTATGATTCTATTATTATTTCTAGCAAATGGAGGGGTTTGTTGGGTTAGAAAAGGGAGAAAGAAACATGGTAACGTGAGTGCAGATCTCCCATCCAGCTTGACTTTCTTCCACCTGACCCATTACATAATGTGTCATCCTGCATTTACCTTTATATGAAACTCCAGGTTTTCATCCATGGAGTAGATGTGATCAAAGATGTCATGTGCAATTCTTGGAATGATTCCCATGAGCTGAGGGTCGTGCAGCTTCCCCTGCGGACACAAAACCAAACCATAACTCAGGAAGCCCTGCTCAGGCAGAGGAGAGGAGAAAGCCTTGTCCCAGCACACCCTCCTCCACAGACCCCCATGAATCTGTCTGCTGCTCTGAGGGGAAATTTGTTTGATGTAAAAGGTGGCAGAATGACTCAGTGTGAGCACTCCTCACCCAACAGAGCACCTATTGGTTTTGTCAGCTCCTGCCGTTTGCAGAGCATGTTGTCTGATGTCCTACCTGCATCATTGCTCTCTGATTAAAAGTAAAGGAACAGACACAAACAAAGACACAAACAACAGCCCAGCTCTTCCAGTTAAATCAGAGATTTGGAAACATGTCATAAACAAGAAGTATTAAAGCATTTTGTTTCTCTTTCACCACTATGCTAGAAAGCTAAAGGGAAATCTGGGTTGCGGGGATTTGGGGATTAGAGTAATATATTCTGATTTGAGCTTGCTGGGCCTGCTGCCAGGGAGCTGTGCCTTACAAACACTACTGTTCTCCATGTTAATATGCACAACTACCTTCCCCTGTTCTTTAAAGAACTGAATATTAAAGGAAAACAACAATTTCCCTGCCTGCGTGGCTCCTTTTGGCTGTATTGCTCTTTTTGAAAAAGCCAGACACATGGAGGAAAGCTAACACTTGAAAATTGAATAGAAATATTAACTCAAAGTAAAATCCTTTTTCTGACTACAGCACACTCTGGATCGGCATTTCCAAAGGCTTTGTGAAACTGCTTCTTTATGCAGTAACAAGGCAGTAAGACAGAACAGAGTCTAGAAACACCTTTCAAACATATATTTCTCTTGTGTTGCCCACAGCACAGCAAAGCATCTTACTTTGAAGTGTAGGAGGGAATTATTACTATTAAAAAAAAAAAACCAAAACAAAACATGATGGGTAGCCATCAGCCATCCAATTCCACATCACAGGAAGTCAGATTTGATCTGTGTCTTCGTTTGAGACAGAACAAAACCAATTTTCCTCTTCAGTAATTTTACTTTTCAATCAAGTCTCTTCTGACTGACTGAGCTCTCTGAAATTAACAGTATGTTTTTCAGACAGAGTCTGCTTCTAGCAGAGATAAGGCCTGATGTTTATGGTGAATACCAAGGAATGGCATATGCAGAGGGGCTCCTCCTCAGACTTATTGCTATAACAACCAAGGAAAGCTCATTTTATTTGCCATATTGGAGGGTTGGAAGCAGAAGAACACTAGTGGGGAGGAGTGGACAGGGAAGGTGACCCAAAACTGGCCAATGGGGTCAGTATTCCACCCCATCTGCATCATGTGATGCTGAGGGATCAAAAGGGTCAGCCCTCTCTTCTTCAGTGGCCAGCATCTGAGGAAGACTCCATCTGTTCTTCTTGGTTTAAGCTGCCAGCACAGCATTAGCTCCATCACATAGTAATGTTATTGAGCAGAGACTGCGACACAATTTTCCCCACTATCTGTCCCTTCCTCCTGAAGAAGTCCTTGAAAAGCTCACTGGAACCAACTGACTGCCTTGTATTCCACCAAAGGAGTTGGAAGAAGTGTGCTGTTGCTAATATTGCAGTTACTGAACTCCCCCAGAGCACCAGGACAGAGAGTTCTCCACTCATTAAAGCTTCTCATTTTAATAAGAACATTAATTTTCACATTTAAATGTGGCAGGCAGGCAGAAGTTAGTGGAGTGTAACATTGGAGGCAGTGAGGTTTTATTTCAGGATGTTGACATACTAACTCCAGTGTGTAGGGATTTAGTACTGAAGACTCTACTATAAGGTCAAAGCCAAGCAATTTAATCTTATGGGCAGAAAAAGGTAATTCTTATGACAGTTTGGGCTATATCCCATTATACAAGATGGCAAATATTTTATCTAGCACAGAAGAAAGACCTGTGTGTGCCACAAAGCCTCTCCTGGCTGTATTACACTAGGGCGTCCTGTTCAAGGGTAAC
Source organism: Turnix velox (assembly GCA_013400935.1). Taxonomy (NCBI): domain Eukaryota; kingdom Metazoa; phylum Chordata; class Aves; order Charadriiformes; family Turnicidae; genus Turnix; species Turnix velox. Next base: position 248,521 of record VZTY01019750.1, read on the forward strand.
ACCAGCACTATGAAGCATTTCACAGCAAATCCTCCATAACAGCTTTACCAAGAGGATTTACTATTTCTTCAACCACAGACTATTTTTTTCCTTCCACAACATCCTTTAGCAACTTTACAAGAGGATGTTCAGTTAAAAGGGGGGATTAAGTCCGACTATAGACTTGATTCCACTTCAAAATGACAGGTTTTTATCTTTTTTTTTTTCATTAAGTAAGTAAAAGAGCCATTTTTTTCCTAGTCATCTTCCTTTATCGCGGCTTGTAATTCTGAATATAAATTGGCTTTAAGAGATCTTTCCCCATGCCATGTGGAAGCACCAGCTCAAGCCCTGCAGACATTTTGATTTAATTACACTGCGAGCTGGTGGATTACTCAGCCACTGTGCCATCTGTGAGGGCTGAGCTAGAGATTTCCCCCCCCACATCCTCACAAGGACAGACTTAATTAGACGTGAGGCATCAGTTTATTGCATCCTCCAGGAAAGGAGCAACTGTGGCAATCAAACAGGGCCTGTTGGCTCTGGAGAATATTGCTTTCCACCTCCTTTAACCTCCAGGTTAGGTAGGTCACCCGTGTTAATCGTGTAGCCAAACCATCTGATGCTGCTGAAGAATCATAAGCTTATTTTTTTCCTTTAATTTAGCAAAATTTTTCCCTGTATTGAAGCTCACAGTTGAACTGGAATGCTCCAAGGCACTGGGCTTGTACAGCATTGGGGTGGAACAGCCCTATGTGAGGATTAAATGCTTGAATGATCCATCTTTTTCAGACAGAGACTAAAATTTCTGAGTGTCTTCTATCTGAACTGTTAAAAAATAACCACCACAGGGAAAAAAAACTACACTCACACACTTCATGTAGCAGAAATATAAATAGAGTGAGGAGTTCAGCCACTAGAATTTGGTATAAGTTAGTATTCTTCAAACAATTCTCAAATTCATCCATCAGTGCTGCAGCAAGACAAGAGTGGTATTCCCAGAAGAGGGGTGGCAAATGAGAAAACCAATAACCCAAGCACGAATTTCCATAATCCTGCATACGAGGGAACTCTGCAAACCCTTATTAACCATTTTCATTTCTGAATTAACAATTCTCAGGCAAACCCTTTTAAATGTACACAAAGCTCAGCTGTTACGACCAATATGGAGAAGCTACATTTGATAATTTTGACAGGCTGCTTGTTCATTTGGGGAGATCTGTACAGACATCTCATGATAAAAAAAAAAAACCTCCATGCTGAAAGAAATACTGTAGCTTAAAAGGCAGGAGAAGCTGAACATACCCAGATCTCTTTTTATATGTCACTCACAGCTGAGTGCTGCAGAGAGCTGCTTGTTCAGGTAATTGCTACATAGAATTCTACTGCTGCTACCAAATTGATGTAATTTTGACACTGTACCTCCATAGTATGTGTTTTTCCTGATGATGTCTGTCCATAAGCAAAGATTGTGCCATTGTAGCCTTCGAGAACATCTGCAAGAAAGAGGGATACAATTAATTGACGTCTCAAAGCTGGATTATTGGTGTTTCACAAGTCTTCTACAATTAGAATATAGTTTGTGCCATATGGAAGGGGTAAAATATTATATATCTGGCTATTTTTAGGGAAAAAAAAAGATAGTAGTAAAATCTAACCCAGAGAATTACAGAATTATTGACATCTACCTCACTTTCCTGGCAAAAAAAAGGTCTCTGTATGCTAGCTACTATCTAATATAGGAGTGTAACATAAAAATGCATTTCAAACCATCACGTAACAGAGAGATAAATTGAACAAATTCATACTTTTTCTACTAACACCCTCAAGATTTCATGGCCTCATTCATTTCCAAGCCTGCCTGCAAAACAGGAGAGGAGAGCAAGAAGAAAGCCTAACAGGAGAGGAGAGCAAGAAGAAAGCCTAACAGGAATTGGCTGTATTGAAAATATTCTTCTCTCAAGGCAGAATGCATAATTTTATATCGCATTAGGATATAAAAATATCCATTTTTAACTTCACAGTGGTTAATGTCTACAGTAGCTTGCAGAAACCTGGGAGGATTGTAAACCAGCTGGTTCTTACACACAGTCCCAGGTCCATCCATCGATGCTGAAAAGATTAGAGCTGGACTTGCTCCAGGCTAAGTGAATTTAGAGTCAAGGAGGGCCACCTATATACACAGATTTTGTGAAGTGAAAAAAAAAAAAAAAAAAGATTTTAAAAGAATACTTGCAAAAGTAAAACTACAGATGTCCAGCCATAGATGCAGTGCTATTTTGAGTTCATGTCTTTTACTCATAATTTCACCAACAGGTTTCAAAAATAGGGCCAAGCATATGTAGCTCCTTTTTGTTTCTAAAACATCATCTAGCATTAAAATGTCATTTAAATTCTACCACAGGACAGTTAAAGCACAATCTAAGAATTTACTACTACTATTTCCAATTTTTGCTCAACTTGCTTAACATTTGAAGAAAAAAGGTTGAATTAAAAAATAAAATAAATAAATCACAAGGAAGGCTCATTATCTCCAGGTGAATGCACTGCAGAATGTCAGCTTTCTACTGGTACACAGCCCAGGGGGGAAATAACCTGATTAATCAAGTGTTATGCAAGAAAATTGCTCAGAATTTGCATCAAGGTATGCTAAGATACATCCCTGCTTGAGGAAGCATAAATAAACAATTTGCTTTCCCAAATAGCAAAAAATATTTTATATTTTAAAAAAGATAACACGCCATAGAACTCTGCATTACTCGCAATTAAAAAAAGTGGTAGAAGAGATTATTTTTGTTGGATGACTTTCCACCTTTATTTAATAAAACATCTGTGAACTGGATAAAGAGAAAAGGCAGTTGCTGACAGAAACAATTTTAAAAACAAAGCTTTTAAACAAAAGGAGGGGGGGGCTAGGGGGAAAGAAATACACATGAACAAAGTGACCAAACAAAGACCAGCTGGGATTTTTACAGAACTCTCACCAACCAAAACAAAACCAGGTGCTTCCCTCAATTCCTGGTCCAGCTCTCTCTGCCAGCCACTTAACTGCTACCAGAGCCTGATTTTCTTGATGAGGATGGACAGGACAAGCAGCAGCAGTCTGAAACCATGGAGTCACTCAGGTTGGGGACCCACAAAGTCTCCAGAAGGACTGTGGTGCCCAGCAGGGCTCTGTAACATTTGAAGGAGAACCTTCAAATGAACCAGTGCCTACCACAGCAGTCTTAATGGCAAGAAGACCCCATGGTTTTACCAGTCCTTCAGCTTAATTCCTACCGCCAAGTTTTTAGCTCCACGCTTAGCTTTTCAATGTCTAATCTTTCTAGTTCTACAGCTCATCCTATGAGGCCCATATCTGTAAGAAGAACAAAAAGTCAATAAGCTACCTACCACCCAATACATCATTAAAGTCATTTTCTCCTCCTCACAGGACACACACATGTACAGAAGTTCACATCTGTACTAACATGCTCACAGATCTGCTCAGCAACAGATATATCATAGAATGAAAGAATGGTTTGGGTTGGAAGAGACTTTTAAAGATCACCTAGTTCTAACCTCCTTACCATGGGCAGGGACACCTCCCACTAGACCAGGTTGCTCAGTGCCTCATCCAGCCTGGCCTTGAACACTTTCAGGGAATATATATTGCTTTGTGTATTTCCCCCTCAATATATGATTGTAGGAAAGGTACAAAATCCAGATATACAAATCCATCTGTGAAGACTGAGAAGATTGCTGCTTCTCTAAAAACCTTGTTTTTCCTGCTTCTCACATTTGGAACATGAAATACTTTGCCTTAGTCACCGAGATGTTTACTTAAGTCTAATTCCATTTCTTCTTTAGTGAAAAAACCCTCATTGAGATCATTCTTATTGTGGGCATAGTTATTGTAAGCATTGTTTTAGAGGCTGTTAGGCCAGCTGGCATTTTCTGTAATAACATTAATCACAATGAAACCATCAGCTTCTTCATGGGAGTATAATGAAATCTGATAACAAATGGTAACCTTGAAAAGCTATCTGAAAAACCCTCAAAGATTTAAATAGTATCCCAAATTGTAATGCACTCAGCTCGTAATTCCATGTAGTAAATCAGATTATTCCAGTTTATCAGAAGCAGTCCAGTCCATTCCACATTCTTCATTTTATTAGGCTTTAAAGTGGAAATTAAACATAAGGAAATGTATGCCCAGAGCTAAAGAATATCACTGCAGTAATGCTGTGCTCTCCCTCACTGTCTTGCATTCTTTTTCTTCCATCTCCCTTTCTCTCCCTTCCATTGCTCTCCTTCTCACCTTCTCTTTCTCTCCTTTTTCCCCTACTTTTCTTTCTCTTCTCTCTACACGCTCCTCCCCATCAAACTCATCTCTGAAGTTATCCAGAACATCCAAGTTAACACACATGCAAAAGTCTGTTTGAACTCTATTTTCAAATAGGACTTTGGGACATATTTAGCTTTCTGTTTCATTAATGAAGAATTAGTCACTGATTTATGTCTTCAAAATTGCTTTCAAATGGGATTTTACTTCTCACACTACTTTCAGAGGAAACCAACTTCCACAGGGGATATAAACACCCTCCACAAGGCATCAAGCAGCGCTCTGCTGCTTCTGTTAGCACACGCTGGAGTGCTCAAACAGTTCCCCAAACTTCCAAAAGCAGAGTGATGTGTCAGCAACCCAGACTAATGGTTTCTTCAGCTCTACAACTCCAATCTCACCAGTTTTTATTAAAGGCTTACCCTTCCGAAATTAGAATTGCCCTAATTAGGCTCCCCACAGAGAAGGAGCAAATGAAGTCTTATGACTCATTTCCTCTCTCCAACATCAAATAATTTAGCTTCTGGTCCTCACCCCCAACCACCTAGACTACACGTGTGTTGGCTTGCTCCAGGGTCTCCAAGCGAGACAAGCAATTTCCTCCAGAAGAGAAGCCAGGCTTTGCAGCAGGGCTGCTCACCCCAGGGGACCTCTCCTCACCAGCAGCACACACAACCTCTCAGCAGATCCAGCTCGAAACCTGGAATGCTACCCAGTCCTTCAACACTGCTCCAGCAGCACCTCTGAGCAACCCCAAATCTCTCATGCAACATAAATCCCATGGAGTTCAACAAGCAGCCTTGCTTTGCTATGAATTGCTCTGGCACTATTCCTACTCTAGGAATACTTTGATTTTTAAGAGAAAAATTAAAGACTTGCAAGGTGGGGGAAGCACAGCAATTAAAATGCATCCAAAACTTTGATTCTCAAGTTAAAAATCGTGGCATTACAACAGCTTATGAAGGTTTTGTTTTAAACAACACACACAAGTAGATTGCTATCCAAGAGCCACTTGTGCTCTCATTTTGCTTTTAAATGCAAACTCATCCCATCATAAAGAGTCTTATGCAGAAAGAACATGCTATTTCTTGCTTATCATGTAGCACAAAAATCAAGTGCATGTGTGGAAAAATAGTCACACACTAAGAGAAATTAAGAAACAACTGGAATTCCTTCAGCTCTTTCTGTTTGTTTTGGGACTTTTTTTTTTTTAACACAGACAAGTGCTTGAAAAAGGAAACACTTGAAATTACTAATTACTGAACTCCCACACAGACATCTAAACTTTTATTATCCCGTCTTTAAATACCTTGAGGGGACAGAGAGACACCTTTTTTCCCCCCCCTCTCCTAAGCAGGAATTAACAAAGATAACACCTACCTTTAACAATCTGCTTGGCACAGGCATTATAAACTTGTTCCTGGGTTGTATTAGGAGGTAACACTCTGTCAAAGACGTAAGGCTTCCCTTGCTGCAAATAAAAGAGAAACTCTGTAAGGTAAAGAACATTTAAAAGAGTTCACAGGCACAATTTAGCAGGCATCCTGAAATGCAGCATTTCCTACAAAGGAAGCCATTCAGTGCAATGGAGAGGCCAACATTTTGGTGAATAAACAGATGTGACATCTCGTGTGCCCCAAACCCTTCTTGTCTATAACTGGCAAATAAAACACAGCGTATGTTTTCTGTGGGTTCCCATTTGGGTCAGCAGCTACAGCTGCAGGAAACAAGCAGAAGAAGCATCAGCAACTGAAAGCTGATGGTTTTCTCCCTCTCCTAGGAGTTAAAGGGGAATAATCATAGAAATATTTGCAGAAGATTGCTGTTCATTATACTGTAAAGGAGTGAAAGCTGTGGTGCAAGAAACAGCAGTCAGGACTGAGATAAACACAAGTTTGCTGGTCCCAAGAGCTGCCTTCTGCTGCAGCTGTTGAAGCACAGTCCCATAATACTACATGCTCCTTCTGCTGAAATGGTTTCATTTCCATGCTAAACATGCAAACACGTGTCAGTAAAACCATGGGTTAGACCCAAAACAGCCCAGTCAGACTACTAGGCGGCCCCAGGCATCTGGTTTTTTTAAGAAATTGTCAAGATTTTTATCCTTAGGACCAACAAGTAACAGGATGCCATGTGAAGGGCTCCAAAAAGATGTCTTGAATAGGATCAGGGCCATTTCCAGGTTGTGAACAATCCATCCCACCACAGATGATGATGTGCCCTGAGTCCCAGGTGACATCATGACTGACATTTATTCACACGTGTATATAGTATAGTACAACCTGTACATACGCTTGCAAAACATTTTCATTCCTCTTTGTAGCAAGTACAATTGGTTACAAGAGAAACACATATTAGCAACCCTAAAAATAGGTTTGTGTGACACTTAAAAGGCAAATCAATTTCCAAGACAGCAGTTCAGCTCCTCACAACTCAAAGCGGAGGGAGACACCTGCATTTAAAATACAATTCCTTTATTTAAAGTTACACTAAGTGGATGTGTAGCATCTTTCTTATCTTCCATCAAAGGCTGCAATGTTTCCCTTCGAAGCTGTGACACCTGCTCTGGGAAAGGAGTAACAAGGGCTTCAAAGCTGACTGTGAGGTGGGTTGGATACCTGATGTGGGAGAGCTGACATGCCAGTTCTGCTGTTTGCAGCCAGCTGTTCAAACACTGGCCTCAATTAGCTGGTTCTGTCACACTTTGATTTCCCTTCAAGCACATCATAAGCCTGCATTCACCTGCTCCTTAAACTTGGGAGTTTAACTGGGAAATAAGAGAGAGGTGTCTGCCTGCAATGGGTGGTCTTTGTGTTTCATCCCACGAGTTTGGATCTCAAGGATAAGAAGGCAATTTGTAAATCATTTAGTAAATAATTCATAGTCTTGTGCTGTCCTGGAGTGGCCACCCTTGGTAAGGCAAAAGCCTGAAGGGGCAACTCAGATCAGCATCCCCAGTGCAACCCCAGTAGAGTGGTGGGACTACTGGGAACACCCAGCTGGCACCTACCCCAAACTGGTCTCCACAGCTTTTCACAAACAGTGCATCATGTGCTCTCAAAAAAAGTTCTTCACTCCCAGGATGAGAAGGGCTGCCCTGCTATAACTCCTCTGGCATAATTTCTTAAATGGGCTTGTTATCTACTTACCTCCATTTAGCTTTTTCCAAGCACTACATAATAAGCCCAAATAAGCCTAAAAAAAATGCAGATTCAAGCTCAGCCATCCACTTACACTATTTATTTACTTCATGTGTGATTTGAGGCTTCTAGATAAGCAATGTGAGAGAGTAGCACGGAGTGGTGCCAGCACATCATCCTACATGGACAGCACAGCACTCCAGGCAAACATTGCCCTGGTGCAATCAATCCAGCTCTTCCACTGAGCTCTCAACAACTATAATGCCTAAAAAAAACCAATCCCATCATAATTGTGCTGCTTGCAGCTGAAGGAGGCACTGGTTGCAGCTGTTAAATTTCCCTGTCAAACTGAAAAGCTGCAAATGTAAAGCAGCAATTCACAAATGTGCTACACGGGTCAAATTTCTTCCTCGAGGTTATCCTTCTGGGAAGCTAGAAAACTGGAACAGCCACCACTGACAGCTGAAGAAAAGAAATGAACATGAAGGATCAAAAAGTACCTGTCAGTTCTGACTTCTTTTGCTCTACCACCAAATCATAGAATCATGGAATAGTTTGAGTTGGAAGGGACCTCGAAGATCATCCAGTTCTAACCCTCCCTGCCATGGGCAGGGACACCTCCCACTAGATCAGGTTGCTCAGTGCCTCATCCAGCCCGGCCTTAAACACCTCCAGGGATTGAGGGGGCATCCACAGCCTCTCTGGGCAACCTGTTCCAGTGTATCACCACCCTTCACAGTAAAGAATTTCTTTCTTATATCCAGCCTAAGTCTACCCACTTCCAATTTATATTCATTATTCCTAGTCCTTCCATCACATATCCTATTTAAAAGTCCTACCCCAACCTTTCTGTAACCCCCTTCAGATATGAAGTCCTCCCTGAACCTTCTCTCCCCCAGGCTTTACAGCCCCAGCTCTTTCAGCCTGTCCCAATATAGGAGTTGCTCCAGCCCTTTGATCATTTTCGTGGCCTCCTCTGGACCTGTTCCAACAGCTCAATGTCCTTCTTCTGCTGAGGGCTCCAGAACTGGACTCAATACTCCAGGTGAGGCCTCACCAGAGCTTAACACAACCCTCTCTTCTCCACCTATACTTTGTGTGTGGGGGGATGGGATTTTCTTTTGTCTTTGTTTTGCAGGGTGGTGTTGTTATAAGCTCTTGATTTCTGACAGGCTTTCTGCAAAGGTAACAAAAGCCTTATCCATCCTGCAAAGACAACATGCCAGCAGACACAAAGGTTTAGCTCCAAAACCGAGAGAGTGGGCAAGCACAAACCTCACCTTATTTCCAGCTTGCTCCCAAACAATACTTACTCTCCTTATTGTCCTCTTCAGAAATAAAACCAACTGCTTTTTGTTTTGTTTTTCAAATGCAACCCAGCTTGAATTAAATACCAAAATCAGGGCAGATTTCAGCCTTATTAACACTTATTCAAGAAAGCACTAAGCAGCGAGAAATAAAGCGTTACTTTGTGAGCTGATGCTAACAATTCTATCCCTGCTCCTCCTCCATAGGTTATTTTCCAAACACTCTCATTATATGCAGTGTATTTTCTCTCACACATAAATCACATCTCCTTTCCTATGCCATTACTTCCCACAGTCCCCCTGACAATCTGTTCCATTAACTTATGCCACTGCTGCATAATGGCAGGGATAAGTGCTCCATCCACCCACACCACCCCTGCTGAAGCTGCACTGACAGCCAGACAGATTCTCTCCTGGCCCTTCCACAGCACAAAGAAAGCCATTCCTACCTTTCACCAATGACTCTACCACCAGCTTAGAATTTCCTATTTAAAAATCTGAGCATCTCCTGACCATAAACCCACATGCTACCAAAGCCATCCTTTTACAAGCCATATCACAGAGCTGAACTATCCTGGGAGCTGTCAGGCTCAATTAAAGGTAACCAAATAAATTTCCTATTAGGAAAAAAAAAAAATTAAAAAAAATCAACTCTCCTAAATTCTATGCAGACAGGAAATGAGAAGTGCTCAGTGCTTAGAGCTGCACACTAAGAATTAGGAGCCTTAATGCAATTTCATGATTAATTCCCTGTGATCTTCAGAGAGACACTGGGGGTTGACTCCACCACTGCCTGCAGGTTATAACGTTCAGCAGGATGACACCTGACTTTCAGAGCTCAGGGGCAGAATCCACAATGCAAGGTCCATCCCCAAAGTGTTTTATAAAATCCTTGGGCTAGGTGGGATGGCTTAGAACAGGCAGCATGTGGCTCAGATGCAAAATTGCTGAAATAGAAAAGAAGATGAGAGCAGAAGCAGAGGAGGACCCTAAAGGAAAAGGGACAAGCTGACAGAGCTCCTGCCACAGCTGACCCTGGAGAGTATCTACCCCATGGTCCAGGCATGAAAGCTACAGAGGCTCTCAGGATCACCTTTCAGGCTGCTGGGGGTACAGCACACAATATGAGATGCAGGGGAAGAATGCTTTGGGATTGCACAAGACTTAGGGGATGATCAGGGGAAGATAAAGGAGAGGAAAGGGAAGGATGGGGATGATTCATGGGATGAAGGAATAAAAGCACCAGGCTGCTGGTCACTATGCTTCTCCAAACACGTCCCACACTCAATCACCACAGTGCTATCCTCTTACTAAACTACTTTCTAACCCTCTTTGCGGCTAAGGATGTGAACACTGTGTGCATGTATGGATAAAGGAGTCTAAGCACCAGGAACTGGAGTGAGACCACAGGTCACAACGTCCCCTGGGGTTGGATAAAGGCATCCCCTTTACCCCTGGAAAAGGAAAACTGCAGAACAAGCTCATGCCAACTCATGTAGCTCAGTTAGTCAGATGAATCACTTGGCAAAACCGTGACTGCTGAAACTTTTGTCATTTTTTTTCTGGCTCTGTATTCAAGTCAACAACTTATTGATGCAGTTGGAATAAATGATCTATGAGTGGGTTTAACACACTATACAAGATGCCACTGCCAGTACATGCAAAATACAGGTAATAGAATCATGTGATATGTAGGAGCTTAATTAATGGCAAATTATTTCACAGCTAGTTTTCACTACCATAAGTGCACTTGTAGGAGGGGTTTTATAAATAAAAGATAGATAATTGCAGACCTGGAAGACAATTCTACAAAGAGCAGAAAGCAAACTATTACCAGCAGCAATTCAGTTTTTCAGTCAAGTCACATCCTCACCCAGTGCCAAGATTTTTCCCTTGAAAGGTGGTATAAAACTCATCTCTCTAGCTACAGAGTAGGAATTAAAAATCTTTACTCCTTTAGAAAATGTAGAGGCCACACAAATTGAATGCTGCATCAGACTTGCTCCACTTACAAGTGAGATAAACAGGTGGCCCTGGGAATTTTCTGTCATTAGAATTGATTAGATAGAATTCTAGAACTCATTAGGTAGAACTTTTCCCCCCAAGTTACAGAAATTCTACAACTAAGAGGTTGTTACTATTTTGCTTGTAAAGCTCAAGAGAAAACAGGACTTATCTCATTCTTCTGAATCCATTCCTCTCTAGTGAGTATTGAAAATATGTGGATTAAAGACAAAGGGAGAAAATAAATGTACATTAGCAAAACAGTTAAATTTAGTTATTATGCTTTTTCTTTAGTCAGTCATATTGACTAAGGAAGTTCTACAGCCATTCTACCCATTTTCCACATCTACTTACTCTAAAAACATTAGCACAGCAGCAATTCAACAGGGAGAAGAGAATTCAGCTTACCTGGGATAAAAAATTTAAGGAAATTAATTCAGAATTACCTGAATACACTACATAGACAAACAAATTTCTCCCAAAGAAGATCCTAAATCTTGGTAATAGTCCTAAAACTCAATTGGAAAATCAATTAAAACAAGCAGTAGTGTATGACCAGGCTCTGCAGAGCAATCCAAGTCCAACACAGCATTACTTTAGCATAGCAGGGCTTAATTATTGATCTACCTTATGAATATTTTGGTGGAGCTGACAGAGCTTGGCATGTGGCCAGACATTCACTTTTAGCTTTCACTCTCAGCAAAAAGAATCTTGAACTCCTTGCTATAAATCCAGTTTTCACAAAGCATTATTTTACCTTAGTATAGATCTGCAATGTAGAAAACCAAACCATATTATTTTAAACCATCTCTTCCACCCCGATGCAGCAGCTGGAAAATATGCTCTTTTAAGAAAGTTCATGTGGATTTTAAATATAAAGATGCCCTCATGCAAAGCCAACTACTAAATAGTACTCTTTGGCAACATTTTTTTTATACTTCTGACAATATTCAGTCAAAACATTTATTATTTACTTGTATCAGTGCAAATCAGCCACTACCCAGAGGATAGGATGGACCCAGTGTGTCCAGTCACCACAGACCCCACAAATGCTCTAACCCCTCCCTCACTGGCACTTCTCACCTGGTCAGGTGGGACATTATCAACATTAATGCTAATCAGAAAAATAAAAAGCAGTGCAAACTGTCTCTCAGCCCCTGGATGAACCATGAGGTGATAAACTGCAGGCTGACAGAGTCTCCCTGCTGGGAAGAAGGTTGGGCCAAGGGTTGGAGAAGCAGCACTCCAGTGGTTGAGGAGCTCCACCACTGCTGAAGGCAGCAGCACCCACCAGCACCATGGAAAATGGGACTTCTTCTTACTTGAAGGCCAGGGACTCACTCCTCCTCCTTCTCTTCTGGAACTTCCCAGCGTTGTATGGCTCAGGAATAGGGCAGGGAGGCAGAAAGGCCCCAGGACACAGCTTGCTCCAGCTCCTCACCATCCTCATTGCTCTGCAGGCAGCCTTGGTGATGGCACTGCCTGGTCAGCATCAAGAGCAGTGTGTGGATACTGTGGTACTCACAGAAGTTAGACCACACATCCCTTGGTACCCCCTTCCACAGCACAGCCTAACTGCAGCAGGATTAGCAGCATCCTTCATCCCACTAGAGATCTGCATGCCACGCAGCAGCTTGCAGATTTGGGCCTCGATTACTTAACTGCTTATGCAACAACAAAAACACTGGTATTTGAGGACAGTGATATCCTCCTGCAGTTAAACTTAATCTCTGAAAAGATGGAGCTCTGTTAATGATCACAGGGAAAAGGATTTCATTCCAGGCTCTGTACAGCACTAGCTTCAGATGTGCATCACTCCCCCTATCCTGCATCCTCCACCTCACATTAAGAGACAAAGGAAAATTTTTCACACTTATTTTTCACTAAATTTTCTTCCATCTTTTCAAATATATATGTGGTTGTATGACCAGCAGACCTCTCTGCTTTATCATATGTGTAAAAACCGAGTGAGGAATTGGACATAAAGTTGTGCAAAGGTTCCAGGAGAAACAGGAGACCATGGTTCCCTGCACCATCCCTCTGACTTTCAGATAGTTTGTGCCACTGTATTATGTGTGGCAGATAATTACTGGTTTAATTTAAAGTGCTCTATCTAATTTAAACAACTTCTTCAGGCCTATTCAAAGCTACGTTCATAATCTACTCATTTTACTTCAGCAGAGAGAGGCTTAACTAAATTATCTCTAAAATGCTGTCACTTGCATCTCAGATAAAGATCCTCTTGGCAACAGAGGTTCTTAAATAAACAGAAATCTTGTGAGGATATTTAATGCATAATACTCCAAGCCACAGTTGGCACACAGGGTCCTTTTCTAACATGCTTCTGACAGCTTCCACCTTCAGTTCTGGTGAAGTTACAAGTCACCAGTAAGAGGCTGACCTTCAGCTCCACCTAGAGAAAAGCAACATAAAGCAGCCCTAGTTCAAGATGTAGCTACATCTTAATTCTGCCGTGGCAGTGTTGTGTTAATCTCTACTTTGTTAAACATATCACTTACAGATTTATGGGGCAACTGGGTGGCTCAGGAGATTAGTAATGGGATACTGAGCACTGTCAGTTGTAGATTCAAATCCACCTCGGGTCAGGAAAGGTCAAAATGAAACGAGAGGGCATCACTGGTCCATAGAGCAGCTTTCTTTTCAGCATGCTCTGCAAAACCAAGGATTGAAGGGGATCAGAGAACAAGCTACACAACTGGTCTTGGAGCGTCCCACCAGGACGGATATATATTGGCAAGAAGAAACAAATGAGATGCTTGCACCCCACTGCCTGCTTTGTAAGGTATTTGTTCTGTAGAGAAAGCATTTCACAGGCATAAAACTGTCACATTCGTTGTCTCAGGGTTTAATCCAGAGACACTAATTTGTGTGACTGAATCCCGAGGATGGAGCTCCTGAGAGATCTTGAAACCACCCAGATAATCCCAGTAGCAACACGCCCAGACCTCAAGAAGATCTCCACTCCCCTCTCCCTCCTTCCTCATGCTGACCTGAGCAGAGCCAGGTGAAAACCATACTGAAAACATGGTCATGGGGACCACATGCTCCACTAAACAAGGTTTAATTACTCTCATCCCATAACCACAGGTAGCAAACTGTAGGACCAAGAGCTACATGTAGATAATTTTCCTCCACCCTTAAGAACTGAAAAATCTCAAGTATCAACAGCCCAGAATTACAGTGAGAGGAAAATACCAGTAACCACAATCTCATGGAGTAACTGTTCCCAGAGATCTGGAAATATCCCTCACCCTTTAACACCTGATTCACTGGGAGACCAGTGCCAACACTTAGACTTGCTTCTTCGTTTGTAAACCAAGAGACTAAATGACAGTAGCATCAGGAGCTTGAATGTTTACTGACCTGATGTTGTAACTGAAATTTCAAAGCACACAATAAAACAGAAATGTTATCACTAGTCTGTCCCAGACTCCTTTCATGAGATGTAATTAAAAATACAGGCACTGAAAACACATCAGAGAATCAAGGAAGGAGAATGACAACTCCACTGCTTTGCACTTCCCTCAACCTTTTTCATTGAAAAGCAGTAACTAAAAAAAGAACTGAAAGGGCAGCACACAGTTCAGTACTCTATCTAGTTTTATCTATAGTGGTATTTGATGTGCAGATGTCTTGGTGTTACCTTCCATTTTGTAGTCTGTTTGCAGCCTGCATTCATGTTGCACACTGGAAATGCCCAGCTCTGCATCCCAGTGACCACAGCAACAGCCACAGTTTGAGCATGGAAGAGCCTTCACAGAAGCTCAGATGTCAAGGCAGGCAGAACAATTACCCTGTCACCAAGTAATGCAGACAAGTTGCTCCTGGCAACAAACCTCTTCAAACACAGACAGAGAAAAGCCTTTCAAGAACAGGGACCTCATGTGTGAGTGTGGCCATTTCAATGAGCCTCTCCTCCTCTCCAACCTGGTACTGCAAGGTCTGGGCTTCACAAACAAAATGCATATCTAAAAGCTTGTTTAATAAGAACATGGCATGAGATTAGATCTTCCAGGAAGGAACATGCAAGATCAGCAGTGTTTCATAGGGCCTTTGATTCCCACCACAAACCTCTGACCTCCTTCCACTCTGATAACACTTCCCTTGATTTCTTTTACCTTTTCTTCTGATTCTTCTGCCAGTTTCTTCTCCCTCTACCATCCCATTTAAGACGGGCAGGGGCAGAGGAGAAAGGAGGCAGCTCCTCTTTGGCTGGAACAAACTACCCATCACTGGCCAAGGACAAGCTCAGTCACTCAGAGCTCAGCCCCTGAAAAAGTAAGGATTGTGTCTCTGATATAGTGGGGGCTTGGAAAGCTTAAATAGGAAAGTGTTCAACAAAGATCCACCCAAGCCAGGTAAAACTCACACCTTTGTGGGAGCAGGGTTATGATAATGCAAGTGCTTAGTTTGGTTTGATACTCAGCAATTCTGTTCCAGTACAGCACTCTTTGTTGGTATCTCTAGTTCATAAAAATCACATTAGCTAATTCGACAAATAAAGACATCAAAAAACCCCTACAAACTATCCTTAAAAACAACCTATTGCAAACCCTTCCAGACTAGAATTACTGCCTCCTCCATTTCTGCATCAGTTATCAGGAGAAAAACAGAGCATTTGAGAATTTGCTTTTTTTGCATTTCTAAGAAGTTAATCCATCTCTGACAAATTAGGTCAATCATCAAGAAATTCAGAAGTGTTTAAATGTCATTCAAAACACGAGTGGATCTGGTTCCAAATGGCTCTGCATTTGACAGTGAGAATGGCTCTGCCAGCTTGTCCTGTGCTGGGAAATGTGTGGTGACAAGTTGAGCTGGCAAAGGGGTGACGACTGTGTTACTACACTGAATATAGCTCAAACTGTACACAAATAACATGAGTAAAAGTGGTATTATAGCTGGTTAAAACACACAGAAATACACAACAAAACACCCTCCTGCAAACCTTATAAGAACAAAGAGCTGCAGAATTTCCTTTTTGGATTGCTTGCACCTTCTTTTGTTTTTTAAGTGCAAAAATAAGACTTTTCTAGCCCCTTCCTGCAATTAGAAATGCCTTACAGCTCATGTATCATAGAATGGTTTGAGTTGGAAGGGATCTTAAACACCATCTTGTTCCAACCCTCCTGCCATCACTTTTTACAGCACAGCAATGACATCAGCAGCCCAGTCCCCTTTTCTGCTAAATTACTCAGAAACAGGCAACACTGGCTGGAATTATCTGCCAGTAATTCCATTACCAGACTTAGTAATGCTGATAAATTCTTTCTGCATTTCCCAATCTTCAAAGCAGGTACAAACTGGGCTCCCTTCTACCGTTCCAGAGACACCAAGACCACATTAACACATACACACATCAGTGAAAGCCCCTGTGCTGGTTCTAGACCCACTGTGATGAGAAAGCTGAAGACTAGACCACAGCCCATAGATAGTCCTACAAACACACAACCTGTCTCATACATAAACCATGTCTCAAATCCTTGTTTCTCTCTGGAAGAAGCAAACAAAACCTGCAAGACTTAGGACCGTCAACTGGGAGAAAACAAGGAGGACAAGGAGAGTGCAAACAATCATTAGGACCTTTTATTTGCATCAGCACAAGCACTTGCTCTTCCTGTTAAGTGACAAGCCATTCTGCTGACAGAATCCTGCTACCCTGCTTTTCTTTAAGCTCGCCATTTGTCACTCTTGCCAAACAAAACCCCCAAACTCCTTAGTCCTGAAGCTCGTTGCCTTCCTCCAGCCTTGATGTTTCTCCAATTTATAATTCCTAGATCTCAAAGCCCTTTACATCAACCACTCCAAATGGCAGGTTTTAATAATAATAAAAAGCAAGCAGTCCCTGTGGAGCTTCGGAGGTAAGTGGCACTTGGGCTCCTCTCCACCTCATCATTCTCCTTGTTACTCCCCTGAAGAGGAGGAATTTCTCCAGACACACCCAGTGTGCGGTGGCAACAAAGAGGAGCTGCCTGCTTTCCCTTTGCTGAGCACTGGGAGGCACCTTTATCAGCGATGTTCCGCAGAGATGTTAATGAAAAAAAAACCCAAGCCAGTGTAGATCAGAGAGAGCCATAGCAGCAGGACAGTGCTGCCATCATTGCCCCTACACGGCTCTCAGCAGGAGCTGCTGATGCTGCATTCACATAGCTCAGCTCACACAAATACTTCGGTAGAGTTATTGATGGATCTTCTTAAAAGCAGGAGAGACACAAAGCAATATGCTCCAAATCCTAAAGACATAAGGTACCTCTTTCTGAATAATTGCTCTCAATTCCCATGCCCACCAGCAAGACTAAGATGCTTCATCTTTCAGGGTTCTTACATTTTATTTATATTTTTTCAAAATGAAACAGAAGTGTGTACTGGCAGTTATCACAGTATCAAAAATGAGAAAATCCTGAAGTTTAAACCACCCAATACAGATAAAACCACAAAACAGATAAAAGCAAGCAGTATTTCCACTGTATAAGCAGAAGGTGGAGGAGCTGATGAGCCTAAGGTCAGTTGCAAGAAAAATCAAGGCTTGTTCAGTTCCAGTGCAAAGTCTGATCCAAATCAGGTCAACTACAAGCTCTGCTAAGGCCAACAAAACTACACCAAGCCAGAAGAGCAAAATCCTCAACTCAGACACAATCACATTTTCATATAGTACTGTCTTTGCTGAAACACCATATGTATGTATCATAAAACATCACATGGGGATAATCCACTTAATTTAAAAAAAAAAACTTAAGTTCCATATTAAGTGCTCTGCTACAGGCAAATTCTGACAGGAGCAAATCTAAAAAAAAAAAAAAAGTCAAAGATCAGGCAATAGTTCAACCTGATGGAGCCACCTTAGGAGCTTCCATTTTCCTTCAGCTTTCCCATCCTCTCACACAGAAAGAGGGAAAACAGCTCTTGCACAGTGCTTCACAACTGAACAGCCACATATGGTATGATTAAAATAAAGTGTTTATGCTGGCAACAGTTCTGTTTGAAGTTTATGGCTAAGGTTATTCGATAATACTCAGAAAATCTGGGCTGCACATAAAGGCAGAGACGGGGAGAATAAATCCTCCATTACCAATATAAGCAAACATTTTTCTCAAGTCTAAAGAAACATGTGCTTCTGTATAGCAAGATTAACTTTGCTTTAAGATTTGTTTGCATCACTGGACTACTCGGCTTTGAAGTTAAATTTTAAAAGATGCCATAAAGTGAAAAATAATCACACCAATGTGGTTATCAAATGAGAGCAGAGTTTTCCAAAGGGTGTTTAGGGTTGACCCAAAAAGTGGTAAGCAAATAAAGCAGCGTAACAATAGGTTCTGAAAGGAAAAAAACCAAATGTAATGTCATATAAATGAGAAGAAAAAATATGATAAAAGGGAAGAGGGAAAAAAAAAACAGGTAAAAAGGAGAGAAGTAGAAGATAGCTAAGACTTGGGGGTAGCAGTGCAAGACAAGTCAGTCTGCAGTCATGGTGTTTTTATATGATTTGTACAGTGACAAAAATCAGTGTCAGGCTCTTCAAGAGGAACTGAGGGCTGCAGCAGGAGAAGACTGAGCTGGAGGGATGCAGACAACCGTGCAGTGCTACTCAGAGCACCAGCAGTGAAACCCAGGAGTAGGGTGGCTCCCCAGAGTGAGAGGCACTGCATTCCAAAAGGGACACGAGGCAGTGATCAAGCCATCAGCAAATGCTGTCAGGTAGACAGTGAAAAAGGCAAGACACATCTATTTGGAACACCACTGTGTGTTATGAGGCAGTCTAATACCCATATAGATACATACAGAGATATACACATCCTCCAGCTGCATCCTGTGCTTCCCTCACTGGCATCCAGCTCCTCCAAGTACAGCTGCTCAGCTATTTGTACTACAGAAAAAGCCAGATGATTTTCCTTAGTAGATTTTTAGAAGAGATTATTCCAAAGTGAACAATATAAAATCTAAAAGCTCTTTGAGAAGTTGCAGCATTACCCACGTCTCACTCTTGGCCTAAATACTGATATTCAAGTGATTCAGGAGAACTGTAGAGTTGAGAAAAAAGAGATTACGACTGCAGAAAAACCCAACTTCTGTTAACAGCTTTGCTAAAAATATTCACTAACCCAGTTACCCCAATTCAGATAATGGTCTCCTGTACATCTTTGCTAAGTAAGATGATAATCTAGCAGCCAGAATGATACTTGTTATCAGAGACTCAACTTTCCTGTAGATTCACAATGGGATTTTAAAAGCCAATTTATAACCCCCAAAATAGGAAGTCTGCTTTACCTCATGGGTTGCCACAAGGACTGAATGGAAAAGACTGTGCCATAGCAGCTATTGTTAAGTAAATTCACTAGCATTTTGTTCAGGAGTCAAGTAAAAGTTATTGCAAGCCTTTGGGCCATTTGACATGTAAGGAAATGTGTTTTCTGTATCACATCCTCCTCATGCAACAGTTGCAACATGCAACATCCAAATGTTTAACAGCAGCTTTAAAACAACCCCAGTTTTCTGGAAATCCAACAGCTTCCTGACCCAGAAGAGAGCCTTTTACACCACCCAAGAGCACATCCCATCCATCATCATAACTAGGTAGCAGAGTAACATTTCTTATGGCAAAGAGTGAAGTGCTGAAAAAATAAATCACTTCTTGCAAAGACATCAAAAAGACAACTATTAAATATTTAAAGTCCTTATCTCCAAATACTCATTTCTCAAGAGGAAAAAAATCCAACATTCTTGGTTTCAATTAGACTCTATCTCGTAATTTGAAAATAGACCCTTTCTGAAGCTGTCATGGGATCAATTATTGTTATTATAACGAGAATCTGATAACAATCACATGCATTTCCAAGACATCCCATAAAGAGTCAAGAACCAAAGATGCCATAAACACACAGAAAGGGCTTGGCTCTTTCTAGTAGATGAGTAAAACCAGGAATCCACCAGAAATGCCACACCCAGGATCCCACATCTCTAAGCTTCTGAAGGAACCCATTTTGGCTATTTTGAGGTAAAGGCGTTGCTGTTGTGTTGGTCTGACTTTGTTCTTTAACTACACAGTATTTTCACACTCCTGAATCCAATAAAACTGAATCAAGGTATTTTCCCAGTTGACAATGCCACCACGGGGTTCATGCACCACTCTCCAACATGCACCTTCCAGCAGAGTCAGAAAAACAAAGCAATGGCAACACTGCAGTCAAGTCAAAAGTGTCAAGCAATTACTGAGCAAACTCTAAATCACTTTTCTGCTCCTATACCTGCAGAGTCAGCTAAAGCCCAGCTTAGCCCATATTGCACACCCAGGCTGCTGTCTCAAATTACTTGGATCCCAACATCCCTCCAATTCTTCTGCCTGCTGCCAAAGCAGAACTCTGCTGCCTCACCCTGCAGCATCCTGGTTCTCAACAACAGAGGTGAGAACAAAACCAAGACCTATTCCCACACAGACACATGTTTTTCCAGTCATCTCAGTAATCTGAGTAACTTCGTTGTGTAGTTTTCAGAATGAATCTTACCTGTGCTTGACCTGTGAGTTTTAAAAGGCTGCAACAGCACAAAAGGAAACAAAAGAGGGGAAAGTACAAGATCTGAGAGCAGTGGGTAGGTAATTGTGTTTGGTCTTGATTGGCTACATTAAGATACAACATTTCAAGCTCAAATCAAAACAGACACGGGACTGTTGTCTAAGTTAAGGAAAACAATCACAAATAAATCCTTGTGTAGATGAGATCTGATGATGAAAACACGCCAAACACACCTCTGTGCTTGATTAAACCAGCCAGACTTTAAGAAGAAATGCATCAGCAACCAGCAAGACTCAAGCTATGGTAGCTAATAGGTGTTAACTGAATGATATGTGGGTTTTTTTCCAAGCAGAGAACAGATCACTTGATCACCTCTATAATTTGTTTCTTCTATCCCACTGCCCCATTTTCAGCCCATGGCCACAGCTCCCCTCCTCCACACACACAGAGTACCACTGATGAAACAACATAGCTCAATTCATGCATATTGAAGTCTTCAGACAAAAGAACAGGCAAACATTGAGAACAGGATATTTGATTTTCATTTAGGCTTGTGCTCCGTGCAAGGAAAATCCCACCTTTAAGAAAACACCACAGAGAGCTGTGCAGGTGTCGCAGCTCTGCTGCAGCACTTGCAGAGTCAGGAATGGAGCTGAGTGCCCAGAGGCACATCAGGCATTGCAGAATGACTGCATTTGGAAGAAAACAAACCTCAAGGTGAGTCGTTTTAATAAGTAACAGGAAGAACACCAAAGATGATACCGAGGGTGTCACGAATCTAGCTAAAAACTGCCAAGAGAAACTAAATAATCTCTCCCCCTAATCATCTATTTTTACAGAAGCATCCCCCTCCGCAACCTAATCCTCAAAAAACTACTACAGAGAAAAGCACATTAATATTAAAGATATGTAAGTGGCATCTCATTCTTCATTTTATCTTTTGTAACTGCTTTTATTCTTCTGGCACAGTTTGAAATGCTGAAACACTATGTGGAGATGTGCCTACACATCACTCCCCACTGGCACATTAAGCCTTGTTTAGTGCAGGAAGATTCAGGAGAAATCATCTCAAACCATGCAGAAAAAAGAATGTACTCCAAAATTTCCCCAAATACCAATAAATCTGACTGTACCAGACTGAGCAGCCATTTGTAAAAATTAATCCAAACACACCAGGGACTGTCTATGGCCTCTCAGGGGAAGGAAACAAAGACTGCAACAAGCTGGAAAGAAGTACAGGAGCACAGATGCTGAATGTTCTAAAATCTTCAGGGATAAAGCATCCTGCAGGAGCTACCAGAGGAAAAAGTGGCATGAGATATTTCCAGCAGCTTGACACCTTATTTTGTTGAAATATATCATCTGTACTTCAAATTTCAAAGCTTTAAGTAAGAATCCATGTTCTCCAAAGGACAGGTATGCAGGATAAAGATATTTTTAAGAGCAAGATATCCAAATGGGATTAGGAAAAGATTTTTAAAAGCCTTCTATGTCCTGAGAAAGGACCAAAGGGAAATTGCTCTGGTGAAAAAACAAGCATTGTATTTTGAGTAAATCATCTTTCTAGCACCACCACCAATAAACACAAGTTATTTTCACACCTTATTTCTCACTACATTTTTAGAAAACAAAGAAGCACATACAACTTAATCCAACAAGTACTCATTGATCCATGTTGAATAATTCCCCCCTGGTTCAGCACGTACAAACAAGCTTGAAATAATATCCCTTCCAGAAGGGAAACAGCCAAGGATTCAGAAAAGACACAAACAGAAATCCCCAAACCACACTGTCCCTGCTTATCTCTGCTCAAATCTGGCAAGAATGTGCCAAGCAGCACTTAACAAGCCAAGGACTTTGCTTCAATCCTTAACTGGAAGTGTAGTCTCTCTGTCTCAGGAGCATCTTAGAAAAATGGGTTGGTGATAGCCAAGAAATCCCAGGAGCCAAGATGGTGAAGCCTGGGGGAAGCCCCCAGAGCATCAATACCCATGGGGGAGTCTTGGCCAGACATGAGGGTGTTTCTGATGCTACTGACTGCCCTCTGAATAATGCCACACATACCCAATCTCTATGCAAACCCACAGCATTTCCTCCATAGCCAATATTGACCCAGCACCCTCCATAAAACGCAGTGGAGAAAGAAAAAGTCTGATGTTTGGAGAAGCTCTGAAGGTTTTTTGCAAGTTCTTATCAAGATAATTTTTCCCCACTGACTAGCATTATGAGAAAGTAATATTGTATATTACTCAGGTTTCAGAAGTATCATTGTGTCAAAAAATTAATGTATTCTATTTATTGATAACCAGATTTTGAACAGGTGCATTCTTTGGACAATACACTTAAAAAAAAACCAAAAACAAAAACAAATCAAAACAAACAGAAAAAAACCCCTATTGTGCTGGTCATCTCATCAGACTCATGGTTTTAATGGTTTTAACTTTCTAGACTTTCTACACATGCTTCTGAAAATAACTGTAAAGCACAACCTGAAAAAATACTCTTGAAAAATAGAGCAGATAAGCATCTCCCTGAGTGGCTACCAGTAAATAAAATAATTGCTTCTCTGAGACACAGAAAAGCTACCCAGATCCAGCAGCATCACCTTTTCCCAAATAAAGAGCAATGTGTTATGATCTACAGGCTTACTTTTCTTCCCAAGATAGCTCCTGGCTTCAGCTACTGAGAGAAATCACCTAAAAAAGCAAGTGCCAGATCTGTCAGTCTTGTGCTGCTGCTGCTGTTCTGGAAATAGCCTGACCTGAAAGCAACAGCCCAAAGCTCCAGGGGAACAAGCACAGCACATCGAGGTACATCTCCATCCACAACACAGCAAAATGCAGCAGGTTAGAGAGTTGGCAGCTTATGCCAAGACACAGGAAAATCTTAGGGTGTAGGTGGATTCTTTTTTTTGAAAGAAAAAGGTCCCACAAAGGTTATTTCTCAGCTCCTGTTGTCTTCAGACACATAGATTCCATATAAATGCCACACTGCTCATGTCTCACAGCAGTCCCTCACAAAAGCTCTCACACAAAAATTGCTCAGTTTTCAGGGGGAAAGAGCTGAGTAGGGCTGGAAAAGACATCAAAGACACAGGGAGACAAAGCAAGCATCAGGTCCCAGCCTTTGCCTAGGAAAAGTGCACACTACATGTACACACTGACAAATTTTACACAGAAAAGTTCCATCTCTCTTCACGTCCTACATCAAACTGGCATCAGCTTCCTATAAAGGTACCTATAAATAAATCATAAAGCCTCTGTAAGCAGAACTGCTGGGCATTTTGAGGTAGAGATAATAGAATGGTTTGAGTTGGAAGGTTTCTTAAATACCATCTAGTTCCAAGCCCCCTGCCGTGGGCAGGGACACTTCCCACCAAACCAGGTTGCTCAGTACCTCATCCAGCCTGGCCTTAAACACCTCCAGGGATTGAGGGGGCATCCACAACCTCTGGGCAAATGAGATGGATGCTTGGATTTGATAGGAACCCAAATAGTACCACACCCCATGAAAAACATCAAGTAGCATAGGGTACATTTTTATTTAATTTGGATTTTTTTTTTGAAAGTTATTTATCTACTACCCAAGGTGGGATTTATGCATCTGCCTTAACCACAGAGCAACAATTGTTTAACAGAGACCTCTTTACAGGAGGGACTTCAGAACATGACATTTTTCATTAGTATATTCTCTACTGACTTCACTGGCATACACAAAAAGAAGGTAAAACATATCCAAATATTCTAAAGATGGAAACAGTGAGAATCTCTCTCCACAAGGCAACATTACATATGGTACTATAGCAGAAAGTATTTTTAAAAACCTACAACCCTGCCCAGATTCCACCACTCCACCTGCTTCAAAGGGATCAGCTGTAAATTTTTGCTTTCTTTCACTTCACAGAACACAACACAACACAGAAAAACAGCAGCACAGTCTCAGGTCATGATATTATGGTTTGGTTTGGGCACAACAGTCAGTGAGGCAGAATATCTACAGGGAGGTATCCCTACTCATGGCAGGTGGGTTGAAACTAGATGATCTTTAAAGGTGCCTTCCAATCCAAACCATTCTATGATTCTGTTTCAGAGATGAAACAGTGGAGTTTTCCCCCATGTAAATCAAATGCAACCCCACAGGGGCCGTCTCATTGCCCCAGTAGCTCTCTGCTGATTTTCCCAAGGGAATTTTGCTAATGAGCTGGTGGGAATTAGGCTGAAGCCCTCCCAGCAAGGCAGGCAGGGGCTGAGGAAGGCTGTGCACTGCCCATCCCACAGGCAGCAGAGAACTGCAGCGCTCAGCAGCTCTCACTAAGCTGGGCTTTACTCCTGCTGCAGCTCAAAAACCAGCTGACAACCAGAATGAAGAATCTTTTATCCTCTTTCTGGTAATACCAACATGAGGTTTCCCAGCTGACTAGAAAGACTCACTTTAGGCATTCTCCTTGCTAAACAGGAGGTATTTGCTGAAAAATCAATTTCAGAGCTAAAAGGGAAAGTGGTCACTCTAGTCCTAACAGAGAAAAGAGGCAAAAATACTCCCTCATGATTGAATTCCTCAATTGTTTACAACAGAAATGGGGGGGAAAGGGCTGGAAATACTTTAAACCAGAAAAGCATCCTCATGGAGGGTGCTGAGCCTCTCTGCATCCTTCCTTTGCAGATGCTCAGGAATAAAAGCACTGAGAGGAATGGGGAGGCAGGAAGAACCCACAGAGCACAGCACTACTTCAGTTGCTTACTACAGCAAACAGTTCCATGCTCTCTGACGAGACTATCAGAAACAAGCCAGCTAAAAAAATACATTTTTAGGTTTGTCAGCCAACACGATCAATCAGGGAGTCACCTTGAGGTTGCAGAGGAGCAGAAACATAAAATGAAGCTGCAGTCTGTTGAGACCGTTGAGTAGCTAACCACAAAGCCAGCGATGGATTCACCACTGTCACCTTTTGTCCCCATGGGTAAAGAGATTCAGCTAAAAGGCTTTTGTATTTAAAACTTTACAAGTAGAATCAAAATCCAGAGGGTTTTCTCTGTTTCAACCCAAGTAACTTAAAGACATTTTAAGCTTCCATACTTCACCACACTGAATGTGAAAAGTGCATGAAGATGGATGGATGAGGCCAGAATATGAGACACTGGGTCAAACCCCA
The DNA here is from genome assembly GCA_013400935.1 of Turnix velox. Taxonomy (NCBI): domain Eukaryota; kingdom Metazoa; phylum Chordata; class Aves; order Charadriiformes; family Turnicidae; genus Turnix; species Turnix velox. The sequence goes on from VZTY01019750.1 coordinate 273,954, forward strand.
ATCCCCAGGGTTTTAACTGGTTTGCATGGAATTAGGACACTGTCTTAGGGTTTCCCTGACCAAGACCTCTGAACCATGCAATCAGAGAGACACAGCTTTAGTCAAGGCATAAAAGCTAACCCAGGAAACTCAAGCCTAAGTTGTTAAACTTCCTTCAGTGCTACTCATTTTAACATAAGGATACAAAACTTGATTTTTCATGGAAAAATCAGTTCAAGGCACTAGAGAAGTACAAGAGGCAATGGTAGGAGATTCAGAAAGAAGGAATTTTTCCCACAACCATTTGTTAGGAAGAAAAAGTTAATTTCTTCACACTCCCTAACCAGAAAAAAAAGATAATTTTCCTTATGG
>VZTY01019750.1:274467-318870 GCA_013400935.1 Turnix velox
TATGTAATTTTTTTTTTTTTATATGATGACAGATTCTCTCAGGGGGGTGAGAAAGAGGAAGGTGGGGGTGGTTTTGTTTATTTTCTAAAATTTTAACAGAACCCCTTTCCTTTCTTTCCAATATTTTTTGGAACAAATATAAAAGCTGCATTGCAGTGTTTTTCAAATGCTGTAGTAAAACACACACACACAAAAAAGTGCTTGGTTCTGGTTTATTTTTGCTTAATGTAATGTTTCTAAGAGCCTTTGAGGACTAAAATGTTGCTTTTATAGAAGGAAAAGCTACTCTGACAGTGCCAGAATTGGGATTCCTTCTCCCTGTCAGGTGTTATTTGTTGGAGATAAACAGTCACACTGAACCAGTAAATAACAAAAAATGCTTCTATTTCCCATTAAAACACCACAGAGGCACCCACTGTGCATCCAGTTACACCAAAGCTCAACCAGCACAGTACCGTGAGTAAAGATAACAAGGAATACAGGAATTTTTTTGTGTTCATTTACACTTGGAAAACTACAAATATCCCCACAGAAGTCCCGCCAGGTGGTTTCTCTTTGTAAAAAATAAAAGCTGCTGTGTTTGAAGATAGATTTCACTAGTTGACTACACTGTGCACCTAAACCAGAGCTGTGTTTTGCCCTGGGAAGGGAAAGCCCTACTCTAAGCTTAAGACTAGATTTTCAAGACAGCAAATAAAAGCCAAAAATGATCCTGCCAAAACGAATATGTATAACTAAGAATAAATATTTGTATATATTTAGACAAACACATGCACTTTCCCTGCTTGTAGGCAATTGGCAGTGGCTGCTCATTTTCCTTTTTACCTTTTCTAGAGAAATTATCTCCTGCCTGCCAGATATTAAGTGTCTCTTTCAAAGCATCATAGTTACTGTTCTTCCAGACAACCCATAGTTTGTAGAGAAAGATTCACCATATCCTCACACATAGACTTCAGTGGGATAAATGAATCCTAAATTCTGCTTCCCTTCAAAAGACAGTATCATTAAAGGGTTTATTTATTTTAATCTACTTTCAACACATCTGAGGTTTTGTTTATTTAAAGAGGGGGTGGAGATTTTGCTGACATTTGTTCTTTTAGCATCCAGATGACTGCTACAGTTATGCTTTCGTTTCAAGTATTTGTTGACCAAAAACTGCTGACTGAGATTGACAACCAATTTGATTATTCTATTGTTAACAGACTGTTCTGGATGTCACAACTCTCACCTTCAAATAAAGAAAAATCATTTGGCTACCTCACAGAAACAAATTAAAGACAAAAGTCAGCTATTTATGACCAGAACTGAGTAATGTTTTCCCCTTGTTTTTCTCCAACTATCTTGCAACTTTCATGAAAAGAAGGTTCTTAAAACCTAGAGGTTTTAGTAATAATCTTGACAAATCACACAAGCAATTCACTCATTCTTTGTGTCATCAGTTAAAGATCTCTTTATCTTAAAGGATGGATCATACTATCGATTTAACCATTGCAGACCAACAAAGCACCAAAGGCACGGGCTGGTTGGACATTAAACCAAAAACACAACTCAAATTGCAGTTCTTGATACTGCGGCCACCCACCAAAACCAGCACCACGAGACTCCCGAGTGTGACCTCAACAGAGGCAGCCACTTTGGGACATGACACCTCCCAGAAGGTAAAAGCCAAAGGCCCTTTGCCGTGGAGGACATGGCATGGTCACACCCAGCCCAGGAACCCCGAGAAACCCTCGCTTTGTTCCTCTTAAAGCTTTTGCTCCTGCGAGCGGCCAGCTCTACAAAGCTGGGGTGGGAGAAGAGAGGAAAAAGGCCAGTTTGGCTACGGTAAGGACTTGGGGAATTTATTTTAACGAGACGTAAAAAAAACTTCACCTGCAGGGGGTCATTTTAAGCAGGGATGCTTGCGCACCGCCTGCTCCGCATGGACCGGCGCCTCGCTGGGGATCCAAGGTTGCCAGCAGGGATGGGAAGAGCGGACATACGAACCCCCTACACACAGACACACAACCAGCGCAACACACCAGGACACCCCATCTCCAGCATTCCGCAGCCTGTCCGGCTTTTGTCTAGGGATGCTGCGCGGGTGCGGAGGACGCTGCGCGGACGGCCGCCCCCCGCGGAGCGCCGGCGAGCATGCCCAGTCACCGGCATGACATCAGCGCCGGCGGCCGCCCCCGCGCCCCTACACCGAGATGGGGGGGGAGAAAAGAAGGGGGAAACCCCCCCACAGAGCCCGGAGCGGAGATGGAGAGATGCCCGACCCGGCTCCGCGGGAGGGGAACGGGGCAGCGCCGCCGCCGCCCCTCCCTCGCCCCGCCGCAGCGCGAACAATGGGCGCGGGGGGCCCGGAGGGGATGCGGGAGTGAGAGGGACGGGATATCCACAGCGGGAAAGGGATCGTTCTCCTCGGGGAGGAGGTCGCCCGCCCAGGGGAAGGGATGGCTCTCCTCAGGGAGGAGGACGCCCTCCCTGGGGAAGGTGACGCCTCAGGGGAAGGGATAAGATGCGCGTGGGAAAAAAATAATAATTAAAAAAATTTCTAAAAGCCTCTGCGGCAAACTCACCCCGATGACCACTGTCTCCTCGCCCTTGAATTTGGGGATGAATTTGTCCCCCCTCAGGATCTCCGCTTCGTTGAGGGGACGGAAGCGGCACATCACTTTGATGCTGCACTCGGCGGGATCCGCCATCTCGGCGGTCGCCGGGAGGGAGCCAAGCGCTCCCCGCCGGGCAGGTGCCGCAAGACGCCGGGCTGGCCCCGGCACCCGCCCCCCGCTACCGCCCCGNCCCCAGCTCCCTCCTTCCCTCCCCTCAGCCGCCCCTCAGCGCCCGCGGGGGCTGCCGGGAGGCGTAGTCCGCGCGCCCGCCAACGGCTCTAACGGTCCCAACGGCTGCGCTCCCCTCAGCGCCCGCTCCGTTAGCGCCGGGAGCCTTTTCTCACCCTCTTCTCCGTAATTATAGCAATTAAGACGAGATACCGCTCGCCTCCCACCCTCTGCTTGCCACTGGGGGTGTGTCAAGGCCGGCAAGGAGCAGGTATTTCATTGTCGCCCCATTTTCAGGCCTTCGGGTGCAAACGCTCCCTCGGGGCATGAGGAGAAAGGGGAATGGAGACCTGAGCTCGGCCACATCTGTAATAAGATTAAAGTGTATTTATTCGTGGGAAGAGCACGCCGGCTCTTCCCTTCATTACATAGAATGGTTTGGGTTGGAAGAGACTTTAAAGATGATCTAGTTCCAACCCCTCTGAGACACCTCCCACCAGACCAGGTTACTCAATGTCTCATCCAGCCTGGCCTTAAATACCTCCAGGGATTGAGGGAGCATCCATGGCCCTTATATTCTGTAAGGAAAAGGAGAAGTGAGAGCTGCACCAGGCGATACTTGGACCTTGTTAAATTTAGGAGAAGTTTGGCACTCTGCGGGCAGTGAATCAGCACAGGGGAAAGGCAAAGTCTGGAGCTTGATCCTTCATTTCAGGGGTGCTGTCATTCACCTCCTCTGCCAAGGCACCATGTTAAAAACCCTGCTAAAAACACCTGCAACTCACCTTTCTGCCCTCAGGCCTGTGCCTAGTTCATGTCACTGGATTGAAGTCACCTGAAATAGCCTGATTTAACACTTGCAGTCGTCTCCTCCTCCATCATTCTCATAGAATCATCAAATCATAGAATGGTTTGGTTTGGAAGGGACCTTAAAGATCATCAAGTTCCAATCTTCCTGCCATGAGTAGGGACACCTCCCACTAGACCAGGTTGTTCAATGAAGCCCAGCGCCTTGCAACAAGCATTGACACCATCTGGAAAGCAGGAGACAGCCTTCAGCTGCACTCTAACAAGTTTCTCCCAAAGAACAGAGCATAAGTTTCGTTCAGTTATCCTGAGTCACATAATGAGAAGGACAGTGGTCAGTTCTCCAGCATTTCTGCAGAGATTTCCTTCCAGCCCCAGTGGTTGTCCCCATTACCTTGATGGGGACGTGAGAAGAGCAGGCTACTCACCAAGGCTCTCATGCCCTTCTTGAAAGCAATTACATGGAGGAGAGTTAGCAATGTGCAGCATGTGATAAGACATTATTACATAATGTGATTTATTCCCATGGATTACCAATTATCTAGCCTTTTCAAATCTAGCCTTTATTCCTTTTCAAATCTCTTGTGTTTCAAGCTTTTACCCTGAATAGCAAATTCGTAAGCCATGACAAGCGGGGGGAGCTTAGTCATAAAAGACAACCATTTCCATGAATTAATCCTTATTTTTCTCCATTATCAAGAGCTCATTTTGCAGCAAGAGAGGCAAACCTCTATTCTCCTACGCCAGTAGGTATAATCTGCAATCAGTAAGAAGGCACTCAAGAGCCATCTCTTCTTAGCCATTTTCTCACAAACAATACTGCATTATCTCTACTGTAGACAATCCCATATTGTCCACAAAGCTGCTATTTTTATTACTTATTACCAGATTACCAAGTTAAGCAGCCTCCCAGGAACTTCAATTTTCAGACAGATTCCAGAGTGATCAGAACCCCCTGGAGTCTGAGAGCTGCTGTGAATGCCCTGGTACCTCACGCTGATGGAAGGTAGGATTTATGGTTTATTGGAAGCTGCTTCACTCTCAAGGCACCAAAAAGTACCCACACTCATACATTCTTCAGCATTATCAAAATTATTTTCTTCCATTTCTGAAGCCAAGCCTTGTTTCATATGGTGTACTTACAGGAAACACCACGACAGCTATGCTCTGCTTGGCATTTTTTGAGCTACAGTACAGAATACACCAGAATTTTCTTGCTATTACTACCATAAAAGAAAGCAAACCCTGATGGCATCTCATTTTCCAACAACTGTGGGGCAAGTTCTCCAGCAAGATAGTAAATTTCATGGTTTAAATCACCATGCTTAGGTATGGTTTGACATTGAGTTCTGATGGTTCCTGAGGAAAGCTGAGGCAGCCTTAGTTGGGACAGCCCAGGATGTCTGATCTCCAAAGAGAATAATGAATCCCTTTCTCAAAGAGCAGGATGAAGATCAGCCATAAGAGACACCCACCATTCTGTTTTGCTGCAGATGAGCTGCCAATGAACCCAAGTGGTCAGGCTGCAGGAAAACCAATAAGGGGAAATGAGGTACAGTTTACAAATGGCAGAATGAAGATTCTGATGTTCCCACAGGAATAAAGGAACAGACATCCAGGTATTTCACAAGTGAAAAACCAATTTCCTACCCACAGAGCCAAAAGAACAGGGCTTCATTTCATTGCTTCTGTGCTCCAGGAATGAGCTTTGGAGTTGGGAAAGAGCTTCAGGAGAAAGAAAAACCACCTCAGCGAATTTCTACCACCTTTAACAATTAAGTGCCATGAAGTGACACTGGCACTGGCCAGGGGAGCATCTTATCAGCAGGGAGAGAGGCTCTAATGTAGGTTGCATCGATCCTGGTGTCTCAGCAATGGCCATCAAGATGAAATTTGATGAGACTCCTGTGTCATCAGTGCAGAGGTACATCCGTTGGCAAAGAGGTAGCAAAGGATTTCTTGCAGGAGTTACCAGAAGAACTGGGATCCCCAGGACAAAAAGCATATTTCAAATGTCAAGGATGGTTAATATCCCACAGACACCAACACGCACTGCTAGAAGAGCATCGGGAGAAACGTTTATAAAGCCAGAACATAAAGCATTCACTAGGAATAAAAGTAAGTAAATAAAGGAAGACAATATCTGAAGAACAGGCATCAAAATGAGTTAGAGAGCTGAGAAGGACAGATTGCTGTACCCCTGCATCACCACAGGCAAGGACTCAGACCTGCAACTCAGGAGAGACTGGGATACTGAATCCTTTGTCCAGGCAAAAGGAAAAAATCAACAGCAAAATTATCCCAGAAGGAACACATCCTTTGGCTAGACAGGTAATTATTTCTTTGGTAATCAAGGGCTCCTTCCTCACTCCTCCAGAGAGAGGTGGGGTTTGGAACTAGAGCACTCACTTCAATATATGCTTACCTTCTAGCATGTACTTAAAGGATGCTTAAGTCACACATAAATCTAGCTGTTCATATAAATTATTCACATTATGCAGAGTCAGATTTACCCTGTTCACCCTCCTATAAAAATGGGTTTGCTAAAAATAAGTACATCAATTTTTACTCCTTTGCATAAAGCAGCAAAATGCTTTACTTGATTGCTCAATACTCAAAATATTTTTCTCACTTACTTGATTAACAACTCAAATGAAAGGATTGTAACTTGGGGAGGGAATGTCTTCTTTAACATCAAGCCACTAAGGAATTGTAAAAATCCCAACGAACTGACAAAAAAAGCCCAAACAAAATACACAACACCAAAACACAAAGGCTCCACACCAAGTTTCACTGAGAACACATCCACTATCTAAAAGCCACCACCTTCATGGTGAAGATCCATAAAGAGTTAAACAGCATTACAGGCAGCTGATGCCATCTTCTGGTGTCACTTACGCAGCTGTTGATTTAAACCCACCACGACTGGTCTGGTCAGATCATCATCAGGAGGATGGGGACTGATGTTATTTTAAGCATGGCTTTGTCCCCAGGGCAGGGTTCAATGAAATCACATTAATTCGGGAAGAGTTGGTGGAGCATTAACAGCAAGGGTGGGAAAATGAGCACCAGGCTGCCATTGATCCACAGCGAGCTGCCACCAGCCCGTCCCCAGGGCAAAGGGGGGACACCATAGCTCAGCTGGCTGAAGCATAGCCATCAAAAATCTCAAGTGCTGCTGAGGCTTTGATGGTGTAACTGTTAATCGAGCCTAACATGAGTCAGTAGATCAGCTTCAGCCCCATCAGCTTCCTCCTGCCATCCTTAGGACAGTTCAGCATCTCCCAGGCACAGCATTGGGTTGTGCCTGCAGCCCACAAACCAACCCGATCCTGAGCTATATCAAGAGAAGTGTGACCAACAGGACAAGTGAGGCTCTGGTGAGGCCCCACCTGGAGTTACTGTGTCCAGTTCTGAAGCCCTCAACATAAAGACATTGAGCTGTTGGAGCAGGTCCAGAGGAGGCCACAATGATGATCAAAGGGCTGGAACAACTGCCTTCTGAGGACAGGCTGAAGGAGTTGGGGTTGTTCAGCCTGGAGAGGAGAAGGCTCAGGGGGCCCTCATAGGAACTTCTCAGTAAGGTGTGAGTAGGTCTTTTTAATAGAGTCCAGGATGGCAGGACTAGGAGTCATGGATGCTAACTAAGACAGGGGAGATTTTGGCTGGATATAAGAAAAATTCTTTATGTTGAAGATGGTGAGACACTGGAAGAGGTTGCCCAGAGAGGGTGTGGATGCCCCTTCAATCCCTGGAGATGATTAAGGCCAGGCTGGATGGAGGCACTGAGCAACGTGATCTAGTGGGAGGTGTCCCTGCCCATGGCAGAGCAGTTGGAACTAGATGATTAAGGTCCTTTCCAACCCAAACCATTCTATGATTATATGTTTCTAGATTGGTCAGATCTTGTCAGAAAATGATGGGATAGTTTGGGTCAGTCTTTGCACTGCATGTCAGACCTTTTGGAAATGGGTTGCGTATTCCTGGAGTTAAAATTCCAAAGGATTTAGGGCGATAAATCTGTTCTGTTATAAATTTTCTCTTATCATTATCTGCTACAATACAGCCCTAATTAATTGCCTTCCTCCTTCATTTGCCCCTTGCTCTCCTAATTGATCTTTCTACATTATCCTCCCTGTGTAATTACATTTGTATTAGAGTTAAATCAGTGTGTAATGGATTGAAGCCAGATTGGACTAAACATGTTTCTGTGATGAAGAATGGGAAACAATTGGAACTTCAGAAAAAAAGCAGCATAACTGGGGTAGAGCAGAAAGGCTGCTCTGGAGAAGGTAGGAAACACTTCCCTTACTCTTTACAAAGGAGTTGAAGTAGGGGGAGAACAGACACTCGGGGAAGGAAGAGACTCCCAAAGTCAAGAGCTACAGAAGCAGCAGATGCCTATTATGAAAAACCAAAAACCCAGTCAAGCTATGAATTTGATATATCTTATTAGAACAAGAATCATCATTTTTTGCATACCATTTAAGGGAAAATTCTGCACACCACACTTGAAGTCCAATATAAATTGCTGGAGCTAAACTACTTTCCAAAACCCTAGCTCAACAACTTTCCCTAATCCACCCAAAAACTCAAAACTCAAATTATACTGCAGATAGACAATGCTCAAAGAGGGGGATTAAAAAACAAAACAAAACCAAAACTATGTGAGATCCTCAGAAAAATAAAAGAAATAGCTCAATCTGGGGTATTCCCAGCTGCACACCATTTTCAGGAGAAAAGCCACTTTCTAACAATCATTCCTTCCTTACAGGGATGACAGTATTATTCATCCCTCTTCCTTTTCTTCCACTTTTGGCACACAGTTTATTACTAGAAGTTCTTAAGAAAACTGTTTTAGTCCTACTTTACAAAAAGCTATGTCAATACTAATCCTTTCAATGAAACTCATTCACTTGCCATGTAGTCTTTGGAGCTTTTGAAACAAGACTTCATACAACAAATCATCAATTAAGCCAAAAAATAGTTAATTTCAGCCTTCAGAGTTTCTGACAAACTCTTATAATTTAAAAGCTCTGGAAGTGTTTTCAACTGTCAGAAGTTTTAACTTGCGGGATATAAGACAAAACATGTTTAAACACAACTTAGACTAAAAATAGCTCTTTATATTAAAAAAAAAAACAACAAAAAACAACCAAAAAACCACAAACAAACAAAAAAACCAAGAGGAAAAATACACTGTGTGACACCCAAGTAAATCCTATCTGGATTTTCTTGGGAGAGAGGGCAGGAAGAGACAACATTCCAAGATTGCTTCCAACCTTAGTGACTCCCTGCTCATGGCAGAGGGGTTGGAACTAGATGATCTTTAAGGTCCCTTCCAGCCCAACTATTTTAGGATTCCACAATTCATAAGAAATACAGAAACATTATCCAAATAACAGCTGGAGAACCAAACAGTTAAACACTCAAATGATTGATACCAAGTAATGCCTCAAGTATCTTTGTCAGAACAAGAAATTGTGATGTCCAGATTATTCTCAGGTCCCAGCAACTGGACCAGGGAATAACCACATGAACCAAAACTTTTTAGGGAAAAAGGGCATATGCTTTGGTCAAAATCACCAAAAGACCACCGTGAGCCTCTAAAATTTACACTTCACCTTGCTTGCACGTTGTGAAATAAACACATATGCAACATGTCCATGTTTTGATATGTATTTTTATTTCCCTGCAGTTTTCACTTATCAAGAACAAGTAACAGGGAAAGTTGTCTGAACTAGTGCATAAACAAACATTCGGAAACACCACTACACGTATCTAATTTACAAGAACCGTATAAAAAAAGTCACTAAAACACTACACTACGAAGGTGTCCAACGCTTACAGTCAGACTTTTTCCAACCCGTTACTTGCCTTGTAGCCACAGGAAAACTCTCCAAAATTGAAAAGACAATCTTGCCACAACCCTCCCTCCCCCCCCACCACCTGGGATGGCTCGATATCTAGACATCCAATAATTAATTATTGCAATGATATATAATGCAATACATACCTGGTAAAATATCCTTTATGTGGTGTGTTACAGTTTTAAAGCCGGTTAAAATATGCAGTCTTCGGATAAAATGGCATCAGTTGAAAATTTTCTCATATCTGCACAATTTTAGATGTGCCAGATGCATAATTTTCCTAGTCAGGTTTTTTTTCCTTTTCCTGTGTAATTATTTTTTATAAACTGGTATTATAAATAGAAATATACATTCAAAATATATGGAAAAGTGAGTTACTACATTAAATTTGCATGTATCGATCCATCCCTTTCCCCTGCACAGTAATAGAAAATACTATTTTGCCTTGAACTTCATATTTGACAGTGAAATGCCGCTAAAGTATTTACCAAAAAGTCCATCTAGTCAAATTGTGAAACAAAATGAACCAAGTGAAAACTTTACATTTCCTTTAGAAAAAAATTACAAGAATTTTGTCTCCTAGCTATGAATCTTTAACTTTTTTTCTTTTTAGACACAAAGTTGGATTTATTTGTACAAGATACAAAATGTAAACATGGCAAAATAAATAGTTAAAACAAGTGATGCAGGATCCCATTTCATGCTCATGATCCCATTAAAGAATTATTTTTTAATCCATTCAGTTGCAAATTCAAGTGCAAAAGCATGATGATGAATATCTACTATTCAAGTAACAGAAATAATATTGATGATACAAATAAACTATTTTACAAGGTAGTGATTTTCCCAATTTTACAAAATTTACATTATATATCGACTTAATACACGATATAAGGATAGTCCATTTAGGTCCATTTGAGTTCTCTGTGATCCACAGAGCGCTGTGTTTTGCATTCAGTTGGAATATAAATGACTACACCGTGAGCACAGGCTGAGCTTTGAGGTTATGTCACTTCCATGGCTACTGTTGTCTCTGCTATGCCATTTAAACCCAGGCGTTCTGGTTCATGGTTCTCTCTGCAAGGAAAGAAATATTTAAGTACTTATTGTTAGAACACAAGGATCTCCTTACTAAGTTTTTACTCATTATTTACACAGCTGCCACCTGGATTGGGAGAAACCTTACCACATCCAACAGAAACTTAAGTGCCAGTATTTAGTTTAAGAAATGACAATGCAGTCCCTTCTCCAAAGATTACTGAATTTAATTACCAGCCTAAATTACAGCCAGGAGCACTAAAAAAATCAAAGTCTCCAGAAAGAGCAAAGTCAAGATGTACCATGATGACTCAGTATCAATTCTTCTGTTAGTTAGCATAAATGTTCTAATACAATTTTCCCTCCACCCCCAGCTCTGCTTTAGCTCCATCACAAGAGACTTAAAATGTTTTTCTCATTTATTATCATTCTCTGTAGAGAAGCCCAAGACCTGTTCAGCCAAGGTGATTCCTTTCAAGGCCATTTGCTGACATGACTTGAAATCCCCCTCTGAATACAGGGAAACAAGAACTAAATGCACTGCAGCTACAGAAGTTTGCCTTAAGGCATGACTGCTAATTCAAAAATACCTTTTTCCTCAATCTATGCAGTGACTAAAGTTCTTCATCTCAAGTTCTTCTTAACCTCTCCAGAAGCGTTATGAAATTATCATTAGATCACGATTTCTAATATCCATTTCTTACTTACCCAATTCATAAGCAAACATGACTTAAAAATTCCACACAATCTGGCAGAGACTTAAAAACAAAGCCCAAATACTGTTTTCAGAAAACCTGGCCAATTACAGGTTCCTGCCACTCCTGTCAAAGATCTTCCAATTATCCTGAAATGACAGTGCTACTCTTTAATCAGAATAAATATCTACCTATCTACATAAGATGCAGGCTGATATATATTTGGTTTTGTTTTGCATAAATGCATATCATATATTAACATATGATATGTACATAAGGCCATACAATTACATCTTACAATGTAGGTACAAAAAGTTCTAAAGAGAGTTTGACAGAATCTACCTGAAAGAGCCACATGATAAGGCACAAGTGAAAATCAGTAAAATGAAGGCATTTTAAACACAATGGAAGTTTATCTAAACAACTGGTGCATAAAATCAGTGCAAACTATCTGGGGGCTGAGCTACAAAAACAGCTCTTGTGGTTTGTTGTGGCTATGCAGAAGCTGCCAGCAGCTGGCTGCCTCTGAGAGAGGAGCTACAGGGAGGAAGGGATGCAAATAGGAAGAGGGGACATTCAAGCTGAATGTAAGAAAAGTTCTTTATTGTCAGGGTGGTGAGACACTGGAACAGGTTGCCCAGAGAGGTTGTGAATACCTCTTCAATCCCTGGAGGTGTTTAAGGCCAGGCTGGATGAGGCACTGAGCAACCTGTGGTCTAGTGAGAGTTGTCCCTGCCCATGGCAGGGGGGTTAGAACTAGATGATCCTCAAGGTCCCTTCCACCCCAAACCATTCTATGATTCTGTGTTCCTGAATTGGTCAGATCTTGTCAGAAATTATGGGTTACTCTGGGTTAGTCTTTGCACTTCACATCAGAACTTTTGGAAATGGGTTGTGTATTCCTGGAGTTAAAATTCCAAAGCATTTAAGCCGATAAATCTATTTTGTTACAAATTTTCTCTTCTTATCCCTCGAGACATTTATGTAGCACAAAAATAACTTAGAACTGCTCCAAGTAGCTCCCAACTCACCTTGCTATACTGCTGATGGCACTGCTAGGAGTTACCTTTGGCACTCTGTCCATGCTGGCAGCGACTGTGGCGAGTTTTAAGGCTGTTGGCGATGGTGCTGAAGTCCTTGTGTTGATGTGCACATTGACCGGGGAAACAACGCTGACGTTGTTGAGGTGCACCGCATTGGGCAGGCAAGAATTGTTCATGGGAAGTGGCTGAGGGCTGCTTGTGCACAATGCTGGGATTAAGTGGTTTGTGGTGGTGTGGCCAACTGTCCTTACAAGCTGTACGGTTGAAATCCCTGGGCTGGATGATAAAGCCATGTTGGTGGAGTACAAAGTTCTGGAGGTCCCTGTGACAAAACAAACACCGTCAATTAAAAATCCACCACTCATTCTATTCAAAGCCAAAAGATTAACCTCAAGGATTATACTTTCATTATAAATGTCACTGGAATGGGATAAGAATCTGGTTTTTAAAGATTCACTTTAAAAGTTCACATGAGAAATATTTCTTTTTTTTTTTCATTCACAAGAACATCAGAACAGTGAAAGTCACTGTATGCCCAAGAACTTTCACTGCCCAAGTTTATACACTTAATTTTAGAAGCTTCAAATTAAAAGAGGCAATGTTCCCCATAAAATAAATAGAATAGGGAATACTTCAAGTAGACAACCTCAGAGACGCTCTGGGAAGCTGAATTCTAATGCTCTGAATCACCTCTTTGCCTCCTCCCTCGTCTGCTGCAACATAAAGAGGCTCTAGGGACCACTCACCCTCAAGGAAGCAAAGCTACTGGTCTAAGACTAGGCAAAGTACAAAATTCCTTTCAGATTATGTTGCAGTGTTCCACTTGCACTCCTAAGTTGTGGGAAACTCTGGTTTCACAGAGTATTTTCAAACCAGAGGTTCTCCAATTTCACCAGTTTTGGTACCCCAGCTATTTGCTGTTCTGATTCTCACCATGAGAATCAAACTATCCACTTTCCCTTATATTGTTATTCCTGAAGAAACCTGCTTTCAGTTAATATTTCCTCACTTCCAAATCCTCCTGTTCTAAACATGAATTGCTTCTTACATCACTGCCACTTGCAGCTTTAGAATAGTAACACAAGTCTAATTTTACATGGTAATATTCACAGTGGCTTTGATCAATCACAAAGCTGTGGCAGGCTACACAACCGTGTGTCTCATCTTAGCCCCCCCAGAACATCACCCACTCAGATATGATCTTGCAGAATTATGCAGTTGTCTTTTTCTTCCCTGGAACTGTTCCAGCCTTATTGACTTTATTCAATCGTGTTTTTTCCTCCCCTTTCCTCATTTCATATCATCATTAACTCAGCCCAGCAGAAGGCCTATAAAATTAATCACATTATTAGCTGTTAAAGCAACAAATTACTTTAAAAGCTTTTTGTTTGTTATTGTAGCTGAATTCCAATTAACATTTGTCTCTCTGCAACACAGCTATGGCACCAGCACTGCTGCTCTGCAGCAAAGGAAATTCAGAAGAAGGGGCAGGGGGAAAGCAGCAAATACCAACTTCTGTACTTTTGCCTCAATTTAGGAGGAATCTAAATGCAAAGAAATATGAAAAATCAAAAGAACTTCAGGAACTACTGAATACTATGTTCTGTCTGAATACAAATGAGATAATCAACAATTAGAAGCTCACACTAGGCCAGGAGATTTAAGAAATCATCACCTGAAGGCTGGACAACACCATTAATGTTGCTGTGGCTGGCGTTTGGTTCCTTGGGTACCTCACTGCGGCTGGGAGCAGGGGCACTGACCACTGCAGATGCAGCAAAGTGGGCGCTGGCTGAGTCGAGGGTTTTTGACATACAGTCAGAGGTGCTGGAGCCCTGTGCAATAAAAAAAAAAAATTACAATTCTTGAAGTAGGAAATTAAATATCACTACGCAATTACCAGCAAGCACATGCATCTAAACACAATCTAAATGTATCACTGAATTAAATATCTCCATATTACAAGTCTGAAGAAAAGCTGAAAATTAGGGTTCAAGTGAGTGTTGAGTAAGTCCTGCTCAATTCAGGCAGTCTGGGGCAAATGCAGTTCTTAGCACAACAAATTGCTCTCACAGTGTTCAGGCTGGAGAAGAGAAGGCTCCAGGGAGACTTAAAACCTCTCCCAGTATTTAAAGAGGCTCTGGAGCAGGGAGGGGAGCCATGGGATAAGAGGAAAGGGTTTGACACTGAACAAGGGAGATTGAGGTGAGGTCCCAGGGAGAAACCCTTTGCTGTGAGGGGGGTGAGCCCCTGGCCCAGGCTGCCCAGAGAAGCTGTGGCTGCCCCAGTCCTGGAGGGTTCCAAGGCCAGGCTGGATGGGCTACGTGGGCCGGTGGGAGGTGTCCCTGCCCAGGTCAGGGGGGTGGAAATAGGAAACCTTCAAAAGGTCCCTTCCCACCCAAACCATTCTATGATTCTGTGTATTTGTGAAGTTTCCTCCACAAAAACAACCATGCCTTAAGATTTCTTCTCTTTCCTTTTGTCTCCAGGCAGCAAGTGGAAATCTAAAGAGTTTTCAGGGTTTATGGTACATTCATCCTCATGGAGCAACCTGTACCACAACATAACTGCCCACCACACTGTGGAAGCCACAGCTTTTCTGTTTGCTGAGATTCTCTGACAGAACACTAAGTACTGGAAAGACTGAAATGGCTGAATGCATTATTCTTCTATTTCAATTTACATTAACTATGAAAACTACCTTCCATAGACATTCAGTTGCTAAATTGCCTTCTGGGAACTACAGGCAAATTACAAAATCATCTTGACCAAAACTAATTTTTAAATTTAACATATTTACTGAGGTGTTACATTAAGCATACAAGAGATGGAAAACACAACAAAGAAAGAGGAAGGTACCACCACACGAGGACTTTTAAGGTGTGTTACCTGTGCTTTTGGATGTGTCTGTTGGGAGGAATGCTGAGATTGCTGTTTCTGCTGAAGCTGAGCGAGTTGTTGCCTCTGCATTTGAACTAACTGCTGTTGATGTGTCTGAAATTGTTCTTCTGTGATGCCCCCTGTTACTACAGAAAAGAAAGTAAAGCTAGAGTTAAACAGGTCTGCAGAGAACAAACATCTCAAAGGCAAGAGTGCATCTTTGCTGGATCACAACTGGTTGAAGACACTGTGTTGTCTGGAAAGATCTTCACATATTCTAAGGTAAATGTGACATCAAGCTAAATTCCTTCTGTTTATTAAGCACTTAGCTGATTTTCAGACATTACTGCTTTTAAGCAGTCCCTATCCTTGATGGTTTTCTTTCCAGTAGCTTTAAGCAAAAGCTACATTACAGGAACAGTTTTCTTGGGTTTTAGAAAATCAGCATGTCCTAAACATCTCAGCTAAGGAAGAAACTCACTGGGCTGAGCTGGGTGGCTTCTCTCGCAGTAGCTACTGGAGTTTATTTCAGTACAACCTTCCTTCTTACAGTCCCTCATTACTGTCTTCTTCTCTGGCACCCGAGTGGACTCTGTAAAGGAAGCCCACACCTGGCATTCACCTGCTTCAGCAACACATCCTCAATGCACACAGCTCTACACTGACTCTCACTTGAAACGACTTAAACTAACACACAACAACAAAGCTCATTTTGGGTCTAAAACTTAAGTGTTCACAAGCATCACAGAGTACTGTGTATTCAGCAAATCCAGTTTTACCTTCCTATTTTGCTTCTTTTTCCTCACTCTCTCATGGAAATGCTTTCAACTGAACTGGGTTTTCTCCACCAATTATTTTTCTTTACACAGAATAAGAGCTTAAGAATGACAGAGCATGTTTTGCTTATTTATGAGAACAAGTTAACACAACCCCAGCTGTACCATCATCTCAATGAGTGAAGGGAAAGGGGAAGCTACTCTCAATATTCTCCCTCCCCAGAGAATACACTTAATAACCTGAAAATGCTGTCAAGTGTCTCATGTTAAACCCTGAGTTTTGTGCAGTTGATGCTAAGCTAAGAACTAAGTTCTCCTAGGAGGAAGTAAAGAGAAAATTCACTTCTCAAGGATTCTCATTAGCTGCAGTTCAGCACTTTGCTGTATTTTTCAAAGACTGAAGCTATTGATTCATCTCAAACACCTGAATTCTGCAGCAGCATCCTCTCCTCAAGAGCCACTCAGCTGACGTTAGAACACGAAACCATCTATCTCTCAGAGACTTTCATTTACTAGCTGCAATGCTCATGGATGTCCTCAAAGTGCATTCTGAGTAAATATCAAACTTTAGGCTGTGACTATTTAGAAACTAGTACTGAAACTTCTCTACTGCTGCATTACTCAAACAACCTTCAACCATGTTAGAAGGGGTGTTAAAAATACAATTACTTATACAGTTATTTGTATTAGATTCTAGAGATTTTATCATTTCCAACAGATTTAAAAATCAGATTTCTCTCCTCTTGAATATTCTTAGCTATTCCTACAAGCACTTAACTCCAAATTCAGTCAGCTAAACCTGTTCCCTCACAACCACCTCACCAATGGTACTGCATTACTGAAGGCAACAGAGCCAAGAACAGCTTGGAACATTAAACATCTATGTTTTGCTATTTTTAAGTTCTGATGTAAGAAATTCCAGTACATGTCTTTTGTTTTCTAGAAAAAAAGGTTTAAGAACAAGCTCATGGAGCACAAAGAAACACCTATATTTATTAAGAATTAGCTGTTTGCTAATTTAGGTCCAAGCATTCACCTGGACTCAAAGTCACACTCTTCCATGGACTCTAAAATTGTAATCTGGAAGGCAGTTTCTGTATTAGATGATCATCTGATTTATCCTACATATCAATCCTGTGCTTTCCATCTCCCTTCCCGCTTTGGCATGGACCATTAAGTCACCAAACTCCATTACAAGGTACAAGAAAGATTACTGTATTAATGCAGTAATTGCTTGCTCTGCCTTTCTGTGTTTAAATCCCACTCCATTCACTACCCACCAGCAGATATTTATCCAGTGGGCAGCCTGAACTCAGCTGTTGGCCTTGTTATTAAGCAGCAGATGTTCATTAGCACATTTAATATCATTTGGTTCTGACAAATAACTGAAGGGTCCTAGAATTAATACTTTCCACTGATGTTTATCAGTGTTTTCTGTTTTATCTTATCCTGACTGCATCAAAACACCACAACTCAACAGGGTAAAAAGGTCAATGTGAGAGTAAGTCTTGCAGGCTTCTCTCCTGGTTTGGATTATGATGTAATTTCTCCTAGGATTGGAAGGCTTTCATCAAAGATCATTTCAGGTTGTCCTATAAGTGTTATTTCATTTCCCTAAATACTTCTACATGATGTTTAATTCTGGGGAAAAAACAAAAAAACCCCCAAAAAACAACCCACAAGTCTGAAGGCTTGTTCCACAAGCAAAACTCTTCAGCTGAGAATGCCATCAGCCGTGTCATCTTATTTATCTGGGGACAGGGTAATGAAACAAGTTGCAGGAACTGGAGCTGAAGCAGAGTGGAATCCATATGTAACACACCCACTCTACTACAAACTGCTGAGGAATTTGCCTAAAGCACATTTCTTATTTCTGTCCCAAAAATCAGATGAGTTGTACCCAAGAAACTCTGCAGCAGGTTAAATATCACTTGGCTGCTGTGAATGGTAGCATCTACAAGTGATTGCCCTTTCCCTTCCTCCAGCACCTATCCTGAAGATCAGGCAGATCCATACTTATTGCCTAGTCTCATTTTTAGATGAGAGGAGACAATTCTTATGGAGGTGTCTCTGGCAAATCCCAACTTCTCTTCCCAGTTCTACTGAGTAAGACTACAAAAGGTTTACACAACTGATCAAAGCCATCAGGCTGTTTCACTGATGATGCCTCTTGAAGTTCCACACATTCAGTTTTACCATTTGCAGATCTTGGAACATGAACAAGAGAATAATTTAGCTTGAAAGAGCAGTTCTTTATTCAGGCACTTGCAAGAAAAGACCTGTCACACATTTTTAGGGTAAGTCTTTCTGCTTGCACAATGCCTGGCATTTGAGGAATTACCAGAGTAAAAATTGCTTTATTAATATAAGCAGAAAATTAAATGCAGAGGTAACTTAAATATTCTTCTGCACTGAGAAGCAAAGTAAGCAACTCCAAGTCTTCTCTAAACTAAAAGAAAAAACAATACAATCAGTTTAACCACTGACACTGTTACTCTAGAAAAGGCTTTATGCTACACCACTGATTGATTTCAACAATGCACCTCCCAAAATAACAATAATTTAATGAATGCAGTAATGATATCTGTGCTGATTTAATACACCGCCAGACTTTGACCATTTCTTCAAAATTTTCTAAGGAAATCTAAGAGCAGTGCTGCTCACCAGCTTAGTTATTTGCTGAAGAACTCTGTTGTCTCATCTCATCTTTTCTCAGAATTAGAGGATTTGCTTTGTAATTTAAAGCTGTAAAGAAAAAGGCCTTCCATAACCATTTTCCAATTTCCTTGCATAATGCACTTCAATGAGTGATCTCTATTCAAATCTACATGTATTCTTCAGATAATTTCTAAGATTATAGAACAGAAGTTCATTATTATTCCTCCACAAAGAGGCTTAGACCCATCAGATTTCTTCTTAGATATTTTTTCAGATATTTCTCTAGTTTGCTCTATCACCAACATGTACGTTTCCCTTCTCTTTAGCTCTCTTTTCCCAACAGTGTGAATCCCAAAGGCCACGAGTGCTATTCCACACGTCTATCAGGTCGGCTATACGTTTGCTGTGTAGCATCAGCTATCTGGGGTTTTTATCCTTGTTGATATTATTACCTGAAATAGGAAGGAACATTTTCTTACGTGTATGCTGTTCCCTCCCAAAATACTGACCCCTCTTTCTCTGGATCTACTGCTTAAACAATGGCACATAATACTGAGAAAATACAGAATACAGAAAACTGAGAACATCTTTCTCCTAGCTGATGGAATTCTCCTTCCACTGCTGTCACCCTAATTTCTGTTAAAGCAAAGCATGGAGATCTAAGTTAGGAAAATATTCTATGCTCACGTCAGTACTACACTGATGTCCCTTAACAACTTAATTAATGCTTAGTCTTCTATAAACCAAAACAAAACTGCTTTTGCCTTACAAAAATTTTCACTTCTAGATCTGAATTCTAAGGGTTGTTACTGAAGATTAAATAACCAATCTTGCAGCTTGTGTTGAGAGACAGAACATTCCACATCCATATAAAGTTAATTCTGGAATTTGGATCAGTCCATTGTATTCCACAATGATCTTATTTTACATTATCTAAATAACAGAGGAGCAAAACAGGAAAATACTCAGATGCTTGTTGATACTTTGTAGGGGATCTCTTCTGGCTTATCTCAAATTGTTCAGCTTTTTAAAGAACTGTCTGTCCTTTTCCAGCCAGAAAGGAGTGACAACGTCAAACCTGAAGCAATTACAGCTCCTAGTGCACAAAGCAGCTGACGTAAAGCCTCCTGGTGTAAGCTTAAAGCAACTTTTTCATTCCAACTTCAATGCTTCTACGCTCAAATTGCTAACAAAGGGTCTACCAAAGTCAGAATTGTTCTGTACATTTGATATTTTTGAGAAGATCCTACAAGACTTTTACTATTTTTTGTTAAACTTAAAACCATTTGTAAGTGAATGGCTGGCTGTCTGCTCTGGAGCTAACAGGCCACAAAGTCAAAGGTAAGAGATGTCAGCACTGCCTGTGACAGTTACAGATGACATTTAAGGGGAAAGGCAATCACAATTAATCCGTGGCCTGTGATTTTCTTTATTAAATAAGAGAGAAGGTGCATCACTGGATGCTTCCAGTGTCAGATTGACTGGCAGCCATCAACAGCTAGTGCCTGTTTCAGATTCCTCTGTGGCTGTTCAGCAACTCACTGACTTGCTGTTGCTGTTCTGACATGTTTTGGAAGGATTTAGAAAGAAAGACTCCTACAGCAAGAGACACCTCTCCCCCAACAAACCATTTATGAAGAGCTCTCTCTCCTTATACCAATTAAAATCTTCAAGTCTCAGTCACACCAAATCAAATCTTAAAACACAAGCAAAATATTTCCTGTGGATAATGCATGTTTATGTTTAAGTCCAGCACTTCAACAAAATTCTATTGAAACTGAAATGAAAGCAGAAGGAAGAAGTTGGTAGGAAAATTCCATATATTCCAAGAAATGCCAAAATAATCAGCTTGTATCTTTAGGTACATGTTACTGATGATGTTAGTACAAGTAAAAGACACTGGAATTGAATACCTTAAGTTCTAGAAGAATTCAAATCCTTGCCTACCTGATATTCCATTCTTGCTGGTGTTCAATAAAGCTACAGATGCTGCAGAAACTCTTCTATTATTCACAGTCTGCCCTGGTTTCCTTGAGGTACATTCTTCGCTATCGTCACTGTCCTGTAGATTTAGTAGCCTGGGCTGAAAACACTGCAGTCGACATGATCTGATATTGCTTAGGATTTCAGGAAGGGACAGTCTGTTTTCACAACGTTTACTGGAAGCATTGGTCCGTGAAAAATTAGAAGAAAAGTCTAAAGTCTGGGAAGAGCTTGAAGAACTGTTCAGCATTTCCGGGTCAATCTGTCTCAAGACAGGATCATGCTCTGTGGATATTCGGTCCATTATAACCCTGGGGAGAGAGGATGAAAAAAAATCTGTTAAACTGTCTCTTCACTTTTATCCTTTGAAGGGAAAGAATAAAAAACATGACACAACCATACCTTCCACCCCTGCCAATTCGCCTCCTTGCAAATCCTATACATCTTCTTGGAATTGTAAGGGTTGTAAGGCAATGCCTGAACCTCAGTTTGTCCAAATCTGAGTTCTCAGATGAAGGATTAATTTGGTCCAAACGAGGCTGTAAAGAGAAAAGACAATCTTGGAGTTTATTTAGAGTCTTCTTTGCCTGAATTTTTACTTAGTGAAAGTAATGCTGGAAATGCCCACAGAAATACCACTGGATTGATATGCTTGGATCACAGAAGAGCTTGGAAGTTTGTTGATTTTTTGTTTTGTTTTAGTTTTTGTGGTTTGGTTTTGGTTTTGTTTGTTGGTTGGTTTTTTTTTGGGGGGGGTTGTTTTGTTTTTTTCTGGGTGTTTTTTGTTTTGGTTTGGGTTTTTTTGTTTTTTTTTTAAATAGGCAACTTCATGAAGCATCAAATCCTCTTCTCTTGATTAGTCATAAGATTAGATGCCACAACAAAAATAGAGAAGAAGTCAGAATTAATTCATTCCAGCAAGAAAGACCTAGAACTGCCCTTCTCAGACACAGACCCGTCTGGGCCAGTGCCCTTTGGGTGATTCATCACAAGATATAAAATACAGGGTGCGACTTTGTGTTGCAGCTTCTAAGCTTCAGGCTCTCAGAAGCCACAGAACTTCTGCAGGCAAGGCTGCATCTGGATCATGGTTTGTAATCAGTTGAGGGCCTGACCTTCTCAGGAACTTGTCTAATCCTGCAGGTAAGGCTAAGAGCTGTAATCTATAAAAATTAATTTACAAAAAACAGACAAATACCTCAAAACTCTGCTGATAAGCATTATGCCTCAGAAGAAATACTTCTAGTACTTACTGATAGAAAGGAAATGACAACTTGTTGATTTATCAAGGATCCTGCTAAATCACCAGCTGCACAAAGCAAAGCGAGCAAAATTCCCAAGCTGGAGCTCACACCCTAAGCACACACATCATTTCCAAAGGGGTTCCTAAATCTGCAGCTCAGTTCTATTCATTAAATACTGCCAAATTCATACTGTTCTGAATGGCCTCTGTCCTAATACACAGCATTCAGTTACCAAGTCTTAACAGTGTATTTTCTGCAGCAGTTTACCCTGGGGCATTTTTATTATTCTCTATCTTCATTATTGTTATGAACTCAAAACAAAACGATCTTTACAAGCAGAAATGCTGCCTGAAATGTCTTATATGACAGGTTAATAAATGTTCATAAAAATAATCAATTTTTCTGAACATGTTAAACTTATAAAAAACAGTCGTGCTGTGAATTCCATCCATTTGGGTTAAAAGTTCCCAAAACTAAAAGGGGTTGAAGAGATAAATCCTGAAAGGCTAACATTCAGACAGTTCAGTAACTTGCTTTTCTAAACAGCAACGGAAAAGTAACAGACAAGAATGAAAACAGAAGCTGGCTGTTATCTCAGATTGTTTTGGGAAAGGAGCTGTAAAGGTTTCTACAAGCCTTTCCTGAAGGACAGACGTGCTTTTGTGCTGAACTGTGGTGGGGTTGCCCTGCAGGCAGCACACTGTAGTATTTTCAGGCAGAGGTACAGTACAATGAGAATAATTCATGTGAAGGCTTAAAGTAATTGTCTTTGGATTCATCCAAAGTTTTGATGGTGAAAGTGGGAAAGAAAAACTACTACATAAGCACTACATCAATCGAAATTTTAAAAAACCAAAATGTAAGGAAAACCATCCCAATAAATCTGAGAGCAGTATCTTACAGCATAATACTGGCATCCTGCTCTTCTCCTGAAAGCACAAGGTCCATCAGGATCATTTTCTTCTTCTGCTTCTGATACTGGTGAGGGTACCTAGACCGGAGAGCAAAATCATTCTTTCAAATGCCATATTTGTATGATATAAACTTGTAAGATTGTATACTATGAACTTCCACATTTAGATATTAAAAACACAAGCTCCTCTGACAAAACCAACTCCTAGTTTGTAAGCCACTGCCCAACAGACTTATTCCCCATCTGGAACTCAACTGGCCAAATAACAGACGACTGAAATTTCTGCCTTCTGCAGGCTGAGATGCTCTAACAGAGTTATTTATTACCTGTGGGAACTCATCCTCATCTGAACTGTGGAAGTCGTACTGCTTGATGTCACTCTTGTTGACGATAGGCAAGGCCTCAGCAGAGGGCTGTTGAGGAGTTACTACACACTCTAATTTAGGCTTCTTTAGGTATTTCTTCTTTTGACGAACAACATCTGACACCTCCTCCTTCAGAGATGAATGATGAGGATGCTGTTTGTGAAAAACAAACATAAAAAGGTAAAGTGATTAACCTTTCCTCTTCTCTGCCTTGAAGGCATGATGGTTTATCTTCCAAAGCCTCACAACACGCAGCATCTGCAGAGTATTTCAGACACATAATGCAAAATTTATTCAAAATATTAAAACCCCCAGAACGTCACCTCTGATTGACTTTGCAGATATTTACCAATAAACAAAGGTAAAGCTTTCAAGCTATATGAACTACCCAGGGGGCTCAATGTTTTGCAGTACGCTCTGTGTATATTATAATTGAAAATCCTATTCCAATTAATTCCCAAAAACCTCAGCTTTTTATAGCAAGTGCTTTCAATTTTCCGAACTGCTCAGATAAATTAAATTGTTTCTTTTGAATGTGTTTCATGTTCCTCAGACAGCTTATGTTTTTGAGAAGACGTAGCATTGTTGGGCTTTGCTGTTTAAGGTTTCACTAACATGAGCCCTTTGTAGAAAAACAACTCCACCAACTGTTCACTTGAACACAAATGCTATTAAACTTCAAAGCTTTTAATTTAAAAGGATGATTACTTCACTTGCAAAAATCCTCAATTACAAGTAAAACCCAGTGCAGTTTTGAAAAAGTGTTTATGTTTACCCCAAGTTACCACTTATCAATAAGGGTCTGACTGAAACCATTCCTGTCATGGAGCTCAGCTTCACAACGAGTTGAGAAACACAAAATTCCTGCACGAGAACCAAGATTCAAATTCAATCCAGTGCCCACTAGGTGTCGTGGGTGCTAAACACAAATTTAAACAATCTTCAGCTCTCCAGCCTTGCATTCGAGCATTTTATAACCAATAGCTCAGGGTATTTCTCAAAAAAACCCACACATCTTAATTCAAAGCTGGGTCTGTTTTTTTTTTCCTGTCACACTGACAGTGGAACATCAAGTCTCACCCTCTTTCTAGACTGAAGAAATGAAATGAATGATGAAACCACAAACAGGACACTCAGAGAGGAGAGCTTACCTTAACTTTACATTCTTGTACTTTGTGATGATTTCCATTATGAAGAGTGGATGGAGTTGTGCTCATCTCTTTTTCAGGCCTGTTAAGCTTCACTTCATTGAGGATTTCACCTCCATAATCACCCAAATGGTACCTCGAAAAACAGAAACAAACAATTAAAAATATAACACTATATTTCCACTTGAAATATTTTAAAGACACAAAACAACATTCAAGGAAGTCTATATAAATCCCTCTTATTTCAGCTCCTGAAGTCTACAGTGCTACACACATCTTCAGGCCTGTGTATGTGCAGAATACCAGCTTCCATGCAGAAATAAATCACAGCTTTCAAACACATCTGATGAATTTTAAATCTTTGGTGTTACAAATTACTTGGTACAGGTAACATTTCAGTTTTACCTTTTCTCAACAACTTCTAACGTTAAATGCAACAGCTCTCGTTTTGTTTTCTCTCTTCTCTTAATCATCTCCAGGATGGTTATGGCCCTGCTAAACTCCCTTCTTAGCTTCAACATCTTCTCATAAGATGCTTCATCATTCTTCCGATTCTGTTGAAAGACCAGACAAAATTTTAGTCAAAAGCAAAAGCTACAAAGCATAAATAGAATCACACAAGTCCACTCAAAAGAAACATCTCCTAAATAACCTGCTTGATAGACAAAGACACAAAAAGCAAATAAAATTAAGAGTAAAAAAAATTTTTTTCAGCCACCTAACTCCACGCTGTCTCTGCTCAGATTCTGCACCAACCCAGTGGTACCATAGTGTTACCTACAAGATGCCGGATAAGAAACACAGCAGGATTTGAAATGGTGAATTTTGAGAAGTTACCTTTCTTGTCTGCATCTTCTCAGTTCTCCTCCGGAAGGCAACATAAGGGTCGTTGTTGGTGGAGCCATCCCTCTTCTCCTGTTTGATTTGGGGGATGAGAGATGGTCCTCTGCAGTTCTTACGCTTTCTTACCCAGTAGTCATAGACAGCCTTGATAAGGTAGTCATCCTCATTTAGCAGCAGCTTTGCTTCCTGAAGTGTTACAAGCTAAAAGGAAAAATTGAAAAGGTGCAAAGCCCATCACTGACTAACTGGTACATTAGTTTAACTTATATCATCATAAACCCACCAATTACATAAAAATAAAAGAGTATTTCTACTATTACTTATAACAGAAGTCAGACAGCACTTCATCTTCCCCGTAATCTGAAAAACATTAACTAAAAATCTTGAATTTGCATTTCTGCAAGATGCCAGACTAGGTTACATATTGTCCCTACAGTCAGATAGGCAGAAAAAGAATACAATAGATTTCAAAATTTGACTTCTTAACTGAAGCAATGAAAGAGGAAACCAGCACAAGGAGGATGCAAATTGAAGTACCAATTGAAAAAATATTGATAGTACAAGACATCCATATGTTTTCTGTGCAATGGCACTCACAAACAAATCTTTTCAGTAAGAACTAAATTAAAAATCAAACAAAACACCACCCAGAACCATTCCAGCAGTAAAAGGAGAAATCAAAACCCCTCCATCATATCTTCATGTGGGGCAATACCTGACTAGAACTGGCTTTTTCGAGTCTGTCAACCATTATCTCAAACTGCAGCGGTTTGATTTCCATCTTCCGATTGAGTCTATTGAGTAAGGTCTCATCCTCAGAGTCCATATCATAATCTGGCTGCTCATTGTCCAGATTAAAGGCTGAAACAAACACAGAGACGAAATAAGGAAGTGAAATACTCAGTAAATATCCCACTAGGGAAAGGCAGAAACATGCATCTAACGAGCAGAAATCAAAAAGGATCAATAAAATTTCAGATTGGCACAACCCTGCCATAACTCTGCTTGTCTCTTGCTTCCTATACAAAAGTAGCTCCATTTTATGTGGCTCAAAGAGGTCAGAGGACAAAAACCACTTCAGTTTAAAAATTCCCACAGAAATTCCCATGTATCTTTGCAAAAAACAAGATAAAAAAAAGTCTCCCCGTGCTGTTACAACACAGCTCCTCCACACCAACATTGTCAATAATTAATTTCCCACCAACTCTCAGACTTGCAGGAGAAGCACTTACACTGAAGTTGCAATAGAATGTCAGTTGCCTGTTTATAAATGGTTCAAACACAGCATCTTAAAATATTAACATTCCCTTTTTTTTCCCCCCTCCACCTTCACATAACTGTGCAACAAACTGTAAAAGCACCAGATCTATCCAGTGGGAATTGTTAGTTTTTCTCCAAAACTAATTCAACTCCAGACATAGAACAGGAACATTCATGAAATCACAAAGTCGAAAGGGCCCTTCAAAGGCCATCTGGTGCCACCCCTGCAATGACAGGGACATCCTGCACTAGATCAGATTGCTCAAAGCCTCAGTAAGCCTGGCCTGGAATGTTTCCAGGGGCTTCCACCACCTCTCTGGGAAACCTGGGACAATGTCTCACCACCCCCACAGGGAAAACCCTCATGGTGGTGTCTTTCCTCCAGCAAAGCTTGTGTCTGTAACACAGACTGTGCTATTCACTTTCCACAGACTTCCTGGTCCTACATTTATTGTACTTAAAACCTTGAAGAGGTGAAGTATTAACTACAATAGTCCAAATAAATCAATCAACAAGTGACTGTATTACAGCAGTGAGAACGTGTTGAAATACATTCTATTCTTATTAGACAAAACAAACCACCTTATTTTTACACCCTCAACTCATGGCTATAATCAAGTGCTGACTGAAAGAAAACCTTGAATACCTCAATTACAAATCTTAAAGTTATAGCACTTTCTCTCCCATGGTCTGAACAGACAAACACCTTCCCATGCCTCAGACTAGCCCAAGCCCACTCTTTCTCTATTCCAGTGCAATAAATTTAGCTAAACTGTTACCAGCATTTAATCAATGTGGCTTTTGCATAGGAACTCGGTGAGAAGAGCTAATAAGCAGCCCCTGATGGTTGAGAGCTTCAAAGTGCTACCTCTCAAGAGACAGCAATGGACTGCACTGACAGCACCACTCAATCAGAAGGCTTCTCTGGCCCAACACACTATAAACACAGTATAAAAATTAATTTCAAGAAGCTGTTAATAATAACAGGTTGTAACTATGTATTAAGTGGAATTATTAACAACATTAATTCAATAATACAAGTTGCACAGCACTCGACACTGTTATTGGGCATGTGACCCACAGCATTCCTCTAACAATTAACAACTGTATATTAAATTACAGCTCACAACACTGGATCCTGCTTCACAGTCTGTAGAAACTAAAAGTTTTGAGATTAAAAAGTGACCCAGATTTGGTTTTTAAATTCAGTTTTCCAAAGCTTCTCTCCTTTACAGCACTGATCACTGCTCAAACGTGGACAGAGTATGCCTCACACCATCAGCTACCAGGGCTTAGAGAAACTCCCTTCTGAGGACAGGCTGAAAAAGTTGGGGTTGTTCATCCTGGAGAAGAGAAGGTTCGGGAGGAGCTGGGGGGGAGAGAAAGGAACCCCATAGTAGCTCCTCAATACCTGAAGGGGGCTACAGAAAGGCTGGGGTAGGCTTTTGGATAGGGTCCACAATGGCAGGACTAGGAGGAATGGATGCAAATTGGAAGAGGGGAGATTTAGGTTGGAGAGAAGAAAGAAGTTCTTTGCTGTGAGGGTGGTGAGACACTGGGAGAGGGTGCCCAGAGAGGTTGTGGATGCCCCCCTCAATCCCTGGAGGTGTTTAAGGCCAGGCTGGACAAGGCACTGAGCAACCTGGTCTAGTGGGAGGTGTCCCTGCCCACTGTAAGGGGTTTGGAACTAGATGATCTTTAAGGTCCATTCCAACCCAAACCATTCTATGATTCTATGCTACCCACTGCAACTTCCAAACACTTCAGAGCTCACCCAACCAAGGGCAACCTTGGCAGCTCCTACTTCTCCTGCAGGATGATGTCCAACACCACACTTCTCTTTGACCACAACCTGTAATTCTCTCACCTCTTAAGCATAAACTGCCACTTGAACCAGAAAGTAAATTGCATGAGCTTCCCTCACCCCAAGAACATCCCCAGAGCCCACAAAATGATGTAGTCCTAATGAACAAGGTACAAACTTGCTCAAGAGAGGTGGCCAAAATCCTCTAGACCAGATATTCCCATAGTTTTGGATAAAGCAGGTCTCTCTAATCCAAAATACGGGTGTTTTTTAACTATGTTCTCACAGACAGCACAGAAACGTACTGAAGTCCAGAAAAGGCACTGCTTGTTTACCTTCAGACAGATATTGATCTTACACCAAAAAAGAAAAGTCAACCTATTACTTGTCAGTAGCTAATTTAGTAATCCCCCATAAACAACCTTTCAAGTCAGGATTTCTAAAGCAGAGTCTGGGTGAGCAGGAAGGAGCCTGTGACAGGGAGGATGTGATGCTGTAAGCAGTGCTGGTGGGCCCACCTTCATTTTCACCACGAGGAAAGAAGAGTCACCCAAAGCTCCACTTTTCAGAGCAAAATGGGACAAGCTCAAGGGAGATGCAATTAACAGGGAACACTAAGACCAGCAAGAACTTAGTAACTTGTCAATTCCACCTAACTTCATCCACAGAGCTAAATTATTTGCTGCTACAACACCAGCTCTCTTAGCAGTCATTCTGAGACTTTGTGAATAACAAATGAAGCACTGAAAAGCTAGAAAGTAGAAAAAGCTGTAAGCCTTATAAAAAAACCCCACAAAACTACACCCTGAGCTTCAATTCTACAAAAATGTTTTGACAAATAATCAAAATGACAAGTTAAAGGTACCCAACATGTACTTGCCAGGAATAAGTTACATCAAATAAATCCAGTCTCATTTTCTTATACAAAAAGACACTGGTACAGCAGGAACAGAAGTAGTCCTTATTACACATCCCACTTTTCGTGCCTTCTAGCAATGCTTTTCTTTTGCTAGCAATGCTTCTCATGCTATTTGTCACAACCTGAAGTGATCCACATGGCTCAGTTTCAAAGAAAGGAGGTCTCCACAGAGGCCACAGGTTAACAACAGCATGGAATCAATACTTGCACTCCCCTCCCCTTTCAACACGGACAGAAAGGCCACAAAGTCTCAGCAGCCTGTGGAGGAAACTCAAAGCTATCCCTCTTCCTTTAACTGCTGCACGCAGTCATCAGGAGTTAATAATCCCAAACTGGCTGGTCACAGCTCTGGAACCCTCATGGAAATCTCCTCCTTCCCTGAATTCTGCCCACTTTGAAACATGCTTTCACTAAGATCCTTAACCACTGGGTTTCTTTTGTTCCCAAGCACAGAGTGAACTATGCTGTTCCAGAAAAAGCCATTTTTCATGCTGGACTTGGCCTCTAGCATGGCATCTTGCTGGCTTCAAAAGCCATCACAAGACACAGGTGGTTTATGTGCTGTGTGATCCAACCGCCCATCACCACCCTCTGCCCCTGCCATGGCAACAGATGCAACCACTCATTCATGCCTGCAAGAATCAGACTCGGGCAGAGAAAGCACCATCTTCAGATGACCTGCTGCTACTTGGTGGTTAAACAGCAACTGGTCTGCTAGTTCATGTGGTTACCCCTTCCTCCCAAGGAAGGAGGAGATTCTTATGACTGAGTAATCTGGTTTTCCCACTCCCAAAATTTCCTTATTTCCCCACACCACAAGTTTCTACAGTGTGCTGCTGGACAGACTCCATGATCATTGAAGTTGACCTTGTTTGAAAGCTCAGAACTTGCTGGCTTGCTAATTGCTGTTACAGAACCAACACCCTGGTTTACATCCTCTGCCACTCTCACCACTTCTGATGGCTGGACCTGTCAGAGGATTTGCTTTTCTTTACTTGAGCTCCCCCAGGAACAGAATTTATAGTAATTCACCGAAATGCAATTTGTTTTTAAGTTACACTGGGTTTAACTGAACTAAATTTACTGATTTCATTTAGCTAACTGAATTAAGGCTGCGGTTCCACAGACATTTCACCCTGACACAGATGTGAGTTACCACCAAAACACACAGCTCCATCAGCTTCCTTCCTTTTCCCTACTTCCTACCACCTCACCTGTGCCAACACCAGCAACCAGGAGACAAGTCAAGTCAAGACGGAAAACCACAGAATATGGAGTTCTTTAATGAAGATAATTTGAACAATCTGTCTGCATTACTTACGATAAAGCATTAGTTTGGTGTCATTACCCTTTATATAAACAAACAGGTAAAACAGATACTACCTAATCTGTATTAGCAAGACATTTTTTGCTCCACTCTTACTGTTTCTGCTGGGGGGACAGTTTTTCTTACACCCATTTAGCTCACTAAATTTTACAAGAGCGCTGACTGTCTCTTCACTGCATGTTAATAATTTACAATGCATCTTAATGTTAATGAAACTGCAAACATTCTTGGAAAAATAATAAGCATCCCAAGATAATTACAGCAGTTCAAGGCTTTTGCTCATGTTGAGCTCAAAGTCACCTGAATTAGTGCTGCCTAAGCCAAATAAAACCTGAAATCAGTGCTTATTAATGAATTATACACCTCAAAGAAATTAAAACTTCTCTGCTTGGAACTACTGGTTTAAATAAAAGAATTAAAGTGGCAAAGTTAAGAACACTAAAAGCCTGGGCTATCAAACAAATCACAAAATTACTCAGATCTGCTCATAATCTTCTGGCAACGACAAAATGGATTACAATACACAGCTTCTTGCCTTCTATCAGTTTACATCACTTCCCTGACCAAAGGAGGAAATGTTGCTCCTTGTGCTTTTAGCATTAAAAGAGAATTTCTAAGCAATTTATGCTGCATAAAGCTGCCTTTTATCACACCTACTCCAACTAGAATGTGGGAAAAATTATCTTGGAGCAGTTTCTGATGTTTATCTCCAGCTCAAATACCTTCTGTAATTCTGTCCAGAAAGACTGAGAGTCTCAACAAGACAAAGAACGTTTTGGCATAATATACTAACACTTTTAGACATGTTTATTAACAATATTTACAGTGTTTCTGGCAACATCCAACAAAGAAATTAATAAAATACATCCCTCATTCAGCAGCCTCATTTCAGTTAATTCAACCTGCCTTGCCTGCAGGTTGGCCTCCTCCACTAAGGAAAGAAATACTTCATCTATGTCTTTAAGCTCCTTTCCCACACAACCAGTATGATTTCTCCTGTATTCTAGAGAATCTTGAGCATGTTCTTTCCTCAAATCTCTCATTCCGTGAAAACATGCAAAAACCAGAATGCTTCACCATTTTGAAGAAGTAACAGATGGATGAAGCTCACTAGGATTGACATAGTCTGCACAAGTCATAAAACCAACAACTAAAGGGCACATTCCTGCTCAAGGTGCTGCAAGTCTTCCCAAAACAACTAAGACCCCAAAACATTAATCATCCATGAGAAAAGTTTTTTCTTCATAACCCAAGACTGAAACTGTGCATCACCACTAAGAACTACCAAGACACTGCCATGATTGAGCCCAAGATTTGGCTACTTCTCCTGGGAAAAGTTCAAGTCACAAAATAACCCCCCAGAACCACAGGCTGCAAAGGAGAAACAAGGTTGCTGTGCCAAGGAACAACTGAACCATAAATGGGTTGCTGTCAACACATCATCAACCAAAATAAAAGTGTTACAGTTAATCTGGAGACCACTACAATCAACAACAAGTTCTGGTTAATCAATCAGGTCTTTACAGACATGGAAAGCTAAACTCCTACAAAAGAATTCCTTTTATTTATAAAATAATCGCAGTTTCCTATGGAAATGGAACTCTACAGTTTTAGCAAAACACAGAGAGAACTAACTGTTACCCATAACCTCAGATATTTCCATTCTAGGGTGAATGGCTGGAGCTGCCCAGTTAGCAGAGCAGAAACAGAACCTTCAAGAACTTCACTGCAATCAGAAGAATTAAGGCTGATTTCACTACAAAGCCTCCTCTATTTTGTTGAGCTCCACATATTGAGAACCTTAGAGTTAACTGTAATTCCAGACTCATCCAACAAACCAGACAACTCCTCTTCCAACAAGCAGCTCAGAGGCAGCCAGGCTGCTTCACTTATTCCCTCTCCAAAACAGCACAAATTGACCAACAGCAGTGGATGACCAACACAGACTAAGGTTTGCCAGATATATGGAGAAATGGTACCAGCACAGAGTCCATAACTACATAAAGCAAGAATAAATTTACTTCAGATCTTAAATTCTTCCATAACTACAGACAAGATAATGGAATTTACAGATAAAAATCCCCCCTGGATTTCCCAGCCCTCCCACTTTCTGAGCATTGTAGCGACTTTGTCTCAAAGACTGTTTGACAGCTCCACAATTTAAATAAAGGGAGGGAGGGGGAAGGCAGAGGAATAAAACCAACATTTGTTAACTTACGTTGAATGTGAATGAACTGCTTTGGTTGCTTAAACTCTCCTTTATACAATCGATTGTAGTAGTTGACATTGCTCTCCGCTTCCGGGACGGGGATAACCATGCTCTCTTTCTTTTCTCTGAAAACCTGCTGTGCTGAGATAGCCCGTTGCAAATGATGTTCCTGCAAGAGGAAAAGGTTAAAGAGTTTATTTAGGTACCACTTTAGACAGAAGCACACGCAAAGACCATCATCCTTTTCTCCTCCATTTTTATTTATATAGGAGCTAAGGCTTTACTGTACCTCAGAGGAAAGCAAGACACTCACTTGGAGGCTAGGAAAAGTGTGTTCACCATCATTTGGGTGCCACAGCACACTAATTCCAACAGCAATCTTAGAGCCCCGGTGAACATAAGGCAGGTCTACAAACACGAAAAGAGCCCTTTGTTCAGGCAATAGCCCACACCTTCCACCAGACTGGGGAAAAGTCAAACATTCAAACTTCACCAAACGACTCCAGTAGAAAATTTGGGTTGGCATAAGCCAAACTCATCAAAACCTGTCATAGAGAAAATGTATCCAACATCAGTTAGTAGATGCCAAGTAAGTACTTTAAAGCACTGTAAGCAACAAATTCAAATCAAAAGAATAGTTAACTTGATCATTCCTGTCTTCCCAGCCATTATTACCAGCTCACTTCCTTCAGAAGTCTGTCTAGTTAGCAGCAACAGGCAGTCAGCTCAGAATCACACTTGAAAAGCACAGGCTCTCTAAACAGGTATCACCTCATTTTATTCTTACAGGACAGAAATCAATTGCTACAGGATCATTTCAAGTGAAATTAAGTGTATTAATTTACAAAGACTTTTTTTCACACATAATTAGTTACCCCGGTAAAACTCATCTACTCCAAGTCAGCACTAACCCACGGCTCTTCTCTCAAAGATTTTTCAATTTTGGGGAAAAAAACCCCATTCTGGTACAAATGCAGTATTCTGATTGATGTGACAGTCTTTGCACCATTTCAGAGCAGCCTTACTCCTACATGAACTGCCCACTGACAAGAGGAGCCTGTCTGTCAGACCTTGGGACAATGGGAAGATTCTGAATGCTGTCCCTCAGGCTGTCTCCCTCCTACAGCCAGCTGCTGCCAGCTGTGTACTGGATGCATGTGCTTCAGTCTCTCCAGTGCAGATTACTCATCTAAACCACTACAAAAACATCCCACGCTAAGAATCAAGTGGCCAAGCTGGCACATGCTGCCCTCTGGGTGCCGAGTAAAGAGGAGAAGTGGTGGCCTTCACCCAGGACTAGATCTTAAACCAGCACAGACATTGATATGAGAAAAGTAAGTTGTGAGCTCTCGACCTATACAAGTACAAACCAAGACAACTGCAGCCATCTCTGCCAGAACCACAGCCTTAAAGTTTTACCCTCTTTTCACTATTCTGCTCCATACCACAGAGCTCATGCCTGCAGCTTCCAAAATCTGAGGGAAGATGACCAAGAACATCAACTTGAAATCAAAGTTCAGCTCTGCCCTGCAGCCTCATATTGCCTGTTATGGGGTCATGCTGTAGCCATTCCCACACACCTCACTGCTGGAAAGTGTTTGTTCCAAACAGGAAAGAAAAAAAAATTTCACACAAGATTATTTTTAACAAAAGGTATTGAATGAAAGCAAATACCTTAAAATATGCAAATTATTATGCAATAAATTACATCCTCGTAGATGCTGAGATCTTGAAAAAACACCAATAACACATTTTCAGAAAAATAAGAACATAACAAAGCAGGGACTGAAAGAACAGCTCAGGGAATCTCCTGTAGTAGAAGAAGCAACATTAAACCAAGCTATCAGGCTCCCCAGTGAATGCTATTAGAATTAAGACAAGCATGCAATCAAATANCAAAGCAGGGACTGAAAGAACAGCTCAGGGAATCTCCTGTAGTAGAAGAAGCAACATTAAACCAAGCTATCAGGCTCCCCAGTGAATGCTATTAGAATTAAGACAAGCATGCAATCAAATATCTGGTGTGATCTGCTTGAGTTCTTGCACACTGAGTAAATCTGTCACTCTGCCTTTGAAATGTGTCTGGGAGAGCTTCAGAGCACTGAGGAGGTAATTCAGCTAAAATAAAAGCTGTTTCATGACCGTGTTGCTTTCAGATGGTGTCCCAAGAGTTGTCGCCTAGCAGTTAAGAACACAGCATGCAGGACTATCACAGAAATGCTGTTTGGAAGGACACGTGGAGGTTGTCTGTCCAAGTCTCACTTGAAGACAATTAACTCCAACACTGGGCAGCTCAGGCATGATTTTCCCAAATCCTGAAAACCTCCAGTTTTTACAGCCCCTCAAAGTAACCTCTCTTTTCCCAGAATAGCAAGAGCATTTTCTTCCTCAGCTTATCATCAGAGATGGGATGGTCTAAGCTTTCAGCCACTCTGGCAGCCCACTGAGTTCCAGTTCTCAACACCTTGGGAGAAACACAGGGAAAGCATAGTGACAGGAGAAGAGACAGCAAGAACAGTGTCTCACCAGTGACAAGCAGAAGAGCACCATCAGCTCCCCAGCTGGTGGCCACACCATCCTACCACAGCCCAGCCTACAGCACCCCTTAATAACACACTGCACAAACAGCTTTCCATGAGTGCTACTCCACCTCACTTCCCTCTCCATATTATTATTATTCTGCCCCAGGCACTTCCAACTCAACTGAGCCAGTCCTTAAGCTTCTCAGCATCCCCAAAGACAGATGCTTCACCAAAGGCAAGCCAACCACCCCTCCTGATGTGGGAACAACCACCAATCTGCTGAGGATGCATTCCTCACCCAGCCAACCAGCTGCAGCTGACCAGCTTACAGCTCCTCATTTGAGTTGGAAGATAAACCAAACCCAGACACTCAGCTCTAAAACAGGATTAAATAACTTGTAGAGAAGCCACACTAGTCCACAGTGGCCTAAGCTAATGAATGGGTAAACAAAGTTTCACTTTCAAAAAAGGTAGTGAAGAAGGACAAACCACAAGCGGAATTCAAAACATCACCTTGTCTCCACAGCCCATTAAACAGCGCAGATTAGTAGCCGTTTCCCTGTTTCTCTGACACTGCCAGTTGGGAGAAGAGAGTTCCCAAGGAAGATCTGACAACAGGCATTCATCCTCACAGTAAAAAGCCTCCAAACATAACACAGCTTTCAAACATCTTCACAATATTACTGTCTTTCATCAACCTGTTAAGCTCTAAGACACAAGCTTTACAATTCTTAAAGTAGGAAAAAAAAAAAAAGTCTTTCTGCTGAACAAGAAGTTAAATAAAAATTTTAGCTCCCCAAACAGTTCCGTTTCATTAAGCTCTGAAAAATTTTAAATGAAAGCTGGTATAATTGAATGGTTTTAATTAAACTTTAAAAAGCATTTTTAAACACTGGTTTATCAGTACACCTTTTTGTCTGTGCTTCTCACCTTGTCTTATGGTTTTGGAAAGCACACGCCATATTTTAACTTGCACTTCCTTCTGAAGTAGGGGAGATAAAAAGACCTCAGACAAAGTAACTGAGCATTAGAGGCAACAGTGATGATAGCAAACAGAACGTGCTGCCATGGGAATAAAAAGGAGTACCTGTCAAAGAGTTATTACTCACTAATTCTTTAAAAAGCACATCCAAACCTCTCTGACTAGCACGACTAAGAAATTTCAAACAAATACAACTTAGACGGCTCTATTTCTTCAACTAACAGCATTACAGAATTAGAAACATCTAAATGTTTAGTACATGTAATGCTGCCGCTTTAGCAGATTTAAAAATTAAAACAAAACTGTTCTGCAAGCGACAGATCCTCTCTTGAGATGTGCTTCACCCACGCAGGTGCCTTCACTGTACAACCACTGCACTGACAGCAGTTTACAGCTCAAGCCACTGCCTTTACATAAGCCAGAATGTTTTCCTCAGAGCAGCCAGCCTGTCCTGCCAGGACAAATCCACTCACCCCATGGTGAGAGGCACCAAGGCTGCACCACACCTTCCAGTCTCACACCCCCTCTGAGAAGCTCCGACACAAAGGCTGTGACAGCTTCTCACAACAGACCTGACAGAGCAACCAACAGCTTCAGCCCAGAGCAGGACTTGAAATCACACCTCTGAGCCCATTCCCAGACACTGCAACACTCCCTTGCATTTTTCCTCACAGGGGAAATCTTAATAAAAAATAAAATCAAAACCCTACAACACTAGTATGTAAAAGCAGCTTTGGCTGCACACATTCAGAACAAGGTTCCAAGTCCAAATCCAAGCAAGGGACCTTCACTGCTACAACCATTCACGCCCACAAAATACCACAGTGTCTTTCTAAACATTTTGCACAGTAAAGTCCCAGATAGAAACTTCAGCCACCTCAGTAGAATCATAGAATGGTTTGAGTTGGAAGGGACCTTAAAGATCATCTTAGTTCCAACCTCCCTGCCATGGGCAGTAGTAAGTCAACAGGTTGTATTCTCCTAAAGATTGTTTATATTCAGCTTTAAGGAAACTGTGATCAAGACAGAACATGATTTTTACCCATGAGGACTACATTTGCCAATATACTCCCTTTTACTACACAAAACAGAGCCCTTGGATACCACAGAGCAGCTTAGTTTTTCCCTTATCCTTTAAGCTCCCCATTGCCAACCCACACAGTACTCTCTGAAATACTTTACTGTACTTTAAATAAACATGCTAATGTCTTAGATGAGCGTTTTGGAGATGCCAATGGTTAAATACCATCCTCACACTGACAAGCTAATCACTGTCTTAATTATGAAACTACAATGAGCAATTTCATATTGGACACAAACACCCTACAAGACAAAGCTTAAAGACTAAGCCTACCTGTTCCCTTCTTCATTCCTTTAAGATTACATCACAGAAGTGATGCTACAACTTTTTAAAAGGTTATTTCAACACTTTCATTCCTTCACTAATCTTTATCCTGTGAGGCAGAAAGCAATGAAACAGTTTGCTGTGACACTGTTTCCTCTTTGCCAGCCCTTTCACTACAGAGCCTCAGGCCCCACAATCTACATACTTGAGGAGGAAAAAAAAAAAAAAGGAAGATGTCTAGAGAGCTGATTTCCTTTCCAGTTTATTTTGAAAAGTTTTAGTGGATTAGCAAAGATGATGTGGTGTTCTACCGATCCAATTCACTCCATTATTTCAGAAGAGAGTGAACTCTCACATCAACAAAAAGCAAACCAAAGCACTGGTGTCACTTCCCTTTCCCACTTGACAAACAATCACAATTTCACAGAGCAATGCCAGTGCTATCTGAAACCAAATGGCCTGTCTTCACACAAATATCTGATCGTAGATAAAGCACCAGAATGTTATCTCAAGAGCACTGATACAGGCTGAAACATCATCCAAGGGTCACCAAAACCACCAGAGCCCTTGGGTGGCACCATGTCTCCACACTGAGGAGAACGTGGGAGCTGTGCATCTACACAAGGAAAATCCAACTCGAACAAAAAAATAAAACGCCAAAAATACCTTCACTTCTGCTCTGGCAGTTTGACTCAATTAATTTTTAAAACTATAAAGTGACTACAGCTGGGAAGTATGAGTGAAAATCAGGCCATGAGACCCTGATGGAGG
Organism: Turnix velox; assembly: GCA_013400935.1. Taxonomy (NCBI): domain Eukaryota; kingdom Metazoa; phylum Chordata; class Aves; order Charadriiformes; family Turnicidae; genus Turnix; species Turnix velox. The sequence continues at coordinate 312,635 of VZTY01019750.1, forward strand.
TAAAGGGGAAAGGAGTTAGCCAGGGAACAATCGCTGTCATTTCTCTGCTTCTTCAATTAGCCTTGCAGCACAAAAACACCAAAATAAAAACCTCAGAAGAAATTTTATGCAGGAAAAAACACAGGTAATTTCAATCACCCTACAGAATAACAAAAAGGAAACAACTGTGAGACAACCCAAATATTACCCAACTGCTGCAGGACAGTGGTAATGTACAAGAGGATGAGCAATTTTACCCTTCTGAATAATGAGTGTTTGATAATTACGAAAACACTGACACAAACCCGTCAGTTTCCTGAAAAGCAGGACCTTCCTCCCTTCTTGTGATGCCTCTGTGGGACCTAAAAAGAAAATTGTTACGAAGTCCTACAACAACTGATCAAGAGACACCAAAGGTCCTCTTCTTCTAGCTCCCTGTGATACATCCAGATCACTCAGCATAAAACAAAAGCAATCTCACATAGAACAAAATATTAACAAGTAGTATCTCAAGAATTCCTTTTTATTTTCTTTAGAGTCTGCTTTGATTAGCATAACTTGACTGTACCAAGTTAAACAGGGATGGGAAGGTGCACACCTACACACAAAAATATTCTCTCTGGTTTTTCATATAATTATCTTCATGTATTTTAAAAGGATGAGATGCCACAACAATTAGTTCTCACCTTTATTAAACACACTGTTACAACAGAATCCAAGTTCAGTTTAATTCCTGATTCCGTGCATCAAAACTTGCAAGAGACAGAGGGACAAAGCTGTGCTCCTTGCAGGAGTCCCCAGGAGGGAAGGATGGGGAAATTCTCTGACAGAAGCTGGTGACAGCAGAACTTCCTGCCTCAGCATCAAAATTAAGTTACCAAGAGCTTCAATACCAATGAGCCCATTGATTTCAGGCCATTTCCTGGCAAGTTTCAGGCACAACTTGTGCATTTCAGACCAAGTTACTTACTGTACTTCTCCCTCAACAGCATTTTACCTCCTGACTTAGTCACATTTTCTTTCTAGGAAAAAGTTCTACAGATCAAACTAAAAATTTTTATTTAAGTCAGGTACACACAAATACCAGGGAATTTGTATTTACAGCTTTTAAAACAAATATCCTCACCAAAATGATGAAACCTGGTGTGCTGAAGATCTGACAAACACAACAGAAATACTGCATATTCTGCTAAGAGAAAGAGGTACCAGAGACATGTCCTAACCATAGAACCATTTAGAAAATTATTTAAAAAAAATATTAAACCCCAAATTCACATATAATAATTGATAGGAATTGAATTAAAAATTACCTACAAAATTCCACCTTAACACCTTTTGACACAAGAAACTGTATTATTAGGTTAATACTTTCTGTAATAACAGCATCTCCCCCACTACAACCACTTTCAGTTCTATCCTCACATATTTATCAGTGGGAAAGGACTTTCCTTTGACAAATAACTTATTTCAGAGGATACAACCATGAAATCAACCCACCTCCTCCTTCCACGCATTTAAACACTAACAGACCAAAGACATTTTTGTACCTAATAAAGTCTGATAGTCTTACTCCATACAGATTTCACATTAACAAGAAGCAACCCATAAAATGTATTCAAAACTCTAAAATAACATCTACCAAAATACCTAATTTCCTTGACTCAGAATTACTCAACATTAAGTGTAAAATTATGACAGTCCACATTGCTATTAGTTCAAGTTTCATAAAACTATTTTCTCTCCTTCTTACTCCTTTTCACTCCAGTAATTCAGTTCTGCTTCAGTTCTTCTCTACTCACTGCAGAAATTTCAGTTCCACACTTAATCTTCAATGGCTTTTGGGACACCAAAGGTTTAACTGTAATTTCATGTAAATATTAAGTGTATTATCTTTTTAAAAGTAGAACAGTTGGAATGATAAATATGCTAAGGCGTGTAACTGTTCAAATAAGAACAAACCATGCATAGTTTATAAGCTCTGTTGGCAAAATAAACTACAAATAACCATCTGAATGTCTAGCATTCATAATTTTTTAATTATTCTTTCATAAGAAAGCTTAATGTAAACAGATTTAATGTCTGCCGATTCAAGTTATTCAAATAGGACATCTCAACTGATGTAAATCAACCCAGGAACTGTACAAAGTTAAGCAGAGGCAATGTGAAATCTGGCACTGCAACTAAAAGCACAACTGAAGGTGCCCAAATTATTTCTTTCAAAGGTTGTCTTAAATTGAAGGAAAAAAATCTGCTACCTACATTTGAGACACTCTAGAGCTGAGTGACAGAGCACAGAGAGGCAGATTACCAAACCTTCTCCCAGGCTTTCATCAGGGAATTACACCTCATCCTGAGGAAACCTACCTATAAGGGAAAGTTCCTGCATAATGAATCGAGGTGTGACTCTCAATTAACATCCGTACAGATACCATTGTTCCCACTACGGGCTGAGGCACCCAAACAGGTTGGGAGAGACTTAATAGGCTGGTGTTAACTGACCCCATGCATATGGCTGTAGCCTGCAGCAAACCTGCAGCCTTATCTAAATGACGAGTGTGGTTTGCAGATACGGCTGAACCCACCTAAACTTAGGATGACACCAAAGGCACAGCCATCTCTTGCTTCTCCATTCCCAAGCCATCCATCCCCACATGCTCCTAGAAGTACCGAGTGCTCAGATTTTTCCTGGTGGGCTCTTACCACTCATAACTCAGTCAGATGGACCTCAGTACTCCCAAAAGGACCACCATCCCTATTGGCTGCAGACCACAATTATTCCAGCTCATCTTTATCTTAACAGCACGCTCCAAGATAAATTACTTGCCATTTCCTAGGCTGAGCCTATCCTCACAGGTTTGCTGATAGGTATTAATGGGATAAGCCCTAATAAATTTATCACAAGTTTGATGCTTAAAAAAAAAAACCAAAAAACTTTGTGTTGTTTAACTCCAGCCACATCAATAGAGCCAGAACAAATGAAACCAAATTAAGAGCTCACTTGTTAGCTGTGCCCAGCTATCTAGCATTTAGATGGGGCCCATGTTCATCAACAGTTTATTTTCACCCACAGTCCAACACAATACAACCCACTCTACTGCTATTGACTGGGACATTAAAAACCACCAGCACTGGACTGAAATAAAGCTTCTATTAACCGCAAAAACATCCACAGGAGAGAGCAGAGGAAGGACAGAGGATCTCAGGTGAAAGCTGAAATAATGGTTGGGAAATGGAGCTGAAACACACTCTGGTGAGGAGAGTCACTCACAGCGTGATGCAATGGGTCTCAAAGGGAGGGAGAAAAACCAGGACCTGAAGGCAAGGGAAACAGTCTCATCAACAGGACTGAAGTTTTGAATTCCATGAATAAAGATTACAACACAGCATTGTGGCTACCTACTACCCTACATACACCAGTAATCTCAGCAGTCTCCAAAGAGACCCAAAATAAGTAAGTAAATATAGGTGCTGAACTCAAACTGAGCAATGAACTTCTGCTGGGAATTACATCTCCCCAACACAACAGCCAGTTGATTCTAATCAGGAAAGCCCCACTTCCTTCCTAAGAAAAGCCTGATGGATGAAATCCCTCCAAGAAAAGATTGAGAAGAGGCTATTATTTGATCTTACAAACAAATGAAAAAGGAAAAAACTCAGGCACAAGAGTATATGCAAGAAAATGGGAATGTAGGATTTTAAAAACAAGCAAGTAGTTTTTGCCATAAAACTTAATGACATCCATGTGCACGCACATATTTTAAGTTTCATCTGGTACATTTTACCAGCAAAAATATGCAGTGTGGGGCACCTTATCAGCACAAATACTCAAACAAATTAATAGCTGTATGAAGTTGGTGCTTCCTGCCCTAAAAGGGAGGATGAATGTGCTGCTTCAGAGGCATCATGAGCTCCAGGGATGCTTGCAAAGCCAGATGGTGAACACTTTACATTTCCGGTGCTACAGTAAAAACTGAATGAACTGAGGGATGGACACAGCACACACAGGAGGGAAAGCAGGAAAAGATTTCTTCGAGTTAATGACTTCCAGCCTGTCAGAACATTCAAAATTGAACACTGCATTTAACAATCAGTGAAAGATCATCCTCAGGTGGTCACTCAGGGACTGAGAATTGAAAGCCACTTCTTATTCCTAGTCCGTCAGAATATTTGTAATGTTAAACCACAACCCTAACTTGCTATTCATGCACTTATCCTCTGTAATTTCAGCCTTGTCATGTGATGTCAAATTTAGCTATAAATGAACAGAATTTTGAGATGAATATTCATATATCCCAGGTATCAGTTACCACCATGCTTTTACTTTCCTGAAGCCTTGAGCCTGAATTTGCCTCATTAGTAAACACAGCTTTTCCCCCACAATATGCAACTCGGCTATCTCCAGTAATATGTATTCAAATTAAAAACACAGTTATGGGATAACAAACACAGCCAGGGCTTATCTATTCTGCAATTTCCCCCCTTGTACCCAAAACAATTCATTAGCATTATGAAATACAACTCTCACTCATCAGAAAAACAACAATATGAAGTGTTCCTGCTCAGTTACTGAAGTTCACAAAAGTATATCCTCTTGCTTTTGCTTAATGGTAGTCTCTTAGTTTAAAAAAAAATCAAAATAAAAAACAAACCCACACAATTTTCTTCCTCAGGTTTAATTTAGGGTAAATTACAAACACTTGCTAACATAAACATGCTACAGACCAGAAGCCTAATTCTTTCACAGCTGGAATCTCCAAGAGAGAGAAATGAGCTGCTGATTTGTAAAATGCTGCAAGCAGATACAAATCTCTAAAATACTTAAATAGTTTCAGCACATTTGCCAAGACCAAATCAAAAGAAAACTCAAACAAATGCTCTTGCTGACAAACTAGGCAAAGTACTTTTTTTCCTGGTGGTATGACCAGGCAGGGCAGAAGCATGCACTGCTGCCCTGCCTGGGACAACAGAGACTGTAGGACATTTTAAAACACAATCCAAATAACTTTAGAAATTGCAATAGAAATAAATGATACTCATTAAGTCCCTCCATAGGCTTTAAACTTCACTAATATTCCAAATAACAGTACTAGTTGAAAATACAACCAAGCAACAAAATTTTAAAAAAACACAAAACATATTTAAGATAAATGAATCAAAAGCTGCACTTTCATACTCATAAAATATCTATCACTAACAGAACAAATCACACACCTGCACTAGCAACATCGGGTTGTAAAGAACAGGTCAGGTCAGTCTTAATCATTTTTACATCTTGCAAATCAGTAAATACAGTTCTCTCAGTGAAAGCCAGCCCTGGAAGATGCTGTGTGACCCCCTGATATGCTGTACTACAAGACCTCTCTGGCTTCAGCAAGGCTTCACATGGGGTGGCACAGCAAGGACAGCAGCATGCTGGGGCCAGGGTACATCACTCCATGTCTCTGTACAGCAAATGTAAATCACCACCACCCTGAGGGTTCAAACACATCTCACAAGATTCATCCTCAGCAGAAATCTGGGCTAAAAAAACCCAACAACCTTGAAATACTCGAGTAATTGCTCTGTCAGAAATGGCTATGAGGATTTCTCTCTCTCCCTCCAAAAATCCCTTTCAAAATACATCTAACTGATGATAGCAACATTTGCTAGGAATAAAAGCTGCTTAAGTATTTCTCAAGATATTTAACTATTGTCATTCACAGCAGCATCTCTGAGGAGTTTCTATACCACTGCCACAAAAATTTACATCAAAGAATTACGTGTATAAAACCAGGAAAAGTATTACCCCATGAATGAAACTGTCACTATCATCTATTAATAGTACAGTTCATAATCTTGTCTGGCTGCTGTGTCTAGCACTCTGCTTAGATGCTGCTTCAGTGACCATCTCCTTTCGGGACTATTACATAATACAGCAAACACAGTCACAGCCCAGGGCAGAGAAAACAAGCTTTGCTCCTACAGAAGGAACAAGGTTTTGGTACACCACCACAGCAGTTTCACTCCAGTATAAAGCTAATCTTCTTCCCAATCAGTTAAACAGCCCACAAGCAACTTGCTTCCTTGAACTCTCACGGCAATTTTCCATGAACGAGTTTATTTAAGACATGATCTACCAAAATAGAACATTATTATAGAATGCTTTGGGTTGGAATGGACCTTAAAGATCATCTAGATCCAACCCCACTGCTATGGATAGGGACACCTCCCACTAGACCAGGTTGTACCCTGTAGTAGACCTCTTCCAGTGTCTCACC
>VZTY01019756.1:5701-16602 GCA_013400935.1 Turnix velox
AAGGTCCCTTCCAACCCAAACCATTCTATGATTCTATCATCACCAAACTTGAGGATGCCCTCCTGTGAAAAAATGAAAGCTTTTTTTTGCAGATTTTACAATCCAGATCTCCTGGTCTAGGGTTGATCTTGGGGGCAAACAAATGAGTCATTTATCCTCCCCATGCCTTATTTTCTCTGCTGATGAAGAGCATCCATTTATCTGTTTCAGCCATGGCAAGGACTTTTAATTCTTCTCTGTTCACAAAGTGCTCAGAGATCCTGAGCTGGTGGGCAAAAACCAGGCACTCTATCAAAAATAAAAAAAAAACAAACCAGGTAATGCTGTCTTCTGGAACATTACCACTCCACAGCTGGCTAGCAGTCTATCCATCATCCTGCAGTCTTGATGAGCTCTCAAAAGAGACAGTTTACTGCTATATTATAAGCTCCTGAGCCTCTAGTATAAATATTGGAGGCAGAGTTATTCTTTTTCTTGCTGGATTGAAAGGGAAAAAAAAAAAAAAAAAAAAAAAAAAAAAAAAAAAAAAAACAAACCAGGTAATGCTGTCTTCTGGAACATTACCACTCCACAGCTGGCTAGCAGTCTATCCATCATCCTGCAGTCTTGATGAGCTCTCAAAAGAGACAGTTTACTGCTATATTATAAGCTCCTGAGCCTCTAGTATAAATATTGGAGGCAGAGTTATTCTTTTTCTTGCTGGATTGAAAGGGAAAAGAAAAAAAAAAAGCTGCCAGGCCTAAGGTAGCAGAAGTAGAATTAAATCAATGCAGCACTCTGTACTTCTTCCCTCTTCACACCTCCCTATCCACAGGCTTTGTCTCACAATGGGTGCCAGACACCTTCCAGCATGTCAGCAGGGTCCTAGGACTTTGAAAATAAAAGTAGCTCTAACACTAAGGCATTGAGATGGTGATGGCAAAGGAAGAGAATAGAGAAAAACATCAGTTAGGGCATGAGACCAGATAAAACCCAGCTGTTTACTTCCTTACACCAAAAACATGAAAGAAAAATCTAGAGATTGAGGATAGAGGTTTATTCCCTGGAAAGAGAGGAATGGGGGGTGACCTCATTAATGTCTATAAATATGGAAAGGGTGAGTGTCAGGAGGTTGGAGCCAGGGTCCTCTCAGTGGTAGGACAAGGGGCAATGGGTGCAAATTGGAACACAGGAGGTTCCACAGAAATAGGAGAAAAAACTTTTTCCCAGTGAGGGTGACAGAACACTGGAACAGGCTGCCTAGAGAGGGTGTGGAGTCTCCTTCTCTGGAGACATTCAAAATTTACCTGGATGTATTCCTTTGTGACCTGTTCTAGGTGTTCCTGCTTTGGCAGGGGAATTGGACTAGATGATCTCTTGAGGTCCCTTCCAATCCCTGATATTCTGTGATACTGTAAAAGGTAGATGACAACTTGCCAACTGGGTATCTCTTTATCCAGCAGTGGAGCAGCAAGGGAGAGTCCAATGGAGCAGACATGTTGGCACAAGATTATTGGGAATACCTCCTGCCCTCCATGTAGAAACTGAATTTACCCTGTCTTATAAATGCCAATAGGTAACCAAAAGACAACCAAAAAACCTCAGCTAACAAACCAACCTCTCCACTGAGTGTCTGCAGTACCTTCAATGCCATGGCAGCATCATACAATGGTTTCATGGAAACATGGAATGTGTTGAGTTTGAAGGGACCTTCAAAGTTCTTCTAGTCCAACCCCCCTGCAGTGAGCAGGGACATCTTGCACAAGATCAGGTTGCTGGTCCAGTTTGGGTTGGAAGGGACCTTAAAAGATCATGTAGCCCAACATCCCTGGCATGAGCAGGGGTATCTTCAAGTAGAGCCCCATCCAACCTGATCTGGAGTGTTTCCAGGGATGGTGCATCTACCACCTCTCTGGGCAACCCTTTGTCCTATCAGAACAGACTCTGCTAAAAAAGCCTCCCAGATGATCTTTTGAGGTCCCTTCCAATTCCTAATTGGATTGAGAAGGGTTGGGGGGACCTCATAGTAGCTTATCAATACCTGAAGGGGACCTACAGAAAGGCTGGTGTAGGACTGTTCAATAGGATATGTGATGGCAGGACTAGGAATAATGGATGTAAATTGGAAGAGGGAAGATTTAGGCTAGATAGAATAAAGAAGTTCTTTCCTGTGAGGGTGGTGAGACACTTGAAGAAGTTGCCCAGAGAGATTGTGGATGCCCCCTCAATCCCTGGAGGTGTTTAAGGCCAGGCTGGATGAGGCACTGAGCAACCTGGTCTAGTGGGAGATGTCCCTGTCCATGGCAGAAAGGTTGGAACTAGATGATCTTTAAGGTCCCTTCCAACCCAAACCATTCTATGGCATTCTATGGCAGTGAAAAAGCTTGAAAACTGAAGTTGATCCTGACCCATCCTTTAATTTTTTAGAGCCAAGCAAGTGGAGGGATTTGCTGCCATGACTTCCCCAAGGCCACACACCACAAAGGTGGAGTGAAAGTCTACACCACGTTGTAAAATGACTTGATTACAACTGGGCAAGGGTTTCTTTGGCAAACACTGAATGCATCTATTTTTCCCCAACAGGGTGCTGTGAAAGAGGGAAGGGAAAGCAGGCTTTTAGAGCCCTCCAAGAGTTTTGTGTTCATTTATGAAATTCAAAGCATGTTTCCATATAAAAAATATATATAAAAAAAAGAAAAAGAACTGAAAATGAAATATTTTGGTTTAGTTTAACCAACCATTTTAGAAACAACTGCTTCCCACTGCATCCTACAAAGGCATCGAAATACCCCCTTATTCATACAGCTCTGGAACCACAGCTCCCACCCCACAGTAATATATTTACAGGGAAATTTAAGAGCAAGCCTAAATAGCTTTAATTTGATTGGCAATGAAAGCATTTCCCTCCTCATCCCCATGGTACCTCCCAAGCCTTTTGTCTGCTGCTCCTCAGGGAGACTTTCATTTACTGGGAAGGCAGTTTATACAAATTACAACAAGCAATGCCTAACAACATACTGTGGGGGGGGGTGAGGGATGGAAAGAAAAAAGGAAAAACATTTTAGCATAGCTTTTTCCTAAAATACAAAGAACAGACATGCACATGTCAAACTAAAAGGACACTCATCCTTGGAGATCATTTAAGTTCTGACTGAAAATAAAATCATAGAATGGTTTGGGTTGGAGGGGACCTTAAAGATCATCTAGTTCCAACCTCACTAGACCAGGACACTTCCACTAGACCAGTTTGCTCAATGCCTCATCCAGCCTGGCCCCAAACACCTCCAGAGAGGGAGCATCAACAACCTCTCTGGGCAACCTGCTCTAGCATCTCACCACCCTCATCACAACATGGGCAACCTTCTCTAGGTGATCCTACACTGAGGAAAGGTATTAGGCAAGAAGACTTCCAGAGATTTCTCCCCACCTCAAGATCTTACAGTGAACTGTTTTCATAATGAAGGAAACTCTGTGGAGTAAAGATCTCATTAATGTCTATAAATATGGAAAGGGTGAGTGCCAGGAGGATGGAGCAAGGCTGTTCCCAGTGACCTCCAATGATAGGACTTGGGGCATTGGGTGCAAGCTGGAACACAAGAGGTTCTACAGAAACATAAGAAAAAAATTTTCACAGTGAGGGTGACAGAACACTGGAACAGGCTGCCCAGAGAGATTGTGGAGTCTCCTTCTCTGGAGACATTCAAAATCTACCTAGATGCCTTCCTGTGTGACCTGGTCTAGGTGTTCCTGCTCCAGCAGAGAGATTGCACAAGATGATCTCTTGAGGTCCCTTCCAATCCCTGATACTCTTTGAATGCACAAAGATAAGAGGAAATGGCCTCAAGGGAGGTGTAGGCTGGATATTAGGAAAAAGAAGGGTTTTCAGTCATCAGAATAGGTTTCCCAGGGAAGTTGTTGAATTACCATCTCAAGAGGTACTTAAAATATGAGTAGGAGTTGTGCTTAAAGACATGGTTTAGTGGTGGTTTTGGAAGGGTTAGGTTGATGGTTGGACTCAGTGATCTTAAGCATCCCTTCCAACCTAGATGATTGTATGATTCTGTAAGATCTACTCTCTCCATTTGTATTTTGATCCATGAACTGGGTGATGGAATGGGGTTCAGCCTCATTAAATGTACACTTGAGACAAAATAGGGGAGGTAGACAACAGTTTCAACAATTCTAATACCAGAGATTGTTTGAAGAAGAAAATAAGATGGAACATAAATCAGGTCATCTGCAGAGACCTGAATTTAGAAGCAGCAAACACGTGCACAGACAGAGAATGGGGAACAACTGGCCAATGCCCTGGAGAAGAAGGATGGAGGGATGGTATAGGCTGCAAGCTGAACATGAATCCACAATGACATTCCCTGCAGAAGTGGCAGACATCATTGTGGGATGTAGAAATAGGATTACAATCCTCTAGACAGGTGAAGTAAACCTTTTGCTTGACCCTACACAGTGGAGTCATCAGCTGCAGGCAACAACCTCCAGCAGGGATTCTGTCAGAGACTGAGGAGAATCTAGAGGGAACTTGGAGAATGACAACAGGTCAAGAAAACATGACCCACAAGGAAAGATGGATTAAATGGGGCTGCTTTGCCTGTAGAAGGGAAGATTGACAGGAAAACTGTCACAAAGAACTGCACAAAGCTACTGCAAACCAAGAGGGAGGAAAATATTCTCTTCATTTGTGTTGGTCAAGACAAGGGTATAACTCTAAGCCAAGGCAGGAAAGATGAAGTGAGACATTGGAAGAGCCTGTGAGGAGGGATAGAACATATCTGGGATTAGGAAACATGAAGAAGGTCTTCCTTTAGATGTGAAATTGTTGGTGAGGGATCAATTCCAAGTCCAGTTCTGCTTAACACCTCTGTCGAATGATGGGACAGAATGTATCCTTAACAGGTTTCCTGATGACACCAAGTTCATAAGAGGAAGGTCTTCTTATAGATGTGAAATTACTGGTCAGTATTGGTGAAGGACCAATTCCTAGTCCAATTCTGCTTAACACCTCTGTTGAATGATGGGACAGAATATATCCTAAACAAGTTTCCTGACGACACCAAGCTCAGAGAAGTGACTGATACACCAAGAGGTCATACTGCCATAAAGCAGGACCTGGAAAGGCTTGTGCCAACATCACAGAACAGCTGAGGAGACCATCTAGGTCAAGCTCCCCTGCTCAAAAGACAATCAACAAGAGAAGGATTCCCAGGATTTTGTGAAGCTGGGCTTTAAAATATCTCCAAGGATGGAAACTACACAAACTCTCTGCGAAATCTCTGGCATTTGACATCTGTAAATTGAGTTTCTCCTTGGTATCTAAGTTCTTCACAATGAGGGTGGTGAGAAACGGGAAGAGGTGGCCCAGAGAGGTGGTGGATGTCCCTTCTCTGGAGGGGTTTAAGGCCAGGCTGGATGAGGCATTGAGCAACCTGGTTAAGTGGGAGGTGTCCCTGCCTATGGCAGTGGGGTTGGAACTAGATGATCTTTAAAATCCCTTCCAACCCAAATCATTCTATGATTCCTGCAGAAATTCAAGACCAGGATTGATGTGGCTCTGAGCAATCTGGTCTAGTGAAAGATGTCCCTCCTTACTGCAAGAGAGCTCAACTAGATGACCTTTAAAAGTTGCTTCCAACTCAACACATTCCAGGATTTTACAGTCTAACCAGTCCCACCATTAAAGTTCAGGTGGTGGCTGTTTATGGGATGGGAGGAATGGGTCACATAGGCAATGTGTAACCACAGACATAGAACTTCCAGACTCATGAACAACTGAATCTATGTCCACCCCTGTCTGAGTGATTACTTTTGTCAGGATGGAAGCATCACACCATAGGGAGGAACCTCAAGATTCCTCATTAGTTTCTTATTAAGAGTTTGGCTGCAGATTCATTAGGCCCTTCTGGCAGCTGAAGCCAAGACCAAGCCTTCCAGATGAATTCCTTGTCCTGAATTTCACAGTGACCTGATGGTGCCTCTGGGATCCTCACCAGCACATCTCCTGCCTGGGAAATGGCACTGCTACCATAAAGGAGACAGTTTCTGTTTGCTCTTCAGCTCTGGAAAAATAAAATCACAGACTTTTTGGGCAATGATTCCTTGCCATGAATGAATATTGCTCAACAGAGCTCTTGAACCCTATTTCCCAGCCTTACCATTGCCTTGCTAAGGAAGAAGTGGCTTCACTGGAGGGTTGGACAAGGCACTGAGCAACCTGATCTAGTGGGGTGCCCCTTCCTATGGCAGTGGGGTTGGAACTAGATGATCTTTAAAGTCCCTTCCAACCCAAACTATTCTATGATTCACAAGTGATTGACAAAGATGACACCTCCATTTCTTTAAGACCAACAATAGGTACATTTTTCCAAGGTCTTTAACCCAGAAAAAACAAAATAATAATCCCTGTAACCACCAGCCTGACCTTCTTCATGAAGAGAGAGCAGATCTTTTCACACAAATCATCTTTACACATCAACCTCTACAGCCTCTGGTCAGAGCAGGTCACCCCTTTCCATAAGAGCTTCCCTGAGGCTCCAGTTAATGAAGGATCAGCCCAACCACTCTGTTTGGGGAGCTGCATCTCCTCACCTCCTGAACTTTGCTGTTTGATCTCTGCTGCCTCTTAACCTCCCTTCAGATGAGCTAAAAAGATTGACCCCCTTTCATTTCCCACTAGGAGATGTGTTTACCAGCCCAGAAACCACCAGGAGAAGGGAAAACACTAGATATTTATTTGCTTTCCATAGAGCTGCCTCTGTTTCCCTGCCTGTAAAATGGACAGACACAATCCAGAATCTTCCTCTTCCCAGGATGAACTTGGTTAATATGAAAGTTCTTAACTTGATTAACATGGAAGTTCTTAACTTGATTAATATGGAAGGTTTTTTTTTTTTCCAAAGCCACAAGATGAAAGGGTGTATTTGCAAAGTCTGAAGCTTTTCCAAATCCCTCAAAGGGTTTGTTCTCCAAATTTGATTCTGCCACCCATGTCACAGATGTGCTTCTTTTTGACTTAGAATCATAGAATGGTTTGGGTTGGGAGGGATCTAAAAGATCAGATAGTTCCAACACCCCTAAGCCAAGCAGGGACACCTCCTTCTAGACAAGGTTGCTCAAGGTACTGTCCAGCCTGGCCTTGAACACCTCCAGGGATGAACATCCACAGCTTCTCTGGTCAACCTGTGTCAGTCTCACACCACTCTCACAGTAAAGAATTTCTCCCTGATATCTTAAAAATTTTATTTCTTTCTAATTTAACATCTTTGATGATGCAAGGTCTGGAGCACCTCTGCTACAAGGATAAGCAGAGAGAGTTGTGGATGTTCAGCCCAGAGAAGAGGAGACTCCAGGGAGTCCTCAGGTACCTTCCAATACCTGAAGGAGCTACAGGAAAGTTGTGGAGGGACTGTTTGCCAGGGCATGGAGTCATAAGAAGAGGGGCAAGGGTTTCAAACTAGAGCAGAACTTCTTTCTTATCTCCAGCCTAAATCTCCCCTCTTCCAATTTGCATCCATTACTCCTAGTCCTGCCATCCTGTACTCTATTAAATAGTCCTAGCCCAGCCTTTCTGGAGGCTGCCTTCAGGTATTGAGAAGCTACTATGAGGTCCCCCCTGAGCCTTCTCCTCTCCAGGCTGAACAACCCAACTCCTCCAGCCTGTCCTCAGAAGGAAGCTGCTCCAGCACCTCATCATCCTCATAGTCCTCCTCCGGACTCACTCCAACAGCTCAATGTCCTTCTTATGTTGAGGTCTCCAGAACTGGACACAGTAACTCCAGTTGGGGTCTCACCAGAGCTAAGCAGAGGAGCAAAATCACCTCCCTTGACTTTCTGGCCACATTTTTCTTGCTTCAGCCCAGGATGGGGTTGGCCTTTGGACTCAGGTTGAGTTTCTCATCCACTGACACCCCTAAATCCTTCTCTTCAGTTCACATCTCACGCTAACCAAATGTCTGTGCATCAGAGAGGAAGAAGAGAGGTAAGGCAAGCAATCTGGAAGCTCCTTGTGCTCCTTTCATGTCAGTCCCAGCTGCCACTTCAACACACAGACTCTTTTTCTTCCACATGGGCCTGACTGCACGTCTTCTCAGGAAGGAAACTGAAGACAGGCTTCAAATCCTGCAAAGTGGCACCAGAGACAGGATGGCCTTAGGCAAGTGCCAAGAATTTCAAGGACTAGATATGTTCTGTTTAGCTTGAGAATCTCAGCTTCCTAGACCCCCCCGTTCAAGCTTTATAAACCTTTGGAGAGGAGAGGTGGCTTTAAAGGACTAGAAAAAAAGTCTTCCATCAAAAGGATCACAGATGCCATGGAAAGATGGATGCCTTCTATCTTCAAAGCACAAGGCAGCACGGGCTGGAATACTTTGGTTCCCAAAAGCAGCAGCCAAGTGTGATAAATGACAAAGTGATTGCACAGGCAAGGTCAGCCCTCAGGACCTAAATATCTTTTCACCTGGAGAAGCAAACAGGCTTCCTTGATATAGAATCATAGAGTTGGAAAGGACTTTTAAAGGCCATCTAGTTCAATCTCCCTGCAGTGAGCAAGGACATCCTGCATCAGATCAGGTCGCTCAGAGCCTCATCAAGCCTGGCCTTGAATGTCTCCAGGGATGGGGCAACCTGGGCAAACATCTCACCACCTTCATGGTGAAGAACCTCTTCCTAATATCTAATCCAGACCTACCCTCCTCTAGTTTAAAACCATTGCTCCTCACCCTACTGCTCCATGCTCTGGCAAAGACCCTCCCCAGCTCTGTTGTAGGCTCCTTTCATGCACTGCTAGACCACTATGAGGTCTTCCTAGAGCCTTCTCCAGACTATCTCAATGTTTTTTGATAAAGAGTTAGGAAGGAAAGATGCCATTAGGAGACCAAAGATGGAGTCTACCACCACTGTAAGATTCTCAGCTGTTCCAACTCTAATCTCCATGGGCAGCAGTGCTTGGATGACTTAGTGGTGGGTCACTGTTAACTCAATTTGACCCTACTGATGGTAAAATAATGGCTGAACAACATTTCTTCCAGCTCCTTTGGGGAGAACATGACCTAGATGGCTTCAAACCCTGAATTTCCCTATGCTCTGAAAGAGTTCTGACACACCAAGGGTTTTATTTCTTCTCTTTTTCCCCCCCCTTATTTATTTCCCCCTCTTTATTTCCCCCTTATTGCCTTGTTCCCTTTGCTGTTTTAAGCCATGTTGTCTACTTTTTGTGAGCCTTGCATGTAGAACCATCCCAATCTATCCATATTCTAGACAAACACACAGGTATTACATATTTCAGTGAGCAGCAAAATTAAATCTCAGCTCAGAATCCAGGTTTCATCAGCCCTTTCCCTGGTAAAGAAAGATGAATATTAATGTCTATTCACTGTAAAAAAAAAATACCCCAAAAAACAAAACAAGAAGACAGAGGAGAGGGAACTGTTTGGTTTTCTAGCATGAAGCTGAGAGTAAACTTATTAATTATAAAAGATGCACATGCACGAATGGACAGAGACATCTGCAACAAACACACTGGGTCAGCAAAAGATTAGAAATAGCATTTAGAAATTGATCTCAGATCTCAACAGAATAAAAACTAATACATCTGATCATGGGAAAGAGTTGAGAGTCCACAGGAAGGTTTTGATTGACAGGGCTGCAGTAGGGGAAGGAGATGCTGGGTAAAAGGGGAAAAAGGCGATAATGGGTAAAATAAGATTCTGGGAAATGTTTGAATTAATTACCAGACTATTTAAATCTTAGGATCCTTCTCCCCTTTAATCCAACATTGCTGGTTTCCCTATATAGCACTTCCCAAAGAAGAAACACCACAATTTAACACACATGAACCAGAACATCATTCTATGATCACAGAATGTGTTGAGTTGGAAGGAACCTTCAAAGGTCATCTGATCCAATCCATCTGCAGTGAGCAGGGACATCTTGTACTAGTTCAGGTTGCTCAGAGCCTCATCAAACCTAGCCTTGAATGCTTCCAGGGATGGGGTTTCCACCACCCTTCTGAGCAACCTGTTCCAGTGCTTCACCTTCATGGTGAAGAACTTCTTGCTGATGTCTCATCTGAAATTACCTTGCTCTAGTTTAAAACCATTGCTCCTCTCCCTATCACACCATGCTTTGACAAAGAGTCCCTCTCCAGCTTTCTTGTACACTCTGATGTCTCCCTGGAGCCTTCTCCAAACTGAACAGCCCCAACACTTTCATCATGTCTTTATAGGAGAGGTGCCCCAGTGCCCTGATCACTCTCATGGACCTCCTCTCCAAGAAGTCCATGTCCTTTTTGTGCTGAGGGCTCCAGAGCTGGAAGTAGTAAAAAAAAACCCAAATCCTGTTTCAGCTCACTTCCCTGTGCAGGTATCTCCCATCACACACTCTTTTAAACTCCTCTTTGCTGCTGATAAGCTCCTGTAGCACATGATGGCACCAAAGGGAACCAAGTGCAAACATCAAGGAGAAAAAGCAGCTTCAGCTTGTGACTCATGCAAGAAGAACACCAAGCCCTGAGCAAGCCAAAGCAAAAGAGCTGACTGTCAAATCCTCCACCTAAGCACAAAGCTGCCCTTAAAAATACAAGCTGCAATTTTTTTCCACCAAAAAATAAAGGTATTTTGAATTTTTAACACAATTATGCTCTCAATGAAGGCAGGACACACAATATGGGATACAACCTGGGTGACAAGTGCCACCACAGATGCCCTGTGAACCACCAGGTTCTAACTGGAGATGCACAGCTTCCTGGGCTGTCAAAGCAGTGATAACTAGCTCCAAATTAACTTTGGAGTCTTCACCTCCTGAAGGACACCAACCTATTGGAGCAAGTCCAGATGAGCTCACAAAGACAGACAGAGGGTTGAAGACCCTCTACTGTGAGGGCAGGTTGATTTGGAGGTTGTTCAGCCTGGAGA
>VZTY01019757.1:12805-28575 GCA_013400935.1 Turnix velox
CTGTGTCTGTGCTTGGGATTGCTTCCACCCAGGTGCAGGACCTTGCACTTGGCCTTGTTGAACTTCATGAGGTTGGCTTGGGCCCACCTCTCAAGCCTGTCAAGGTCCCTCTGGATGCCATCCCTTCCTTCAGGTGTATCAACTGCCCCACACAGCTTGGTGTCATCTGCAAACTTGCTGAGGGTGCACTCCATCCCACTGTCCATATCTCCTACAAAGATGTTCAATAGCACTGGTCCCAGTACTGATCCTTGAGGAACACCACTCCTCACTGCTTTCCACTTGGACAATGAGCCATTGACTGCAACTCTTTGAGTGTGACCATTCAATCAGCTCCTTATCCAGCGAGTGGTCCATCCATCAAACCCATTCTTTTCCAGTCTGGTGACCAGGATGTCATGTGGGACAGTGTCAAATGCCTTGCACCATCCCTTCCCCAAACCATGCACACTCAAAATACAGGGCTAGATCCAAATCCTGGCTCAGCACAGGCCTAATAAGGCTGTAAAATGCAAATAACTTCCAGATTATTTCCTGTGTGGAGCTGGCAGAGCAGGGAAATAGATGTGTTGTTTATTTGGGAAGCAGGTACAGGTCCCAGGTTCCTCACACTGCCAGAGCTCTCTACCTCATCCATGCCCGGGCATAATTCCAGGCAGGGAGGGGAGAATGAATGGGGCTGTGGCCTATTATCAGTCCTCAGAGCCATACAATCCCCTCAGTTTATGAGCTGTAAAATATGTACTTGTGCCTAGTGGCTTCCTAGGGCGAGCATCTTCGGTGCAGAGAGCAGCCAAGCTCTGCCAAGGTACATGCTGAGAGCCACGGGGCTGCTGCAGGGGCACAAACAACACAGACAGCTCCTCAGTAAAAAAGGAAACAGATTTCCTGGCACAATTTGTCATCATCAGATGGGAACAATAATAAAAAAAAAGGAAATTCAAATGCCACTTAACTCTCCAACTACAAATTTGGTGCAGACCAATAGTAGGAATTATTATCTCTACCATGCCTTATTCTGAGTGAGAATTTGATCATGAAAACCTTTTTGAGAGGGACCTTTCAGACCATCAACCTAATACTGATAAAAACCATCCTTAAATCCTATTTCTAAGCACGGGGAGCTGAGGACAGTGACAACCTCAGCATCTGTTGCTCCAGGGTAATGCTTCTCCATCCTCACTTTTTTTTTGTAAAGATAATAAAAGAAAACAATGCAAGGAATCACAAACACAAAGCTTTGTACATCACTGCTTTTAGGGGAGAAGCAGCCACACGACAGAGCTGTCAGTGATCCCAATTAATACACCATTGAAATGCACTCAAATACTGCAAGGAGAAGGACAATAGAAGCTGTATAGAAACACTCAGCTCTCTAACAGCTCTCACTCCGGGTACAGATTAAAGGAAAACACCACTCTGCCAGAATGATTGATTACAGTTTCATTTGGTAATGAAACTTCTTCTAATAATTATGTCTTGCCAAGAAGCAGAAACCTCCTGAAAACCCAGTTTCTGCGCAGAATACAGAGAGTGCAGGAGAGGAGGGGAACATCTGTTTCATTTATCAACTGCTGCCTGCAATAGCATTACAACCATTCCAAATTTAAGTGAGTTTCCTTCATAAAATGCTAACAGCTTGTCTAGAGTGCTATTTATTTGCTAACAGGACATCAGTACCGGCTTTATTTTCCTAGTGCTGCCCCTCCCTTGCAACTAGATGAAATACTAAAGTTGGAGCAACTGACTCTGCCTGCATTTAACAGGACATGGATTCACCAAAGTTGGAACAACTGATTCTACAGTGGCACAGAGAGGGTGTGGGGTCTCCTTCTCTAGAGACATTCAACCCACCTGATGTGGGACCTGGTGTGGGTATTTTTGCTCCAGGATGGGACTAGATGATCTCTCCAGGTCCTTTTCAAACCCTGACCACCTGGGGTTCTGTCTGGGGGTGGTTCCTGTGGGTTCTCCTTCTCTGGAGACATTCAAACCCTACCTGGACACCTTTCCTGTGGGACCTGATGTGGCTGTTCCTGCTCCAGGATGGGACTAGATGAACTCTCCAGCTCCTTTCCAATCCCTGACCACCCAGGATTCTGACTGGGAGTGGTTCCTGCTGGTTCTCCTTCTCTGAAGGTATCCAAATCCCACTTGGACACCTTGCTATGTGACCTGATGTGTGAGTTCCTGTTCCAGGATGGGACTAATGATGTCTCCAGGTACCTTCCAATCCNGTGGCTGCTCCTGCTCCAGGATGGGACTAGATGATCTCTCCAGGTCCCTTCCAACCCCTGACCACCTGGGGTTCTGTCTGGGGGTGGTTCCTTTGGGTTCTCCTTCTCTGGAAACATTCAATCACCACCTAGACACCCTCCTCTGGGACATAATATGGCTGTTTCTGCTCCAGGAGATCTCTCCAGGTCCCTTCCAGCCCCTGAATGAGATCCCAGCAGTGAATGAGAAATGAGGTGTTTGATTCCTGGTGAAACAAGACATCTTATTCTGCAGTGACCTTCAAAGGATCAGAGAGTGCTTCTGAGGGGTAGCTGTGATGCACCAGCCCCAGGAGGAGGACAGTCCGCAGAGATTTAATGCTGAGCAGCCACTGAAAAGGTGGGAAGGCAATTACAGCTCCTGCAAATTACTCTGAGAACATCGATAGATCAAGGCAGTGATCCAGCAAAGCACTTAAGCACATGCTTAACTTTAAGAGATCGCTCCTCCTGGGCCTGATTCTGCAGCATTTTAGAGCAACAGCAAAAAAAAATTAAAAAAAAAAACCACCAAAGAAAAGTTGTTTGCATGACCAAGGTCATAACATACTAAACCTACAATGCATCAGAAGCCAAATGCACTCCTTGAATTCCCTGTAACAAAACTGATAAGGTAAAAAATTCCAAGTGAGGGATAAGGATTTTGAGATCTCTGAAAGAAGATCCAATTTTGGTGAGGCTCTCATTAATTCACAAGGAGTATCTTCCTGGCACATCACACTGAGGTCCCCTCCACCTTCTCAAAATCATGAGATAAGGGCTAAGTGCAGAAGCAATAAAATAAAGGATTAATTAAGTTTATTCGAAAGAGTGGAGGTGGTAAGTCTAGAGCATATGCTGTAGGTGAAATAGATAACTTCACCATGTCACTAAGAAATTGTTGCCAGAACACCACCAACAGCCAAGACTCCTCAATTCCAACTCCTTGTTCAACCATGAGATTTTTCTTTTAAATAAAATATTTACAATCTATAACATCAAAGCACAAAAACACACTTAGAATTGGCCTCTTCTTCAGCAAGCAAGAAGAGCCACAATGTCAGGCTGAGGAAGGGAAAGGTTTGCCCCCTGAAAGCCAAACCAGTTTGGAACTGGGGAGTGTATCCACGTGACACCAGTGGGATCTAAAGTGCAGAGGCAATAAAATAAAGGATTAATTAAGTTTATTCCAAAGAGTGGAGGAATAGATCATATGCTGTAGGTGAAATAAACAACTTCACCATGTCACTAAGAAATTGTTGCCAGAACACCACCAACAGCCAAGACTCCTCAATTCCAACTCCTTGTTCAACCATGAGATTTTTCTTTTAAATAAAGAAAATATTTACAATCTATAACAATCAAAGCACAAAAACATGCTCTGAATTAGCCTCTCCTTCGGCAAGCAATTAATAGATGAGCCACAATGTCAGGCTGAGGAGGGGAAAGGTTTGCCCCCTGAAAGCTAAACCAGTTTGGAACTGGGGAGTGCATCCACGTGAGACCAGTGGGATCTAAAGTTTTGCTGGCACCAGTCAATCCATAATTGACACCAGGCTCTTAATCAACGTTCTACTGCCACCAGCATAAGATAACTCCATCCATGTCCTTGTCAAACTGCAGAACATTCAGGATATAAAATATAGACATACATATAGACTTTATTTTCTCCTTGGAGAATTTATGTACCATTACATTCCATTATATTTTCTTTCAGCTGAACATTTAAATGATGTTGGATCAGTGTTCACTAAAGCAAGTCCCTTTTTACTCAGCAAGGTTAGGAACTTTGGCCCCCCAAATGCCTCTGTCTATAACAGCAAATCCTTTTATAATACTCTAATGATTACTTTTCTGCCTTGATGTTTAATTACAAGTTTGGAGTCAGCAATTGGCAAATCAGAACCCCCATCCCAACTGCAATTTTGGAGTCCTGCATGTGACATTTTAACTCTCAAATGTCAGAAGTTAAACCTAAATGAAAAAGAAACATGCTCATTATCATGCTCATCTGTGACTGAAGAAATGGATGGGGGCTTTTAGGGTTGTTTTATTCTTATTTTTTTTTTATTATTTCAGTTTGTATCCAGGAGGGGATGAGATCAATGGAACGCATCAATTCGTGACAACACTGCAATGCATTTTTGGAAATGCTGCCGATAGTGTGAAACAAACATTTTTCAATTTTGTAAATTCTTCTGCAGAACACTTTCCTTCGGCTACCCATTAATCACAGTAAGCTGGAGCAGGAGAGTTGGCTCTGCTGCCACTTTTAACAGTTCTGCACTTCCTCAGGGGATTTTATAGGGGAGAAAAAAAAATAAACTACACCTCATCACCTCCTGGCACGCAGTTGGTGAAAAAGTTTTATTCTCTGTGCATTATTAAAGATGATATGGGTGTTAATTTCATTTACCTGTGACTAATAATGATAGGAAATTAAATTCCTTCAAAACAATTCCATCTTTTCAATAAAAATTAAAAAAAAAGATACTTTAGACAGTAAAACAAAGGATACACAGCACACTTCACTGCCAAAATGAGTCATTTAAGTATAGAACAACCTATTAATCTTAAATTTCAGATTGAGGAAAAAAACCCTATGGTTTGTCTGGTTAAATTCTAGAGAATTCAGTGGGGAAGTTGCAATTGTAGAACATTCATCTAATCACCATCATCTCTGTATCTTGGTGTGTTTCACCAAAGAGCATGTAACAGAAAAGGAGAATGTTATAATCAATTCTGATAAATGGGTCTTTTCTTTTCTGGGAAAGATCTGAGAAAGGGCAGAAGTAGATTAAAAGCAAACCAACATGTTTCCCAGCTCCCTTTTCACCCAAGGAAAGGTTTCAAATCAAAAGTAGCTATTTGCTCTACTAAAATTAAACACAGGCTTTAATAAAGTTGGACAGAAAGCTTACAGCCCACTACCAGCCTCCTGCACCGCACAGCGTTCACCCCTAACAACATCCACAGTTGTAAGGAAATATTTATAATCCCTTTCTGTGTGGAAAACACTGTTACTGAGACATAAATTGCCTTGTTTGAAGTTCAAAAAAAGCAAACAGAGAGAGAGAGAGCAGGGAGCACCAGCTTTATTTCTCTCAGCTCAGCTGAGGCGAAAAACAGGTTGGGTTTTATTTTGCACCCTGAAAATTTCACACACACACCCCCAACCCCAGATTTCAACCATTACATTGCTGGATTTGGAAGGATTTCTTCCCCAAAAATAATCACAGGTTCCTTTTTTTAACACCTAGGCTTCAGAGCAGTTTATCAATACTTGAAAGGGGCCTACAGAAAGGGAGGGGTAGGATTTTTTAATAGGATCTGTGATGGAAGGACTAGGAATAATGGATGTAAGTTGGAAGAGGGAAGATTTAGGCTGGAGAGAAGAAAGAAGTGAGGCCCCATCAGGAGTTACTGTGTCCAGTTCTGGAGCTCTCAACACAAGAAGGACATTGAGCTGTTGGAGCAGGGCCAGAGGAGGGTGATGAAGATGCTGAGGGCTGGAGCAGCTCCCTTGTGAGGACAGGCTGAAGGAGTTGGGGTTGTTGAGCCTGGAGAAGAGAAGGATCAGAGGGGACCTCAGAGGAGCTCCTCAATACCCCCTTCAAGAGGTTTCAGAAAGGCTGGGGTAGGACTTTTTAATAGGATCTGTGATGGAAGGACTAGGAGTGATGGATGCAAATTGCAAGAGGGGAGATTGAGGGTGGAGAGAAGAAGCAAGTTCTTCATCATGAGGGTGGTGAGACCCTGGAAGAGGTTGCCCAGAGAGGCTGTGGATGCTCCCTCAATCCCTGGAGGTGTTTCAGGCCAGGCTGGATGAGGCATTGAGCAACTTGGTGTGGTGGGAAGTGTCCCTGCCCATGGAACTGGATGATCTTTGAGATCCTTTCCAACCTAAAGGATTCAAAGGAAGGTTTATGGATGAGCAACAGGAGCTGAGCCCTTCCCAGATATCCAAGCTCCAAAGCTGTTTTTCCCTGTTTCTCCCCAATCTCAAATGCCTGAACACTTCCACTTGGCTTTCACCCCCGCTGACAGAGAGCAGATTGTAACAACCAGGAGGTAAATCAAGATATGACAAAAGAGCTTCTAAAAAGACACGAGGAGCGTGTTTTAATTAAACCTGGGATTTTTTTGCTGTACTAATTGTTCCCATTATGTTAATATCATAATTGCTGCCATTTTCTTACATGATTTTGCTGCTCTGAACACACACAAAAAAGGGAGAAGAACCAGGAGAAAGGATTGAGAAAAGTCTTAAAGAAAGAGAAGAGGAGGTGCAGCTCATTTGGAAGAAGATTTTGCTATCCTACTACAGAATAACACAACTCATTAAGACTTCATTAAGTTTAGGAAGCCAAGCTTTTAAATCACAATTAGACAATACTTTCCCTACCTCCCCCTCCCATCCAAAAAGTCTGTCAAGTAATGTGCCTTCTGAGAAGACACTGTAATGAATTTTTCTGCAATAGAATTGCTAATGGATTCATAATTTGGTAGTTTGCTTTATAGCAGAGTGATTATTATTATTAATAGAATTGCTAACAGTACAAGGTTTGGGGAGAAAAAAAAATAGAGACTAGTTAATGATCCTTACTTTTTTAGAAGTGATATAAAGAAGGTGGCTTCACTGCACCTTCCTGATGAGAGCTTATCTCTGCTTTTGTCCCTTTTCCACTCCTCTTCCTCTCCCCTCTCTCCTAGCACTTGCACACTCTATAATTGGACAGGAAGATAATTCTCACCTAGAATGAGCTATTCAGGATCTTCAAATGTTATTACCCAATATTAAAGAAAATAATTCTTCTCCTTTCACAGAATGCTAGAGAAGGCAAGCCAGCAGGGAGGGCCACGTGTCACACAAAGGCTGGTATCAGAAGCCCTGTCACTAACACATCTGAGCCACACTCTCTCTTCTCAGGCTGCACCAGGAGGGATTTGTAGGGAATATTACACTTGAGAGACATTCCCCAGTGGCATTTCTGGTCAGTCAGTGAGCTCAGCCAGCAAAGTTTGGTGCTTCATTTGAAGAGAAGCCTTTCCCAGTAGAGAGATGTGTCTGTCTGATGTATTTCTTCCAGAGCAAGCAGCTTAAGGTAAGAATTTCACCCTCTCATACTCCACAGGAGGAAGAAAGGGAAACATCAGACTAAACAGAGAAGGATCAATGGCACTGCTTGAGAAAGATGTAATGGAACCTGAAAAGCTGGGTGTCTCCCACCCCCTGAATTTAGCTCCAACACTGCAGGAATAGAGAGTGAAAAAAAAAAAGAGTATCAATGTCGCCTTGAACAAACTGGGGCACATCTAAATAGAGGGGAAATGTTCCTCCTGGCCTCATCTTTCTGGCTCTGGTGTTAATAAAACATAACTTCAAATGACTTGTAAACTGTGTAAATAATGAGTGACCTACTATTAAGGGAGGCTAAATGAATTAGCTTTACTGCAGTTCCCACTGCAAGACCATTGATAGAGAGTGTCTGATTGTGGTCTATTCTAAGGTTGATTTACATCATTCTGGCAGTGTAAAGGGGAATTAAGTGAACATAAATGTGATCTATACCCACTTTAAGAATTCCTTCCTGCCTCTGTGTTGAATAAAGGGAGCTTACTGTAAATAAGGCTGAGGAAAATGACATTTAGTTTGCTATTATGGCAAGAGAATAACGTTAAGTAATCCTCAGGGTAAGAGGGCTGGGGCAGAGCTATTTCAGCACAGGAGCTGAGAAAGGAGAAAGAACTTTCACAGCATCTTCAGACAATAAACCAAACTCTCTCCCTTCAGTAAGGGAGACTGAAAAAGCCAACACAGACATTGGTGATTGTTGGAAATGTGTGACAAGTGACACTTGGTGGCTCTTTCATTGGAGCAGTAAAGCTGGGCAGTCACAGAGCTCGGGGCTACTGTATCAACTTGTTTCCTCAAGGCAACTTTCTTTCCTGATTCCCCAGCTGCACTCTGTGTGTTCATCTCCGAGATGCAAAGAGAGTGGGTCACATATTTAGCAAATGACAGTAATTCCCCCAAGATGCTAAAAAGCAGCTTGTCTATCAGCAGCCTCCTTTTGTGTTTGACTTTGAGGCGCATTATCTTCGGCGCAAAATAAAGAGCCAGTAATGAAAGGGAGAAAAACAAGAGACTGTAAACAACTAAAAGCCAATCTCGGGCTGACAAACTTCAAGTGTAAGGGAAAATTTGAGTGCCTGCCAGTTTTGTTTTCTACCTTGGGGCTCAGTGCTCCTTCCCACGCTGGCTCTCCCCCGCCTCCACCGCGGAGCACAGGAGAGGCAGAAAGAACAAGCCACTCAATAGATGTGTCCTAAAATGCTCTTAAATTTCTCCTCTCCTCCCTTCCTACACACGTCCCAGCTGCATCAATCCACAGTCCCCCAAGCCCCAAACCAGTCTATTTTACTGAGCAGCCTTTCCTTTAATGCCTTAAATTTTCCCTACTCCTTTCAACACATGCACTTGAATTTCAGCTTGAGCTAAATATGTTTCTTACAAGAGGAAATAAAGGTATTATTGCAAGAGATGCTATTATCAACCACAGTAAATTCACCTGCCCCAGTAGGGTCACCCAAGGAGATGACATACAGGATGAAGTCCTCATTGGAAGCTCAGAAATTATTCTGTACACCAGAAAAAGAATGATGAAGCAGTCATTTTTTAAAGTACGTTTCCCCAGTGTTGAGGAATCAACGCTTCAGAGGATTATTAAACACAGAGTGGTATTTAAAAAGGAAGAAAAAAAATAAAGGGGGAGATTTTAATCAAGATAGGGAGGTGTCTCTCATTTCTATCTTTTAAGAAGAAAAGCCACTTGAACGAGGATGAAGGCATGGATATCAGGCAGCAAAGAATAGGCTCGAAATTAAAAGCAGAAAAAAAAAAAAAAAGAAGAAAAACATCTTTTCTGGTGTATTGATCGTGACTGACCACATGAAAGTGAAACAGTGAGTGAAATAGGATAGTGCCCGAGAACAGCTACCTCTGAAAGATCAATGGGTTTGCATACCGAGGTGATTCCTACACGTCTGCAGGAGAGAGGCAACAGTAGTTAAATCACAGGGATATCAACTGGAAGATTTCCCAGTCCTCGGTTCTCTGTGAGCTTTTAAAAAAGCACCACGTGTTTCTGGCCTGCACTCAGCCAATCTCTGAAGTGATGCTCAGAATATTTCTGTGCCTCCCAGAAATCTTAAGAGAATTTTTGTTTTTTATCCCTAGGATCTGCCTGGACATCACTGCAACACAGACCAAAGGAAAAAAAAAAAAATCCACATTAAAAATTCACCTTCACTCACAGCAGCAGACATCACTCAAAGTTTCAGCCTGTCACAACTGGTTGAACCTTCTCCTGCAGTTCCACAGTGATTCCACTGCTTGACCAGTTTGTCAAACCTTTCCCAGCCTGGCACTGGTACCAACACTTCTGTCACAGCACAGCAAGGTTATTTAGGAAGCTGAGGGATAATCTAAAACTCAGGACTCTCCTGGCTTTAAATATCATAAAACAGCAAGAGTGGTCCCTATCCTGCTCTTTTCACACCTCTGAATTTCTGCTCAGCCTGAAAAAAACCTGCTTCAGCCCCAGAAAGTGCCTGTTCCATGTGGGATATTCCTAAATGCACAAAATATCCAGGAAAGGCATCCCAAGGAATCCCATTTTCTCTGCAAAGACTTCAGGAGTTCTTTGGGTTCACCTTGCAGAAGTCAAACTGGCAGCAGCTCTATGTTACAGCAGCCTGTCCTCCAGGCTGTAAAAAAAAAAAAAAAAAAGGCAGACGTTGCCTGTTTGTTAGTGGCAACAAACCCTTGAAAGGAAATTTCATTAACAATTCAGGTTTGCTTTATGAGCCTTGATTCATGTTTTGATTGTTAGAGTGATTTCATGCACGTCTTTGGCATGAGTAACAAACCTGGAATTTGGATGGAAATTGCACTCGTAAAATGCAGGTATTTACTCTTCCCTCACTGTACCTGCCACCTCATAAACCAGCTGTTCTCGACCTGAAGTGTATTTAATATTTAAAGGTTACAATTCAGAGAGGCTCATGTAATAGAAGATACAGACCAATTCCCAGACTGACAAACCCTGGCCCCAGAAGTTCAGACTTGCTGCCCTTTAAAGAGACTTTGCCTTCATTAACAAAGGAATCCAGAAGAAGAAAGGTCATCTCAGTATTCTCCCTCGAGTGATTTTTTTCCTCACCCTGCCTTTTTCCAGTTAATATTTAGATTGTCTCCCACAGCATGTTTCTACTTCCACTCTTGGAAATGAGACTTCTCATGTCAGTTGCTGGATGAAGCTCTGAACTGAGGCTTCCATTCCAAAATCTGCCATTTCCAATCTCATATCTCCAACAAAGAGCTTAAGTGACAGGAGCTCCTCTCCAGGCTGTGAAGTTATTTATCAGGTGGCCTCAGGGAAGGTCACATTCTCCTCCTTTCCTCATTGTTTTATTTATTTACTATATGCATGTTAAATATAAAAGACTATTAAACTCCCCCGAAGTTTTGGGGTTTTTTTGAGATCTATGAATGGAAATAAGGTGGTATTAGTATTCTTCAATAGGTTGTTCATCTGATGCTGTCAGACAATCCTCTGCCTTTCTTATGCTGAACTGGGGAAACACAGGCATCTGCATGATTGGTATTCATCTTGGAAACACACATCACAATGGATGGTTATAAATAAAAACATGCCCATCGCGTCTCACTCTGTTAAAGGAAATCATCTTCAGTGAGAGATGCTGCCTGAACTGGAGCAAAGTTACAGAAGGCACTTATTTAATGAGTTAAGCCAACAAAGCAAATATTAATTCCTCTAACATAGATTAAAACTAAAGCCCACAGCATCCTGCTACTCAAAAAGAAATAAAAGACAGAGAGAGAGAGAGGCCCTAAAGTATTTAAATAAGAAAAAAAAGTAGTGATTTGCTTCCTGTGCTTGCTGCCACACGTCTGCAGCGTTTCATCAGCTCCCAGAACTGAAGTGCAGGGCCCTGGGAGCTCCTGTGACCAGAGGGGACAGGGAATGGGCACGCTCTGCTGGTGTTCCTGCTGCCCGGAGCCAAGCCAACAGCATCTTCTGTGACGGGTGACAAGCAGAGGCAGCCACCAGCCCATCTGGGGAGACAAGATCTGGCACGATTCCCCCCTCCTCGCTGCAGACAGAGTGCCAGATTCTAGACATCTGACCTGGATAATAAATGCTTGGTGTGACAACTCAAGGTCAACAGGAACAGAGAAGAGAGAGAAACCCCTCACAGCCTGCAATAAAACAGGAAAACATGCACGAGTTCCAAACCCTGATGTACCTACTGACTCCCTGCAGACAAATACGCTGCACTCCCCAGTTACCCACAGCCAAGAGGACTGGGAATGAGGACAGAACCACACAGATCTCTCAGCCTCTTACAGGGCTCTACCCTCAAGCTAAGAAAGCTCATAAAAGCTCCTTCACGTAAACAAAGCCAATTTAAATACCCTTGAACTTCTGTACTCCATAGATAATATCCAGCACTGAGCTCAAGTGCCCAATCTGTCACACAGCACGTCCTCTGGCACAAGGCTGCGATTTCACCTTTAGTTTATGCCTCTGCACATCCTCTCTGTCTCCAAGTCTACTCTCGTGGTCTCACAAAACACAGCAAAAAAATACCCCAGGATGAAGAAGGATGAGAATATGAACCCACAGAAGGAAAGTCTGTCTTTTCCAAAGCATCTCTTGTTGAGGACAGGCTGGGGAGGACTCGTGCAGACTATTCTCCTGACACCTTCCTTCCTCTGAAGCTGGAAAACTGCACTATTTTTACACTTCAATTCAGTCAGAACTAACACTGGGTTCTTAGGGTCACCTCACAAATAATACAGAACATGTTTTTTTCCTGAAAAAAAAAAATTTGAAAAAAAGAGGTGGAAACTTCCCATGTAAGCCACAGCAGCCAAGCTGCAGAAAGCACTGGAGGACGTGCCCAAATTAACTGGGCAAACAAATTATGCAGATGACCTATGAGATCTGTCTCCGTCTTTCAGGGCTGTGTTTTCCATTTCACTAAGAGCAGAAAATTAAGCAGAAAGCCATTTTCAACGAGACAGACTTTAGTCAATTATTCTAATGAGTACCTGCCACACTGCTGCTAATTAATTGGTGAATTAATTGACGGTCAGCCTAATCATAAAGATCTTTGTAAACAGCAATAAAAGTCTTCCTCTCCTAACCTGTGTCTTCTTATCTGGAATATTTTTCAGTCAATCTGATGGGGAAGCTTTCTCTTCTGCTGCAAAGCTCCATCTCAGGAGCACTTTACAGAAGCAGAGGAGCTTGTTTAAAGCAAAGCTCTCCCAGGATACATCTGCCCCCATTCTCCACTCACTCAGAATGATAGTTCTACAAGTTGAACTTCTTCCTTCAGACTTTCTTATTATTCCCAAGTATCCCTCCTCTCCACTAAAAGAGGTATTTTCCTGAAGGGACTGATGGTTTCCTTCTTTCTGTGTGTCAGCTCAGGATCCCACCAGGTGGTAGAAAACATTGAGGCCAAACCCTAAAAGTCTGGCATTAAAAACTTCAAGTTGGGCAACAGAGAACCCTCCAGAACCATCAGTATTTAGGAAATGGGAGAGATTCTGTGTCCTGACTCATGAAGAAATCTCAACCCAGGTGACCTTCATTCCCCCACTCCCCAAAAAGAAAATCATAACTGAACATAGAAAGGAAAGGAAACACATCCACTGACTGGAAATTGTTTCTACCACCAGGTGGTAGAAAACATTGAGGCCAAACCCTAAAAGTCTGGCATTAAAAACTTCAAGTTGGGCAACAGAGAACCCTCCAGAACCATCAGTATTTAGGAAATGGGAGAGATTCTGTGTCCTGACTCATGAAGAAATCTCAACCCAGGTGACCTTCATTCCCCCACTCCCCAAAAAGAAAATCAACTGAACACAGAGAGGAAAACAAACACATCCACTGCCTGGGAATTGTTGCTCAAACAAGCCTGAATAATCAAGGTCGTCCTTGATGAGTGCTGCTCACAAGCAGACATATTTTATGGTTCTCCAGCCTGACGTTTAATAGAATGAAACACTCTAATCCCTTCCATAATTTTATCAAGGCTGGTCAGAGCCAGGAGGCGGGCAGTGTGGGTACCAGCAGGGAAAAAAAAAAATCCAAAAAAAAAAAAAAGGAAGGTCTGATCTTCGTGTAAAGGATGTGCTCAGATTGCTCTGCAGCTCATTCAGGGGAGATGAAATATTCAAAAGCATTGGAGGGAATATGACAGAAGTTTGGACACTTTCTTTTAAGCTTTCATTAAATAATGATAAATTACATTGAGAAATCTGTAGAGAAGATGGATTTTCCCAATGGTTATAAGCATAGCCAGAGAACTTAATCAAATTAATGTAAAATATTATTTGAAATATCAGATCTAATATTTACAGGCATAAAATACATCAATTCACATTGAGTTTTTGAGGGATTAGAGCTAATGTTTATGTTAAATTACTGAAACAAGAGCAGGATACACTCAAGTATTTCAGGAGAATTAGGCATCCAGTTCACAGGATCTTTGAAAAATCCCAGACTAAATAAATCATCTTCTGTCTCAGTTTGCACCAGCTCTGAGAGAACAGCTATTTTATTCATTCTGTTTTCTTACCATTTTTATGAAACATATGACTATCAGGAAAGACAAAGTTAACACACCTGCATGTATTATGAGCGAGTCTGCAAAGAATAAAAGGTTTTTCAAGTAAGAACTGTAAGGCAAAAGTCTGCTTGTTCCAGATAAATCCTAATTTCTCGCTAGATGGTTGAATAGCATAATGCCTGGGCTAAAAATACAAAGATTTTGACCACAATGGTTTCACTTCTTCTCCTCTTAAGGCGCAAATCTTTTTTCATGGCAGCAGGTAAGTAGAAGGATTGCTATGAGACCCCATATCAAATAATCTACAAAAATCTCAAGAAAAAAAAGCTCAGCTCAGAGGAGAAGAAAACATCAGAGCACCTTGTAAGAGTTCAAATCAATGATGCCCTTAACACTGCACTAGCTGAGCCCTGTCCAGGACAAGGGCAAGGGAAGCATCAACTGACTCAGTTCCCCTCAAGCACTTCAGTAAAAATCTACGTTTAGTTTTCTATTTTATTTTCTCTCTCCCCCCCCATCCTCTCAACAGAAAGAAACCTATTTTCCATTAAGCTTTGTAAACAGCCATTTGCAAACACACAGCCTGCTCTTAAACACCTACGTGAGAGAATAAAACAGCCTGGTAAGTGCTGTTCCTTTATCGGCGAGTTACCCAGTTGGGACATAAAATAATTAAAAATAAACAAGCAAACAAACCAGGAGAGTTCGTTTCTGCAATGCACTGCAAATCCAAATGCTGTGTTAGTGCTACAAACTAAGGGATTTTTTACTTCCTTTTTTTTTTTCTTTTTTCCCCAAATGAAAGTTCAGACACAGACTTAGTCCCTGTGATTGGCACTGCTTTGTCCTCTTGGCAGGAGGAGGCACCTATCTAGCAAGGAAAACCACACGAGTCTCCAATGGGAAAAGGCAGCCAATTATCCAGAACAAATTGTGACTGTAACAGTGAAGATCATTTTATTATTGCCTGGAGGGTTTTTGAAGCTCTCCCTATGAAATTGTCTCGTAAATAATTCAATGAAAGTGATTTACTTTGGTGAGAAACTTACAAGGCAAAGCCTTTAAAAAAAAAAAAAAAAAAAGGTTACTCTGTCAAAAGTTATTTAAATTAATTTAATCTTAAAGTTCCAAACAAATTTACTCAGATCAAGTTTCAATACCAATTAACAAAAGGCTGGTAAATTCTTTGTGTGTTAAGTTAAATGGGTAAAAAGGAGCTAACAACACGGTTACATTCACTTGGTTCCTCTGCCATAAATACTGCAACATCTTCCTAAGAAGTAGAAGCCTCTGATCATAAGCCATGAAGAACTTCCAAGGGCTTTAAATTGGTTTCTTTAAAGCTCCCCAGTACACCTCCTGCACCCACTGTGATGCATCCTCAAGTGAAGGATCCACAGCCCAGCACACCATGCTGCTGCTGCCTGTGTTTGGAGCTACTCCAGCATCTGTAAAGACAACTAACTGGGGTGTAACTGGCTACAACCAACAAAAGACAAAAATTCAAAGGGAATATCCCTCACATAACTGGGGTGTGACTGTCCACAATCAAATAAAGAAAAAAAAAAACGAAGGGAATACCCCAATATAACTGGTCCAAAACCAACAAAGGCCAAAAATCTAAAGGGAATAGCCCCATATAACTGTGGTGTAACTGTCCACAACCAACAAAGGACAAAAATCCAAAGGGAATACTCCTCACACAACTCTGGTGTGACTGTCCATAACCTACAAAGAACAACAATCCAAAGGGAATACCCTTATATAACTGTGGTATAACTGTCCACAACCAGCAAATTACAACAATCCATAGAACCATAGAATAGTTTGGGTTGGAAGGGACCT
>VZTY01019757.1:30211-42644 GCA_013400935.1 Turnix velox
TCACACAAGGGGAGGTTCTCACAGAAACATTTTCAAGCTCTTATCAAAAATATATTTATATTTGCACCCAAAGTCCCAAATCTATATTTTATGCAACTTCTAATTATGCTTCTAAGATGGAATTTATTAATTTAAAAGCAGTGATACTTATTAACTTCTACTGGACCAGATGGCCACTGCCTTTACCATTTGTAGGACCAAGTTAACTTTTTCCAAGTTCATCAGCATAAAGTAGAATCATCTACTGCTTTGCCTTGATTATTAGAAAAAAAATTAATAATCACTTTGATTTTAAGCCATGCCTTGTATCTGTCAGTAAACAAATAAAGGTCAACACAGAGTGTGCAGAGAATGCTAATTCCACTTAGGAAAAAAAAAATCAAAAATAAATAGATACAAATGAGCCTGTAGATTAAAAGAAAATCCTGTCTGAAAGGCTTATTAAGAGTAATTTGTTATGTTTTCCTCCTAATTACTGGAATTAATAGTAATAATATATCCTGCACTCCCAAGATTAATGGGAGATGCTTCCTTTCTCCGTGTGTACTTTTTCAACAGGAAACAGTTACTCAAAGCCCCATTTTAAGAATTAGTTTCATTAAGGAAAGGTCCAAACAGGCATTAAGTGAACCAAGTGTCAAAAATTCCTTCTTGCATAATATTTTTCACTAAAGAAATAAAGGAGAGGGGAAGGAAACACCAAAACCCAAAAAGAAATTCTGCAGTATTAATTTTAAGATCACTTAAATAAATAAATAAAACATCCATGTTCTCTGTCACGTCCTTAAAATAAATGTTACAGCAATAGTAATTGTGTAATTAAATTAGCAGACTTTTCCATCTCCTTGATTCATTAATCTACAAACCTGTTGCAGAAAATATGGAATTAATAACTAACTGGCTTTTAGGCCAGATTTTTGTAATTTATTTGCCAGTTCATTAAATAGAAACAATAAAACAGAAATAAGAAAAGCAGTACTGGGAACAGTGAGGGTTGGGGTTTTTTTCCAGTTTATACAGGCAAGTGATGGATTACTTTTTGTTTGTTGGCTTCTTTGCTATTAATACCCAGAATATGTATTAGGGAGAAAATTACTATATTTGCATTATTGTGGGGGCCAGATAGAGTCACATTAACTCTCTACCCACTCTCACTGCAGTTCCAATGCAGAAGGGAAAAGGCATCTCTGCTGAAGCAGAGCTGTGAGTGCTGTGAGCTCATCTGCTCCTCTGTCAGGGTTTTGTTTTTCTCTCTCACACGTCCCTGGAAAACCCTCAGGGTTGTTTTTTTCACCCCAGGTTAGAAATAACAGCCAGATCGAAACCTCTCCTTGTAACAGCCTAAGGTTTTGGTTGTTTGGGAAACAGACGCCTCAATACCCACCTGATTTCAGGTTTATCACCTCACCCCGGTCCATGTCAGCACAGTCAGAACCTCCTGGGCACTGCTGTTCCCAACACTGGGACCCACAGCTTTTATCAGAACATGCTGTGAAGAGACAGCTGCTGCTTCACGACCGAAAAGACTAACAAGAGGTCTCCGGGTCCACAGCAGCAGCTTGATAAAATGCCTGCTCCAAATTCACTCTTACACAGAGTAAATTCCGAGTCACTGAGTTCCAAAAACAGCCAACAGCATCGTGAGAACTATGTGTGAAGGTAAAAATCCTTCCAGACATGGGCTGTGGTATCAACTTCTCCTCCTTGCATTAACCCAACTTGTGAACAACACTCAAAATTCAAAGCAAACACAACACATTCAGCCTTCAAACACAAGGCTTTTGCATCAGAATGTCAGTTTAGACAATGGGAAATCACTGTGTAAAAGCACCTCTGACCTCTGCAACTGGTTTTCAAGGGGGAAAGCTTCTAGATACAGCATTTAGAGGCAAGAAAAATCTGCCCCAGGTAGAGCTGGATGTGAAATACAAATTTATCCACAGCAAGTGTGGAGACTTTGGGCTCCTCACCCTCAAAATCTCATCCTCAAAACCTCCTCACCCTTGTGCTGCCTGACCCAGACTTTGTATTTTGGTGTGAATCATAGAATGGTTTGGGTTGGAAGGGACCTTCAAGATCATCTACTTCCAACCCCACTGCCATAGGGACACCTCCCACTAGAGCAGGTGCCGCATCCAGCCATCTCCACCATTGTTCCTCAGAATAATCCATCAACTTCACCATCCAGATCCACAGCCTTAGCAGGCAGTGGCAGCCCTGGCTAATGAAGCATTCATTCTAATCAAAGACACTCAATGTTTCCTTTCCATTAATTGTGTAAATAATAAAAATTAGCCCATTTCTGTGTGCCAGGAGCCTGCTCTCATGTTATCAAGGCAACCTCCAAATGCTCTCCTCCTCTGATAAGGTATGGACAGACTAAAAGGCAGGCAGGGCACTCTCTCCCTCTCAAAAATCAGAGGTTTAACCATGGGTCTGAGAGAGATAATTAGAGTGGCAGGGTGATTGCCCTTATTAAATCAAATGGATGAAAAACACTAATGTTTAAGAGATGAACAAAACACTATCTGCAGTCAGCCTTTCCTAATTTTGCTCATTTTGGCTTTCATCAAATAAGGAACCACACAAACTTTCTGAGCACAGAAAAATTTTTGCTTTCTCTCTTTAAAATTGAGAGTAATTCCTATGGAAATGGTGTACACAAAAGAATTTCATTTTTAAACACTTTTTCAGGTTACACCTCATTCCACATTCAGTTCATTCATTCAGCTGCAGAGTTACACCCAAGAAAAGCCAGTGTAATTGCACAAAAATAGTACTAAAATCAGTGTAACACCTAAAAAAAGAGTTGTCAGGATTTTCCATTAATAAAAACTCCACATAGCTGTTTTAAAAATAAACTGTTTATAGCTGCATATTAAAAAGAGAAGACAGATTTCAGCAGGAAAACCTTGTTCTCTGGATCCCTGCCACGATGCATATTGTATTAGGAAATCATTTGAAATATTAATCCAGCAGTTTATCCTGGACATTTGTACAGACACTGACTCAAACCATCTCTTCCTGGCTGTTTGTGCCAAGTTCAGCTCTGCACTCACTCCCTGGAGAGACTTTGCTAAGAAGTACTGAGAAGGGGAGAAAAAAAGAAAAAAAAAATCCACAAAGAAAAATCACTGCTCTAAAGGAAAGAGGGAGAGAGAAAGGGACAAAAAAAGTCCAGAAGACCTTTTCTTTCTAAAGCTGTCTTCAGAGCAAAAGAGGTCACAGTTTTTAACAAAGCCTCTGGTTTTCTAAGTCAGCAAGGGGCTTCATCTGTAGCATCTTCTTAGCCTTACCCACTGCTCAGAGTGAGAAGATGATTCTCCTCAGCAATTCCACCCCCCGAAATGGTCCAGCAGAAAGAAAAAGTTCTGTCCTCTTTTTTTTTTTTTCAATTGGCTTTCAAGTTGACCAACAAACTACTAAGCTGCGATATGCAAGGGCTAAATAACCTTTCCCTGCACTGCCATTTCCACCTCTATATCTAGGTTAAGCAGGTTAAAAGATGATCTTCAGTCACAGACTATGTATTTTCTACCCAGGAGATCTCACAAGCAGCTTCTGTAAATGCCGCTATTACCCTCCCCACTGCTGCAGGGCTTTGTCTCATTACAGCAGATTGGATTCCTCCTGGGAGGAGGCTGCTCAGATGCCACCAGTGGGAAAGTTTTTCCTTTTTCCTGCCCATCCCAGTAGTCAAATGCAACCTCACAGGCAGTTTCAATTTCAAGGCACCACCCCAGAAGCCAGCTCCAGTAAGCACCAGTGGAAATTCCTGGTTTTGGTTACAAAGTTCCCCAAAGCAGCAGTGCCATCACTCAGTTTGTCCCATCTGGGAGCTGAGT
Source organism: Turnix velox (assembly GCA_013400935.1). Lineage (NCBI taxonomy): Eukaryota > Metazoa > Chordata > Aves > Charadriiformes > Turnicidae > Turnix > Turnix velox. Next base: position 34,057 of record VZTY01019757.1, read on the forward strand.
GGATTTTGTGGCCCTAATTCTCTTCTCCCCTGTGTGATACACGACAACACAGAGACACAAGTAAGAGAGAAAACAAAAAAAACAGGGAGAAGGGGTTAGAATGAAGAATGCTGTAAGAGCAGGGAAGTTCACAACAGCAAGGAAAACATCAAAGAATGACGATAGTTTGCTGAACAGGAGGCATTCAATGTAATTATTAATGCAAAGAATGAAAGTTATTACCATAATGTAACTCAAGCTGCATCTGAACAGGGCCCCCAGAGGGAAACAACTTGATGTATGTTTACAATCAAGCCTACCAGGGAAACAAAAGGACACTCCAGCTAAAGAGACATATTTATCTCCACAGTTATTTAAAAATGGTGAAAGAGCAGCCTCCAGATAAATCACCCCCTTTCTAGGAACACAGGCTTTTTGCTCTCAATAACAAGATCAAGCAGTTTCAATTTATGGGAAGGTTACACCTCAAAAAAGGGGGGGGATAGGGGCTAATAAATTATTAATAGGCACGAGGGGATGAGAATTGGTGCTTTAAAAAGCACATCAACAGAAATTACTTCGGGTGGTGACAATCAACCTGCAGATCTCCCACCAGCATGTTCAATCACTTGCTGGAGTATTTATCAGTTATTGAACTCTTCAAAAATATTGTTAGAAGGGTCAAGTTAACAGATTGAGCAAGTCCCAGATCTTGTATAGAGATTAGACTGGAGAAATAATGGGCCTCCTGGTAAGGAAATAAAGCTCAGCTCCTTGCTGCAGACCTCCTTCAGCTGATTCCTCCTGCATCACTCCTTCAAAATTGCTTCTAGGCTGGAAGTTTTTTAATAAAAACAAGCATTATTGCACATTCTGTTCAGGCCACGATGATTGTATTCTGCCAGTGTCACAACATGCCAGTGTATTACCATATACCTAAAAAATTAAAAGTTATAAAAAAAAATCTCAGCAAAATGGATTTGACTGTGTGAAAACCAAGCTAGAAAGCTGAAGTGATCTGTTTTGACAATCTCCCAGCTAAAAACTTTAACCAAGCCTACATCTTCCTGGGCAATGTTTCAATTCTGACAAAAACATGTTTTCCAAAGAAAAAAACTCTGTGCCCAAAATGTTTTGTGCTGCTGCTGCTGCAGCACATAAAACTGGGCTGAGCTCACAGTGAGCTCTTTAAGATGTCACTGTCCCTGACACAGCACATCTGGCATAAGTCTGGGGACAAACCATGGCCTGCAGGCCCACCTAAATAAAAGTTTTCTTTATGAGGTGATGACTTTGTGAATAATTGTAAAAAAACTTCGAGTTCATTAATTTGAAAGATTAAAGAGGGGAGAAGGGGAATGGCCACGAGTGCTCTCCAGGCTGAAGGAAGCCTGTGGGCTCCCACCAGCCTCCAAATGCATTAAACAGTGCAAAGCCCAAAAGCCCTCCAGAGTTTTCTTGGAGTGTACTACTTTTAAATTAGAGACGGGAAATTTTCCCAGTTGAAGCTGGACAGAAAACAGCTGTGCTCATTAAAAGAGGAGGAACTGCTAAGTAGTTCTATAATCAACACCATGTAATTAACAGAGAATTATAATAGTGGATCTAACAGTGAGCTGGGGTTGTGTGCCGTGCAGAATGCTAATGGCTTTGCAGTCGGCTGCCCTTTATGGTGCTCCAGGCTGCACACCCAGAAGATGCCATGTTCCTCAGGCTCATGGAGCAACAAGGCTTCTCCAAGGCTCAAGGGGGCTCAGCCAAGCCAAGGTTTTCTTTTTGCCAACACAAAAAATATCTAGGCTGTTTGGTATCAAGAGCATGAGGCAAAGAAAAGCTTGCACAGAGCAGGAGGGGGAGGAACACATCCTAGGATTCTTGGAGCTTTTCCCATGAAAATTTCCATGTGTATAAGCATGCTGAGCAACACTTTTAGAGCTGTGGAGACTTCATTCTCAGGAAAAAAAAAAATCTCATATGCAGCACCTGAAAAGTAGCTATGAAGATGTCCCCAGCTCATACCATTTATTTACAGGTCGCTCTCCGAGGGGAATCACAACAGCTCTTTATTGATGGGATGACTGAGCCAATGAAATATTGCTGGCACAGCCAGTCAACGAAGCAAAGAAAGACAGAGTACCTGCCACAGCTAGAGCTGATCTGAACGTCATAAAAGATTTGAATGGAAGGACAGACCCCTGAGTGAATTTACAGAAGCAAAAAGGCACTAGCAGGCAACATGAGGGATGAGGACTCAGCTCCTCATGCCATCAGGGAGCTTGAACAAACCTCTTTTCAAAGATATCCCTGCTGCAAAACTACTGATTCTTACAGGAATTATATCCACAAATACTTAGGGAAATCCTTCTGTATTTATTTCTGTTGTACAGAAAGGAAATCAATCACTCTTTCCTAAAGCATACAGGTGTCACCTCTGATAAAGCAGTGTGATCCACTCCAGTGCCACAGCAGGGATGAAAGTCAACCAGGAATGCAAAATAAAAAACCACAGGGAGCAATAACCCTGTGTCATCTTCTTTTAATGTAAATTCATCCCTTGGTGGGCTCAACTACATCATCCTCTTCAGCGGAAACCTTCAAAATTCAGAGCAAAACAACAGCCAACTACATGCAATGGTTTCCCACCCGTGTCCTGCCACTGCCCAAGTCCAAGTGGCCTGTGGGACAGGATGAGCCATCAAGCAGGTAGTAATTTTTAAAATACAACCCAGGAGTCCTAATTTCTGGGTCCATTCTCTTCAGCCACTAGATGACACTAATTCCTTATCTACCAGCCAAGGTTTCTGAACACTTCCAACCTCTTCTTGGCCCCAGCTAGAGCTCTGAGGGAATCTTCATCTGGACCCAGNCCTAATTTCTGGGTCCATTCTCTTCAGCCACTAGATGACACCAATTCCTTATCTACCAGCCAAGGTTTCTGAACACTTCCAACCTCTTCTTGGCCCCAGCTAGAGCTCTGAGGGAATCTTCATCTGGACCCAGTGAATGGGATGCTGAAACCATGCCTTAAAATTACTGCTACTTCCTGTATTTAGTGGTTACTCAACAGCACAAGTCAATGTTGCAGAGCTGCAAGTGCCACATGATGCATGAAAAAGAGCTTCATCCACTGCTTCTGGATGGATTTTAATGATGACGACAGGACAGGCTATTTTAGCATCTCACATTAAACCCGAATTGCATATTATATTTTACACTTCAAAAACCTCTTTTTTTTTTCTTCTCTTCTCCCTCAAGGGTTGGTTTTGTGGGTTTTTTTAATTGCTTCTGCAATGGCACACTGTCATTTAACCCTCTTGCTCAGTCTCATTTTCCACCTTCTCTATTTTCACACACAATTGAACTGACTTACAGCAAAATAGAATTTATTAAGCTGAAGACAATGCAGGGTAATCAACATAATGCACTCTCTGCTAATCCCTGGTTACTCCATTCGTTTTTTACTGTTTATTCGACTTCTAGTCTACATTATTTAGAGCAGGGAATATGGATTTTTCTTCCCTGAGAAGAGTCATTCAATTGGAAAATGGGTGAGATACTTGGTATGTTGTATGCACAAGTACCAGCACAGCACTTGATATAAGGACCATCAATCATATCAGTGTAAGGAGCTTCAATTCTCAAGGCTCTGAAAAACTCCTCTTTCAACAGCATGTACAAAAGCAGCAGCAAGGTGAGGGACTGCATAAATGCACCCAGCAAAAGCCTGGTCAGAAAGTTGTGATTATTCATTTGCAGAAGCACATGCAAGCCCCAGCTGAGATCTGACTGCCTCTTGCATATGGATTTGGATATGCACATCAGCACAGCTCACCTGGGCTGTGCAGGATTTGCAAATCCAGATCTCAATCCCACCAAGACCTAAAAAGATGATTTCCCATGCAAGAATGACTCATACACCATTGGCCTTTCCCACAACTTCATTATCCCAAACACAGCAGCAGCAGCATTCTGGGATGTACAGGATCATTACTGCAAGGAACACTGTGAAAGACAGATGGGTACCCACAACTATTCAAGACATGACTATTATTTTACCATTTTAAATTTACACTGCATTAACAATGAGTTTCCCCATCACTTTGAAGCAAGTCAAAACAGTAACATAAACAAACAGCAGCAAGCAGGCCTGTTTTTCAAGAAGGTGGGAAAAAAACCCCCAAAACCACGAAATACAAACCCAAAAGAAACAAATAAAACCATACAATGATACAAGAAAGGGTAAGTGTTCATTGTCCCAGATGGTTTGCTTCACATACAAGCAAAAAAACATCACTGCCAGAATAGCAAAAATCTCTTCCAGGCTGCAGTATTAGCTTGGAGAAGCAGGAAGATGAAACACCCATCACAACTCAACACATGTCCCATTTCCCCCTGTCAAGACGTGGATTCTCATCGGAGCAGACAAACACCTAACCTGAATTATTGCTGATTTGTAGACACCCAGATACCAAATTGCAAACAACAGATTCATTCAGCTGAATAACTGACAGAAAATTAAACCAGGCACTTTTAAGTGTATCTGACTGCAGCATCTGGCAGCACTTCCCAGGGTGGTTGGGGGAGAGGAACCCTGTTATTGATATGAGATGAACATCAAGCTGAACTGAAATATTTTACCTCCTGCTTTATGAGCACACTTATTTAGGAAAATCTCACTACCCTTTTCAAAGAAAGATGCATTTTCAGCTTGGGCTTTCAGTCTGGCCCCAATGGCCTGTCCTTCCCAACCTTTGCCTGTAAACTAAGTACTTCTCTAAATGCTTCATAAATCTGGTTTTTCCAATAATGGAGAAGCAGGTTGGCTCTTCTATAGCTCCTGCTCTTGGAAAAACTCTGTCATTTTTGACAAATGCAATCTCTCTGCCTTGCTGTGTAATCCTACTATAGGCCTAGTAATCAAAAAACTAACAGGCCCCTTCACAGATTATATCAGAACAGGAATTACTTCTTTACAGCCTATGAGCACTTTTCACATTAAAGCAGTGATGTCCATTTCTTAAAAAAAAAAAACCCTGCTTGTCATTTTGTGTGACTTCTAAGTGCCTGTAACTTAAAGTATGATTGTGCTTACAGCCCTCTACACACCTTAACATGCAAAGCAAGAAACAGAACATGATTAATAAAGTGCTGCTGCACTGAAAAAATAAACTCCAAGCTCAGACCTGAAGCTAAGGACCTGGCAGGCTGATGGATATTTTTTCTAGTGCTCCTCTCACCACAAAATTATAATTTATGAGTTTGTGGCCATCCATGTGGATTACAACAAAAGCTTAAGTGCCCTCGAGTTAAGGGCAGGATAAATGGATAGGCAGGTATGAGGAATTGGATGGATTAGTAGAATAATAGCAGCATACAGACAACCCCCTCCAACCCTCGATTTTTCTCCCCATAGTCAAAGACCTGGAGTTGCAAGAATTGATATTTACTTTGGAAATTTATTTTTCCCCCTTTTGCATTTTCCACCTGTCAGCCAAAAGGTGAATTATTTTGCTCCTATGCCTACAATTAGTGAAAAGATCTACTCTATTACTAAAGTCACATCATCATATTTCAAGTCAACAATATCTGGGAAGATAATATTTGGGAAAGAAAAAAAGGCAACTTGGAGCAGCACATCCCTGCAGATGTCTGAAATAATATATGGGCTCAATCTGACTTCCTGAGGAGTCAAACAGCACCTACTCTCACCTGAAAATCATTATCATTCTTACCATTAACGTGGTTAAGCTGATTAGCATATACAGCACCCTTTCTGCCTGATGATCCCCAAAGAAGCACAGATGTTGCCTTGAGAGGGAATACATTTCACATCCCTCTTCAGCTGGAGAAAAGGGATTTCCTGTGGCTAAAAAAGGCAGTTGTAAATGGCTACTGCCAGAATAAAGAGACAAGTGGAAAACTGATGAACTCCCAGAGTCTAAAAAGCTTTACTCTATTTCCAGTCTCCCAAAAATTCGCCCCCAAGCTTATTACCATGCAACTTCACATTCAGGTGCTGCTTTTAGCTCGGACAAAATTGTTTATTAGTTCTGTTCATTACCCTCAGCATGGGATTTCTGTGAAGTTTCACCCTACTGGAAGTGTTTCCATAATACCTTTTTTCCTATGCATTTTCAACCTGCTTTCTAAACTCGATACCAAGCATTTACAGCTCCTCTTGAACCCATGAGTGAACACAAACGCAGTTGCAACCAATCTAAAATATGGTTCAGGGAAAGATCCTACAGTGATGGTTTAGTCCCTGGGTGTTTGGCCCCTTGTTCTTAGGTGAAATATTTTATGGTAACACCTCTTTGCTGCAGTAGCATCAAACAGGCTGCCTGAGCCACTCAAGATGTTTTATTTTCTGCTTGGGAGGTTCTTCACAACAAGTTCTTCACTTGTTAATGGAAGGATCGAATTTCCCTAACTCACAGGGGTGTTGTCAGAGTAAGTACATTTAAGATTAAGAGTTGCTGGGATAATACAGTAATGGAGGACAATACCTAAGATAGCATTTCATTTATTCAAGGCTCTACAAAAAATAAAGAAAGCACACAGCTTCAGAAACCCTGTAGTACAGCATCTGAAATGCTAAAGTACTCTTAAATCACTCCAAACTCATTGCCAAGAAAGGAGGAGTTTGTGGCCAAGTGTAAAACAGCTTTGTTCTTAAGAGGAGAAAGAAAAAATTAAATGGCATTTTTATCATCCCTCCTTGTTTCATTCTCCCACTTTTATCATCCCTCCTTGTTTCATTCTCCCACTTTTATCCCCGTGTTGGTTTCTTACTTTACAATGTTGGAGAAGTAAACAGTGTGAGCCAAAGCTTTGCCAATAGATGTTTGTTCAGTAAACAAGTTAAATGTGTTTGCATAACTCTTGCTAAAATAAGATTCAGCCTTTAGTGAATGGCTACAGTTTGCCCATTTCTCTCGGCAGATACACATCAAAACCAACAAGGAAAAATAAATGCCCAGACCACAAAAAAAGTTCCCAAACTCTCTTATCTCATAGAGGAGACAGGAAGCCAAATTGTGCCGGGGAATGGTAAAAGCAAAAAAAATCACTCCAATATATTCTCATGACAACTCTGCATGGACTAAATACAAGGACAAAGAGAATTATGACATGAATATTTCAAGACTACAAAATAAATGAGAAAAAGTTTTAACTGCCCATACTCTGCTACCGGTTTTACTGTGATTTCTACTCAGCTGGTCACAAAATAAGATGGTGAATGATAAAATCATAGCAAATATACCATCAGAATCCAAAATAATTGTTGCAAACATTTACCATGTGACACCAGTGGCATCACAACCATCTCATTGCCTAAATTCAGTGCAAAATTTCCAGGCTGGGGATCAATCACTCTGCTTTTCATTCAGAGCCTTTGGCTCAAGTGAAGATGGCTCCTGTTTTAGCAAGGCAGGGAGAGTTTTTCTGACAGCTTTGTGTATAAATACTCCTAGCTTAAAGGCAACTCTTTGAAGTTCATAATCTCTTCTCTCCTTCTTACTGTTTTTCAAGAAAAGAACATGCGTGTAAATGCTTTATCACAGTGACTGTGTCCTGGCATTGTCTTTGATACTGTCTTGCCTTGTGTTGTAAAGATAATAAAAAATTCTAGCTGCTGGGAACCTAAACAAGTTCCCACATGATTTTATTGCTGTGTTTTTGGGTTTTTTTTAACTTGCTGTTTATAACATGAGGTTTTTGCAGAGTGTTCACACAGAGCAGTGTTGGTTAGCAATGCAGCAAGGGGCATTTCTCCCCTGGAATTCCCACAGAGAAATATTTTGTAGCTTAAAAGGAAAAGGTAACAATGCTCTTCCTACATTTTTTCCACCCCTGTTTAAACCAATAATGCTATTTATTTGGCTTAAATTTCTTGATGGGCCTACCTGCCAGAGTAAGGGACAAGCCTGGAAGAGTAAAACATTATACTTAGTCTCATTTACTGCTTTTTTGCACTGTGCTTAATGGAATTACAGAAGTAATTATACACTGTGTCAAAAATAACTGCAGCTAAGCAGAACTACCTCTGCTCCCACTCATTTTTTTTTCTCCTGTGTAAGGGAAAAAGCAGGCAACGATTCTACACAAACGCAAATTAAGAGCTTATTTACTCAAAATGATAAATTATAGTAATAATTATCAACAGACCAATTTCAATAATAATTATGATTACTGCTGCTCAGAAAACAGTGTTCCAAGTGCATCTGGTGAAAAACACTGTACATCAAACCAAGATAGAAGTGTGTGTTTATCAAGGGAAGATGACATTTCACTGCCTTTAGCCTTGTCATAGAATAGTTTGGGTTGGAAGGGACCTTAAAAATCAAGTTCCAACCCCCCTGCCATAGGCAGGGACACCTCCCACTAGATCAGGTTGCTCAGTCCTTACTGGATGTAGCATGGGGTTTAAGTATATAAATTTTCTTGATAGATTGTTGCCTCAATTAGTTGATTGGCTGATTTTCTATAATGAGAATAGTTTGTCACTAAATTAGTTTCTTAAAAAAGGAAGTTGTTCTCATCCACAGAAGCATCACTCAGGAATCCCTCCCTCCAGCAAGGCTTGTGTCCTGTTCTGGAGCACTCAA
>VZTY01019758.1:0-15240 GCA_013400935.1 Turnix velox
ACTCCCAAGTCTTTCTCCTCAGATATGTAGTCAAGCAGCAAGCCTTGTGTTTGAGCCAGCAGTTGCTGAGTTGCAGTATATGATCGAGCTCAAAGAAAAACCCCTCAAATCATTGCATCATCGCTGGCAATTGAAACTGAAACTGTGTCAGGGCGTTGTGTCTTTGTGTTGTCCTTGTAATGCCCTGATGGGTGTAAAAGTGATGTGTTTTTCTGACCCTTCTTAGTAATTAGCAAACATGAGTACTCAACAGCAGCTGCAAATCTCCTGAAGTCCCCAAGGGATGGATTAATCTCATTTCACACCCTCAAGGGATGTATTAATTATAAGGAGCATCCTAGATTACAACTTAAGATGTAGAATTTAGGTAAAAGAAGAGTAGGTGAAATGCATCCAGTCCACGATCTGTCTTCAACATTCACAAAATAATAGATAAAATACTATAAATCAGTCTCTGGCCTTAACTTATATTTCATGAGGATGATTTTTCTTTTTCTTTTGCAGTCAGTAGAAGAAACCACTGGTAGTGTTTTGGCTTTCTCTCTGTTGCAAAATTTTTATTTGTAAGTCATTTCAGTAAAGTACAATGCAGACACTTGAAATAACAGCAAAACATCCTCTGCTGATTTGAAAAATGACTGAGATTTGAAAGCTCAGAACCAGGTCTTCTTTTCTCATGGTCTTCCAGTGTCCTTGTCAGTGGGTTGCACATGACATATCTGTGCTTGAGAAAGAGACTAAAACATTGGAACAATGACTGTTGAAATAGGTCGTGCTAGAACTAGTTTGTTCCAATTATCCTGAAATCAAAAAGTTGCAGTTCATATTTACTTATTTATTCTCCTCCTTAATTAATGAAATGATGTAATTGAGCTTTTGCTGTCTGGTAGGACAGAAGGACTGTGGGCGACTGTGGGAGGGAATTTGTTTCCTGTAGGAACTGCTGTAGGTGAGGAAAAAGATGTGTAAGACAAGGAGGCAAAATGTAAAAGAGGAAATTTATGATAGAATCACATCTCTATTTAAATCAATATATATATATAGATGGAGATATTAAAAATACATCTCTCTTGAAGCAAGAAAATCAAATTACATGTCACTAGAAAGAAATATGTGCTGATAAGTATGTTTAGGAAGTGGATTAGTTACTGTATGATGGTTTAGTCCTGCTCTTATGAATCTCTCTAGCTTTGCTCTTGTTGCTAGGACAGCCAGCTTCAAAAACCTGGAGTCAGATGAATAGGAACATTTTGATACCAAAAGATTTTGACAGGTATTTGGAATATTTACAAAAAAAACCCCAACAAAACACGCCCTCCACTCTAGGATTCAGATTTAAGGCAACTGATTTCCCTTGATTTAATGAAGAATTGGAAAATAACCTTGTAACTTCTGGAAATACATAAATTCAGGGGGAAATTGAGCACATAACCTGCTAAAACACATTCAGAGTTTTAGAAACACTGACTTCTTAGCAGAACTCAACTGCTGCAGTACCACTTGCATTTTGATACCAAAAGATTTTAACAGGTATTTGGAATATTTACAAGAAAAACACCCCTCCAGTCTAGGATTCAGATTTAAGGCATCTGATTGCCCTTGATTTAATGAAGAATTGGAAAATAACCTTGTAACTTCTGGAAATACATAAATTCAGGGGGAAATTGAGCATGTAACCTGATAAAATGGGTTTCAGAGTTTTAGAAACACTGTCTTCTTTGCAGAACTCAAGTGCTGCACTGGATTTATCCCCAAGAGCACCTTCCCAGTTCACAGAATCACAGAATAGTAGGGTTGGAAGGGACTTTCAGAGATCATCTGGTCCAACCCCCTTGCCAAAGCAGGTTTATCTAGGACAGGCTCAACATACAAGTGGGTTTTGAATATCTAGAGGGAAGGAGCCTCCACAGCCTCTCTGGGTAGCCTGTTTCAGTTCTTCCCACCCATCAAACTGGTATTTCACCCAGTACTATCTCAAAGCAATATAACTTTGTTAGTCTAACATCTCATGTAGGTTAAACAGCTCCCACTTAGCAAGAGTTCAAATTTTAAGGAAGAAGGAGACAAATCAACCCAATAATCTTTTGCAGTTTACATTTTAGCTGTAGATACAATGAGAATGTGCATGAGGAGGTGTTCAAGACCAGGATGGACAAGGCACTGAGCAGCTTGATGTAGTGGGAGGTGTATGGCAGGGGGGTTGGAGCTCAATGATCTTCAAGGTCCCTTCCAACCCAAACTATTCGGAATAACCTGGATTCTATGAATATCTGAGGACATCATGTAAACTACAGGCTTAAAGGTCAGCATGAACCCAAATATAAAGTACAAATACAACATCCATCTAGTTACAATTTCAAATTTCAAATTTAACTGCACAATAAGCAACTATTTACTGGTGGAATGTGGTCTGGCAGATGAACCTGCCATGCACCAGGTTTTGGTTCTGATTTGCTTCCACCTTTGGTCAAGCCAACTGAAAACAAGTGAAAATCTCAGAGTTTCTGGACTAGGTACATAGGTTACCTGTGGGAAAAGAGAAGCTTCTTGAGAGAATGAGCATCCCACCATACTGAATCCTTGTATTAAAAAGGAAAAAGAGACAAGAAAGACATTGACTTTTGTGTACTGGTTCTCTGGGTCAACATTCATGCAATTAATGAGTTGAATTTTAATAACATCACTCAGGTTTAGAGAGAGCATAATATATTGAGAAAACGTTCATGCCTAAATTATTAGTGCTAACATAGGCATCCCGGAAACAGAAATTCAAAAATTTAGAAAAAATACCCAAGTTTACTGAGATTGTTTAGACTAAAGAAAAGAAGACTGAGAGGAACATGCTCGTGAAAACAAGAAGAGAACAATCAACTCTTTATGACCCTCAGGGACAGGAAATAGATAATGGATAGATCCTGTGTCAAGGAAATGAAGATGGGTAGTAGGAAACGTTTTTTGCAATAGGCAGGACATCCAGAGAACAGCTTGATTGTGACTCCACAGTTTCCCCAGGCAAGCAACAGAGATTTTTCAGGGCAGCACAATATCTGTCAAGATTAGTGCAGTTTCAGCTGAGCTCCCTGCCATCCCTATTCTTTGATAATTTCCTCACTTGTAATTTCAGCTCTGTAACATTTTCTTCACTTTTTCCTTCTTGAATTTTTCTTTTCCTCCTAATATTGTTGCAAAATCATTGTTTTGCTGGGATATTTCAGGACTAAGAGTGCCTCTTTTTTTTTAGTTAATTATTAGTTTACAGTTTTCACCTCTTGTGTAGTTGATTGGGAAATCAAAGAAAGAGTGTTTTTTATGAAAGCTGAGCAATGTTGATGCAGTGGAGATTATTCATAGTCCTCAAAACCTAAGCCATTAACCCATATCATTTTTCTGATGATCTAGTTTTATGGTATACTTTTTTTCCCCTCAATGTTATTTGAATCTCAGGATTAACCTCAGGTCACTCTTCCTGCTTCTTTGCACCAATGTGCAAAAATGTTGCTTCATGGCCACAGATCAGGAAGTGAAATTTTAAGAAAAGAATTAATTCTGCCACATAATTTCATCCTGTAAAAAGATACAATTCTAGAAATCTAAGAAATATGTCAACAACATATAATGCCAACCTTCATAAAAATTGCACAGTAAAATTCTTAACAAAAGATATTCTGCAAAATATTCCATTTCTGATAGTAAAAAAGCCAAAGATTTGTCTCTCACCCAAGGAAGGCTGATTGCAAGGCAATGTACCCTATCTTAGTAACTAAGCAACAGATTTTGTACAAGATTTAAACATCTATTTCCTACTGAAATTAAATAAAATTAGTCAGTTGGGCATCCAAAAAGACTCATCTCCACTTTTTTAATTCAAAATGCCACATTCTATTTGTTTCTCTCTATGTATGTGTTTGCCATCCTCTATCTAAACCTAATATCCATGTGTGAGAAATTATTTAAGTATATGAGCAAAATGTAGATACAGATAAAGTATACCTGTGTTGACATCCATCTGGACAACCCCTGTTCTTCATTGTGGAATTGTAATTGCTAAAAGCTGCAAAAATAAGGGAAAATCAGTGGCAAAGGGAAGACGTTTTCCTTCTAGAGCATTTAATTTTAGACCTGCAAAAACCTAAGGCAGTGAACTCTCAGGGTCTGAGAACCTATCATAGAAAACAATGTTAATTTTAAAGTTTTATCAATATTCATGAACAGGTAAATGCACTTCATGGAATGTTTTAATGCATATTTTATTTTAAGCAAATTAACAACATTAAATGATATTTTCTGGTGAACCTATTTCAACATGTGCTCTCAGAAACACTTTCTGTGGAAACCTCAAGTACAAATGAAGAAGGAGCTGTTGGCTTCTGCCTCATTCAGTTACTACACAGAAGTACAAGTATCTCCATGGCAGGTGCTCATATCCTAAAAGACATCTCAAAGCAAAATTTTCAGTTAGTTCCCATATAAAATTAACCTCATATCATCCCATCTAAAGTACTTTGGTTACAGATTCCTTCTCTCTGCAAAGCAGATATTTATTAATAGTAATGGACACCTTTTTTACATAATTTATAAATATGTCCTTGTGCCAGTCTAAACAGGTATAACTATAAAGTTCAGTGTTGTGTCCAGTTCTGGAGTCCTCAACATAAGAAGGACATTGAGCTGTTGGAGCAGGTCCAGAGGAGTGCCACCAAGATGATCAAAGGGCTGGAGCAACTGCCTTATGAAGACAGGCTGAAGCAGTTGGGGTTCACAGTAACTGTAAAGAGAAGGCTCAGGGGTGACCTCACAGTAACTTATCAATACCTGAAGGGGGCTACAGAAAGGCAGGGGTAGAACTTTTTAATAAGATTTGTGATGGGAGGACTAGAAATAATGGATGTAAATTGGAAGAGGGGAGATTCAGGCTAGATATAAGAAAGAAATTCTTTACAGTGAGGGTGGTGAAACACTGGAAGAGGTTGCCCAGAGAGGTTGTGGATACCCCCTCTCTGGAGGTGTTTAAGGCCAGGCTGGACAAGGCACTGAGCAGCCTGATGTAGTGGGAGGTGTCCCTGCCTATGGCAGGGGGGTTGGAACTCGATGATCTTTAAGGTCCCTTCCAACCCAAACTAGTGCAGGGACTGTGCCCCTTAAGAGAATCTTACCTAGTGAAGTCTCAGGAAAGTGTCTCTCACTAACAAGGCAAGAAGATAGAAATATATAATTAATATAATTAATTTATGGCTGTAAGCAATGCCAAACATGCTACATCTCCCAGTAACTGGCATTCACAGTTTCACTTCAATACTTGATGCCTTCTTTTTCCTCTTGTACCTTTCAAAGTAGCAAACTAATTGTACATTTGTTGGTATTTTGAATTGTATCCAATGGAAAAGAAGTACAGGAAGAACATTCTCACTAAAGAGAAACATATAGAGCAAAGCCATGATTTCCTTCAGTCACTGCACATCCGCAGGGAAGAGCAATTTGTGGAAGGATGGAGATGGAGGAGTAATGGATTTCTCTGTCAAAATGATGAGTGAAAGAAAGCAGTAATTACCGTTAATGCACCTCAATTATGGCTCAACGGTTTTTTAGCTGTGTGTTCCCATTTAATTTTCATTTAAAACAAAACAGTTGCCACAGACCCAGAGCTAAAAACAGAATACCCTTTCAGCTACTGGCAAATTAGCAAGAAATGTTCTTATTATATAAGCAGAGGGAAGATTGGCTTCTTCCAGGCAAACACGGGAAGTGCTTGTTTGCTTCAGGCATTATTCCTTCTGCCTCCAAACTTGGTGGTGAACTTTATTCCCAATGTTATAATCAGCTAAGCATGATAATACTTTTTTTCTGGTTCCTATTTAACTTTCAAAGCCCTCACAGGATTTCTGTCATGGATCAGTGGCACCTTCCAGGAGGAGTGAGGTCAGTGGACATCCTTGGTATACAGGAAGGCATGTTCTATTAGAAAAGGGAAATGTTTTCAAATCCCTCAGATCTTGAACTACTAAAAATAAACTAATGAGCCTTAAATTAACTTTTTTTTTTTTCCACGGCTTTTCCAAGGCAAAAGAAAAGTATTTATTATCAGGGAGTGACATGCAGGAAATTAGGCTTATAAATTGTGTTTAAATTATTACCATTTCCAACTTTCCTTAGTTCTAATCTTAATATTAATCTGTTGTAGAGTGCACATTTCAACTTCAGTGAGTTTTAAAATTTTTTTTTACCATTGTCTCATCTCAAATATTTATGTTGGAGGAGGTCTGAAAGATTCATGATGTAGGAATCACCTTCTTATCACTATTTAACTGTTTGCCTGGAACAGCTTTGAACTAGTGTCCACATTTGGTGCTACCTCTCCATATCACCCAATAAGAAGCATGAACTTGAGAAATTACCTGAACATTTGAAATTCTCCAGAATAAAGCTGGGATTCCACCCAACAAATTCTTATGCAAGAGTGTGAATTTCTTTGCTGAAACTCATTCTTAATGGGACTCCACTATAGTAATGGTAGGTATAGATTCATGTAGGTCTTCCTGACCCACTGGATCTGTTTGTTGCTGCCTGTAGGGCAAACTTAGAGTGCTCACAGGAGCTGCTTTAGCTCTATCTACTGTCTGTAGGGGCTGAAGATGGTTTAGGCTTGGCCATGCTTCATCCATTTACACCAAATAAAGAGAGCTTCTGGTAGAATTTGGACTGGATCAGTGTGCATTTCACTAGACAGTGCTTTGATGTGAGGCTTGCCTGTTCCATCTGCCACTTTGGATGTGGTCTTCTAGCTTGGGTGAGAATGAGAGATTGAGAATTTGAGTTATGCCTAGTCAGCTACCTTCAGGGACAGAGAGTGGCCCCTTCCCCATTTAATTTAGAGCTATAAGCTTAGCCTGAGCATAGATGAGGTTAAACAACTCTTTTTACATCGTATCCCCTCCAACACAACAAAAACTCTCTGAGACCTCTTTCCTTATCAAGTTATCTGCACAAAGTGACACTGCTGTTGGTAGCCAAATCACCCAGAACAGAGAGTTTCCAAACAAGCCTTATTGTTATAAATTCATCACAAGCAAAAAAGCCCAGATGATCTGGTACTACCCCTTTGCAGTTACTTTTTGGGCTGGTTCTTACTAGATTGTATATCACAAACCAGCCTGCTATGTCAAAAAGAAGCTAGAGATGTAAGCCACAGGCAGAGAAGGACTCTGTGATGATACAAATCAATTCCAGTAAAAAGTTTTAAAGTAAAATAACTTGCAGGGCACTACACCCATAAAGTATTACTGCAGCTAGCTACCAGCTACAAAACTCATAGTATGTTCAGGCAGCTTCTAAAATGATCAGAATTTTTGCCCTTGCAGAACTTAAGAGTTTCTTACAAAAATTCAGATAGGTGAGGATGAGTATGACTACAGCCACCAGCAAAATGTGAGGGAGCATTTGTAAACCCATTATGTTTGGACTAAATAGTGTGGAACAGCAGTGGTTCATGCCTTGAGCTGAGGACTCAGCCCTTTTGAAAAGTCTCTGTCTTTAAAATGCAGTCAGTAAGGATGAGTCTCATCACACGGATGCTTAAACGAAATGACTGCAAAACTGTGCCTGCAGAACTACATGTACTGCCTAAAACCCTTTAAAATCCTTTTAATTCAAAGCACAGAAGAGAGTCTGTAACGCCTAAATAGCAGAATCTAGTGCTGAGCTATTTGCAATGACATGAGCTTGATTGAGAGGGTGAGACAATCCCATTGTTTCTCTGTGAAAACTTGTCTTTCTTCTTCCAGAGAAGGTCTTAGAGTTTCTTCCTCTACCTGCAGAGTTCCTGGAGGAAAGAGACAATACTTCATACTAAGTTCAAACATACTATGTTTTTATCCTAAAGTTTATTTACATTTCTTGATTACACTTGTTCTGGCTCATTTCCTTTGTTTCATTCTTGCCAGAAAAACTTGCTACAGTGCTTGTCAGTTATTAATAAATTGAGGCAAACAGTAGCAAGTGGAGTTCAACAGTTTTGGCAAATATTAATGAATGCCATTTTTATTGTGAGGAGAATTTTTGGCCCATTTTCAGATCAAACACAGATTCCAGCCCTTTAACATCTGTTTTTGCTATATATGAATTAGTAAGAAAACAAATAAAGGGAAAATGAGACTTAAAGATACATTTTCTGCAAAAGATGCAGACACTCCATCACTGTATGGACTTGGAGAAACTTTAAAAAATAAAATTAAATGAAAAATTGTGCTTTGTTTGGGTACTGATCCATTCTTCATAAAGTTTTAAATTATGAAATCAGAATCCTTGTGATATCTTGTAAGAAACTTCAGAAAGCACCGATCAATAATTAGTGAAGACATTCTAGTGATGGCCTGGTTGGTGAATTATTCCTTTTAGTTATAGTGATCTTCATTATTTATAAAAATAAAACAAACTTACTTATAGTCTGAATGTATTCTGCACCTACTTCAAACTTTCATGGTTGTTTTAAACTTCTTCTTACAGCTTTTTTAATCAACTTGATGCTTCCCATGATGTGGAGTGTCCAAGAAAAGCATCACTTAATTTTCATAATTTATAAAATTCTCTGTATTTACAGTAATTAATAGCTTTCAGTCTCAGGTTTTCTTTGACTTCTGCATAGTTTGTCAACATCCATTTTGAACTGGAATTTGAAGAGAACAGGGAAGAGCAGTTGAGCAGCTTTTCATGTAGTAGGTAGATGGAGCAGAACTTCTCTGTGTCCATGACTACCTAGGGATCAATTTTACCCTCTGCTTTCATCTTTCACAGTGTGAAATAATTCTACCTCTTAAGAAAATAATATAGTAAATTAAGGAAACTTGTTTTCTGAATCTTTAAAATAACTTAAATCTAAACCAGCATAGCATTATTTTCTCTTTGTAAAGGTAGATTTTCCCTCAGTATTTTTCTCCCACCTGTGAAAAGAAGTAGAACACTTTTTCCACTGGTAATTTAACAGCTTTAGATGTTCTTACTGAAGTATTTATTGTCTATTTCATGATATTTAGCTGTGCAAAAACTCCTTGTTGTTAATTCTCCATGGAATTATTAATTTTCCCTGGAAGATGTTATCTATTACTGATACACTGTGAACTTGTTTGGCCTTAATTTATTCTCTGTATTCATAGGGTGAAAATAACATCTGTGAATGTTACCCATACTAATAAAGAAGGATGCAAACCTCCCCTTAAACATGAAAAAATGCACTTAGCAAGTAGGTCCAAGCTAGCCCAGCTCTTTCCAAGAAGGATCTCTGGCTTTGCTCACTGACATGTGAGACACTGAAGTGTGTTGTCACCTGTTGGAGTCTAAGAGCAATCACAATTTTTGCCAAAACAAACTGGCCACCTCCCAAGAGTTAGGCTCAAAGACCATATCCAGTAAGTATGATAGATGTGACAACAGTATTTAAAAGGGCAAGAGGTTTTATTTGTATGGATGGGTTTGCTCTCAGGACCAGGGAATGGTACCAGGCACCCAAGTCACTAGTTGTACTTTGAGTTCCTTTGAAGGCTGAGCCTTTGGGTTGTTTTAGCACATGCTGAAATTCATAGACCCACTCAAGGTTGTAGCTTTTCCTGAGCAATTGCTAAATGCTCACAACTGCCAATGTTATGTCAGGAATGCATTTGAACATCTGAGACTGTCTGAGGTTTGGGCCTGGTGACACATTGGAGTATCCTTTTAATGAAAAACTTCTCAAATTGCTTTTCGGACTTTTACAGTGTCAGCTAAACACTTAGAGAAAAGACTTCTCAGAGCCCTGTTGAATAATCCATTGAACCTTCAAGTGTTCTTAAGTAGCATTAGCTGACAGTTCCAACTGCACTTTCTAGACCTGAACCAGATGTCTTAAAGCAGTAGTATTTAGTTACAAAAATCCTTCTTGGTGAACTTGCAAAATGTCTAGGCTGCATATGTAAAGATTCCAAAGCTAACCACCATAATTGGTCTTTAATTTCATATATTCACAAGTTGGAATAGCTGCTATTCTGATGGCAGTTTAATCTGTGATACTTTTGAGGAACAAAATAAAGCCTTGTAAATATATTAATGGGCAGTAAATATATTAATGGGCAGTAAATATATTAATGGGAAGTAAATATATTAATGGGCAGTAAATATATTAATGGGCAGTAAATATATTAATGCCTCTTTGGATGCTTTTGGCAATACATGGGTTTATCTAATGAATGAGGATCCTGCGGGTAGAGAAAGCAAATTGCCACATTTTTCTGTTCAAAGGATGAGCTTGAAAAAATTTAGGAAAATGAAACAGGTCTTTTCCATAATGGGTGGTAACACTTTCTCCTGTCAGTAATAAGTCTCCTGAGGTTTCCCTAGACCCTCACACTCTTGGCAGTATGGCTTTTAAAGCTGCTCTGAAAGCTGTGACTAATACAGGATCATCCTTCCTGAGTACACACCATGTCTGATGGAAATCAATGAGACAGCATATTTTCAGGCAGGAGACATCATATTTCTCTCAAAAGAAGGAAAAGAAGGAAACAACTGCATTCTGCCTAACCTCATGCTAAGACACATTGGACAGAAACTCGTGGCTTCTCCTTTTGACCATAAAAATCCTTGTATAGACAGAGAACTTTTGGAGATGCTGGGAAAAAGAGGTTAAAAAAATATTTGTAGTTTCCATATTTGTATTTCTACACCCACAAAGATGAAAGACTTGAGATTTTACTTGTTCAGTTAAATGCAAAAACATTCATATCTGAGATGACAATCTGGCCTCTTCTTGTAGCTATTGGAGATAAACAGACATTTGTAGTGGATAATACATTTTAACAGAGACCTCTTTGATTTCTAAATGAGAAATATGAATCCCACACCATGTTTTTGAGGGTTTTTTTTTGTTAGACAGTTTATAGCATTTATAAATTACGATCTTCTGTTCTTACATATATACAGTCTATACAAGAGGTGTCTGCAAACAGGTAAAATCAATCCCATCCTTTGCATAAGGATTGCAGAATCAGGATCAAGCTAAAAACTGGGTACTTTTTTGTTCTCTCCTTCCTCAAAGAACTCCCAAAGCAGTAGTGATGTGCACACAAGTTACTGTTTGTAACTAACCACCATTGCTAGTTATCTTATGTGATGTGATTAAGTGATGTTGAAAAAATGACACTAAAAATGACACTTTAACTTGTCCTAGCCCTTGAGAAGATATTGGAGAAGTGAAATTTAGCTCAAGGTTAGGCAAGAAGAGGTTGAAAAAGAGGAAAGAATCCCTTCCCTGGATACAGGAAAAGCTTTATTTGAAGCTCAGGCATTGTTATGTGCCTGAGGAAAGAACTCTTGATTCAGGAATGACAATTTGATGTGTGATAAGGGACAGACTCAAAATGGAACTTTTCTTGAAGTTAAATCTTTCACCATCACACCAAGTTCTTTCCCTCAAGGGTGGAATTAAAAACATATCTCTCCAGCTACATATTTACAATATTTTTAGAGGAAATGCAGAACGTTCTGATACTTTCTTAGCTGATAGGTTCAGTTCAACCTCACAACAAAGTTTAAAAATTTGGGAAATGGAAGATAAAAAGAACAGTAGACAAGCAGTCACACATAGCCCATGGCATTATTTAGCCCTTGTTTCCACAGGTTTAACAGGTTTCAAATTCCTGAACTGAAAGGCAGAAAATCTGTAAAAATATCCCTGAAGCTGAAAGTGAAAAAATAAAGTATGTCCAGGGTGGATTTTTTAGCATCATAGAATAAATTCTGCTTAAATTCTGGCTTTTCTGTAAGAGCAGCTCCATGATCCAACTTAGCCATTGTTTCCCTTCTCTGGGAACAGATGTCCAAAATCCAATATGCTAATGTTCAAGATCTTAGGATTTTCTATCAGTAGCCTGCTCTCTTGTAAAAATTTCACAGATTTTTGATTTGTAGAATCAAAATTTTACATCTATAAAGCATCACCTGCTTATGGCAGGGGGGTTGGAACTTGATGATCTTTAAGGTCCCTTCCAACCCGAACTATTCTATGATTCTACATGAAACTTTGCCCCATTAATGATGTACATCCCATTGTAGAGAAAGTATTTTCTTCTTAGAGGTTGTCATGGAAGTCCTTGTGAAGGAACCTGAGACATTTAAGGCTGTTCTAGAACTGGGAGGGATGAGAGGTGGCGGGAAGTTGTAACTGTTCTCTCATTTTGTTTCTTTTCCTGCTCTTCTGTTTTCTCCTATATAAAATAAAGAAGGGAAGTCAAGCAAACTGTAATGGATGTTTCTTTCTTTTAGTAGTTGCCCAGTGAAATCTTCAATCCTTAAGTAAATTAAGGACTTTCCCTTTAATATTCCTTTATATTAGGAATCCAAAATCCTGCTCCTGTCACAGAAAGGAAGGTTAAAAAAAAATGTTCCCCAGTTTTCCAAACAATTTATTGGAGGATAAGGGCAGAATTGAGTAGGTTCAACATATACATATTCACTAAATGTTACTTTTTTGGACCACATTTACTTGAAGTCATGCAAATAATAGTCAGATCCATAGAATCCTCACAACCAAGTGCAAACATTGGAATGGAACATTGAACAGGTATTCTTGGAGAGGAAAAAGCATAACAAATATTTGGATAAAAGTCTATATCCACTGAGGATATAAAAGGAATAGAATAAACTACTTCCCTTTCCTTCCAGCTGGCCAAAAGGATCTTTTTGAAAGTGTCTCCTTTCTCCTATGTGCTCCAGGATTCCCTTTGTCTTTTCTCACCTGATCATCTCCTCCCAGTTAAGTTAAATAGATGTTCAAACTTCTGTAGATTGTAAAGTCCTGCCTGGATTTATTAGAATGCATTTTAAGACAAAAAAATACTTGGGAGTGAGATAGCAAAGTTAAATGTAAATCATAAATTTAAAATAAATCAAATCAGATCAAATCCAGGTGCTTTATCCTTCAAAATAACCATCACTGAATGGTTCTAGAAGTCAACTCTTTAATGATGCTGAGCTCATGATGCACTTCTCTTGAGCACAATGCCATTTCTTGGAACAGCCAGAAGTTTAATGAATTTTTGTTTCCTTTTGTGGACAGACCCTGATGTCCAGCTGTCTCAGACAATGCTGTCAGCACAGCTATCACTGACACTGCTGATGAGTCTCATCAGTCTGTATGATTCATTTTAAAGAAGTCAGGCTATAGAATTGCCAGGAAAGCTATGCTTTGTAAGGTAACACTTTGTTTTGCAAACTTCCACAGATGGTTTCTGT
The DNA here is from genome assembly GCA_013400935.1 of Turnix velox. NCBI lineage: Eukaryota > Metazoa > Chordata > Aves > Charadriiformes > Turnicidae > Turnix > Turnix velox. The sequence goes on from VZTY01019758.1 coordinate 13,255, forward strand.
AGATTGCAGTGTGTGAGCAGGGAGCTGAATCAACAGGATGTCCAGCTCCCTCACCTTCTTCTCTCATCCTATAGCACTAGATGCTCATCCTGCCCTAGGAAATAAATATGGACTAAGTAAAAAGAAAAAGAGATATTTCCTCCCCCAGAAGAAAAACCAAACAAAAGGCCAACCCAAACCAGCCCAAACCCATAGTATTTGTACAATTAAAGAGTGTTTGAATGTACTTGGTCCATATGTGGCAGCACAAAAGACTGGAATGAAATTAAGTCTTAAAACAGTCTAATTTTCTCCCATTTAAGACTGCATGAGTGCTTTAAGGTCATTGTTCTCAAACTGGTTAAATTAGATACCTGTGATATTTCAGTAAGATAAATATTATCTTTGATTTAGCTTGCAAGAAATTTTGTTACAGTATGTGAAAATATAGGATTTTATTAATTGTCAAGTGAGCATAAAATACAAAAGAATGGAACTCCTGAGTTTTTAGTGTGTGTTTACTTCCTTTTACTTGCATGAACTCCTTTTTAACAATTAAACTATTTCCTTTATCTGGTGACTGGAGTCAGAGAGAGTGATGTTGCACGCATCTTCCCTCTTTACCTTTTTTGAGAGGCAGTTTTCCTGCTGCATTCATCTTCCACCTATTAGGAAGAAAGCAACATCATGAGATAAAAACTGTTTTAGAGCAACATTTCTCCATGGTGAGCTCTCCAGAACTTGCTTGTGTAATAATCTGCTCTCGTCCTCAGTTCTGATTCTGTTTTAAACAAGAGAGCAGTTCAGATTTCTCTCTTGTCATTGTGACTTGCATTTCTACTGCAAATATATTCTAATTTATACCTCCTTGTTCAGTCTGCACTCTTTCTTTCTGCTAAGGGATATCTATCACTATTGCAAAGAGAAGTATAAAAATATTAATTTATGTGTTGATTAAATTTGTTATATGATGAGCTACCATCTCATGTGCCACCTAGGCACATTTAGGCACAATTTGAGTCAGCATTACAAGCTTAGAAAGAGTGAAACACACTTATTTTAAATACATGACTTCACCAGTGATTTCCAAAGATAAATGCTGCTTTCCTGAAAGGCTTGACTCAAAAGAAAGCAGATGCATTAGAAAGGATGCTTGTGTCCTACACATCCAAGATTAAATTTCTGTTGAGTTTTTCTTCCACTCTGCTTGAGAAATTGGTGTTATTCTTAGTGTGTTTTTTTTCCCCAAACCAAATGCTTCAGAGCTTCCTTCTACTAAACAAAAACAGGCAGTGTCAACCCACAGCCCAGCATGTGAGCAGCCCAACAATAATAAGCTGAAGTGTCCATGTGATGGAGCAAAACTGCTGATAAGAAAAATATTTTTCAGTGACTGATTTGAAATTCACAGCTCAGTTCAGTTTCCATTCAAGTCAATATTGACACACCCCTTATAAAAAGAAGACCAAGTCGTGATTTGGTTACAATGGAGAGACAAAGAAGCCAAGATTAAAAGGCTCTTTGTTTCTAGGGGAGAAACAACAATGAACATTCTGGAAGTTAACAGCTGGAAGTTGAATGCTGCTAAATTCAAGTGACAAGCACCTTCCTAGCAGTGAGGATAGTTAGAAACTGGGACAAACTTCCAAGAGAAGAATTATATTCTGTAACTGCATCAAATTTCTAAGTTTGATAGTCTTCTCAGTGCTGTTATTTAGCCAGGATAGTTCAACTGCAGCCAGGCTTGTGCTTAAAGTTTTCTTAAACTTATTACATGTTGCTGTGTTATTTTATGGTTTATGGAGAGGTTGAGTCTGTGGACTCTTCTTCTTTAGATAAGGTTCCCTGCTCCTTTATCAGTGGCAAGAAGTAAAAGGTGCATTGTTCCCTTCTGTTCCTCTCTAGGCCCTCCTAAATGTGGTAGACTTAACCAGGAGAGTTAAAAGTCCCTTTTCACAGTCATGCCTATCATCCAGTAAAGTGAAGGATCATAGAATCATAGAATAG